>JAWDJD010000011.1:25672500-26075000 GCA_035047305.1 Bradypodion pumilum | reverse complement strand
CACTTGGCTGGCTGGCTGCTAAGGATTAGATGGGCCTTTATTGTGATTCAGTAGAGACATGAGCAAGTTTACTTTGAGGCAAAACTGAGTCACTGTCTTGGGTCGAAGAAGCTCGGAGTTGTCAGCAATATGCTGGTGTAAAGGCATGTGCCTCCACTCCACAGTTAGTCTTTAAAGTGCTACAGCATTTTTGTTATGTTTTGTTCATTCTCTGATAGGCCTGAAACATAGACTAACAGGGCTATTATTCCAGAAAAAAAGTTGTGGCACTTTACAAACTAACTGCTGTATTTTAATGTTCCATTTCGTCAGACATAAGAGTGAGATTTCATGGCACCAAAGTCTAGAAGGGTAATAGTCTAACAACCTTTCCAGTGTTTTTACCTCTCATCTCACCAAACCACTGCTACTTCAAGATGGAACTAGCTTTGTTCCCTGGTCAAGGTGCTATAATTTATATACTGATGCTATTGGTGCCTTTTGATTTCTTCACACTCACAATTTCCCACATTGTCATTACCTTTCTGTTCAGCAAATCTAGCACAGTTCCCAATAGAGTGGCTGTCAGATGAAAAGTCCCATGCAAGTAATTCATTATCTTTGTATAACAGGACAGGCAGAAGTAAGATGCCAAGATGTCATGGTCATAAATTGTTCTGAGTCCAGGTTGTTAGAGAGTTGTATTCCACATACTAAGTGATGTCACTCACAAATTTAAGGTTCTGTCCCACCCAACCACCCCACCCCACCCCGGCATCCAGCAGTTCCCAATTAGTTATGAAAATACTTTGAGACTCTTATGTTTTTTCTTATATCTTCTTAGCCAAGATATAAGATCTGGCTCATTGTCCACCACTTCAGTGGTAGAACTTCACCCAAAGGCTTCTCCACTGAACCCCTATATTCCTAATACCTGCCTCCCTCCAGTTACAATATATCCTCTCCCTCTTCCTAAAATGGCTTATCAAGGTTAGACATGAGGGGCAAAACACTGGTTCTTCTCATAAAAAGTTCTTCTTTCATGGGGATTTGGGAACATTTTGTTGAAGTATGGCTACTACTCAAAAGACTAAATGACCAAAATTGGCTGTTCAGATGATCTAAAGTTTTTCCACAAAAAAAGGCTTACTCTTGCTGAAACACTTATTGATTGCTTTAAATCACATGACTATATCCCTCAACCAAGAGCCTTTTGTGAGATTAATATCTTCCTTTTTAGGGTCAGTTCTTTTGATTGTTTCTCTTAAATCTAAGATATATTTATTCTCCTCATCCATCTCTGTCCATCACTTGCCAGGGGTTGAATTCCCATGGATTCTGAGCTATAATTCAGAATGCAGGCAATGCAATGTATGCATGTAAATAGAGCCTTCAATGTACAGCTTGCCACCATTATGACCTGGGAGTGAACTCTTAGAAAGCAGCTGAGTTCCCCCCCCCCCCAAAAAAAAACCCTCTCCCCAAGAGAGCTCATTATTATGAAACAAACTAAAAATCAACCCAGCCACACTTCCCAAGTGGCTAATGCATCCACAGTTGGTACAAAAAGTCTTCTATCAATGTTGAAGGAAGGGAGTGTTCAAAATGAACCAAAATAATTGTGGGGATAAGGTAGGGAAAATGCTTTATTCACGTTTCTAATAAAAAATGGTTAATTTATTACAATTTCACTCCAGTGATACTTTCCCCCCTCTCCTCCTTTTGTTGACTTAATTTGTTTCAAACACAACCAGGGAGAAAGGCCAAAAGAATTAAGCTACACTAATATATTTTCCAGAAACTAAGTGGTTCTGTTTTTCGTATTCTATGCACAGAGTGCACTGGCATGATTCTCAGCTACATCGGATGCATAAATTCAGTGCCAAAATGATTTTTTTTTAAAAAAAAACAACATTTGCCGTGGCAGCTGAACAGCACAAACTCGGAAGCTGCCTGCATTAAAAGATACCCTGCTGATGTAAGTACTTCATTGCCGTAATGCTACGGAAACCACTCAGGCAGGTGTGCTGTCACTGGGAATGGGGAAAGCAGGAGGAAATGGGCTTTGTAAGCAAAGCTCTATCAATTATCGAAGGAACACTGTCTCCACCTGTGGTCTGTGTTCCTTAGCTTGTCTTGCTACATTTTGTCTGTCGCAGGGGTCTAGTGCTGTCATTCCGGCAAGGACAATGTGAAGCCCTGAGGTGTTGAAAGCATTGCCTCTTAACCCCCTGACATTCGGATCCTTTGCATAATGGTATTCTCATATCTGGCCACTTAATAGTAATGCTGTTTTGCAGGTGATGGTAAAGAAGTGGAAATATGCCTCAGGCAAAGAGTTTAAATCAATCCCTTTGGGCCGGGAAGTACTCTTTGGAAATTATTGTACAGTGGAACCTCATACAACAATGGCCCCGTATAGCAACGAAATCACATAACAATTAGGTTTTGGGGGGAAATGGTGTCCTGCATAACAATTTTCCCTATGGAAAAAATTGTACAACAATTTTTCAATGGGAAAAATCACTTTGCGGGGAAAAAAAATCATTGTATGATGCATCCCATCGGGAAAATCGCTATATGATGCATGTATTGTACAGCAATTGTTTCGTACAACAACGAGCCCCGTGGAATGGATTAAAATCATTGTATGAGGGACCACTGTACTGTAATTGTATGTTGTCCCGTCAGTACTAATATATGGACACCTTTTCCAGGTTTTCTAGGTAAAGAGCAGTCAGAGGTAAAGGTAAAGGTCGCTCTTGCTAGAAATTCAGTCATATCCAACTCTAGGGTTCAGTGCTCATCTCTGTTTATAGCCAAAGAGCCACTGCTGTCTGTGTGTGCAGATGTTTCTGTGGGCATGTCACTGACTTGACTAGACACCAGAGTGCACTGAATGCTGTTTACCTTCACACTGAAGTGGTACTTATTTATCTACATGTAATTTCTTGCTTTCGAACTGCTAGGTTGGCAGGAGCTGGGACAGGGACAGAAGCTCACTCTGTGGTGCAGCACTCGGGTCCTGAACTGTTGATCTGCCGGCCTTCCAGTCATCAATTTCAGCATTTTAACCACTAAACCACCACAGTGCAAGGATCACTCAGAAGCGGTTTCCTATTCCCTTCTTCTGGGCATGCCCTGGAAGTGTGCAGCTTCTTCAAGGCTATAAAGGCTGATGTTTCTGGGATGCAAAGTGGGAAACTGAACTCCCAGCCTCTGGTTCCATAACCAGCTGCCTCATTCACTGAACTATCCAGTCAGTGAATAGTGTTTTTATAAGGGGAAAAGGAATCTAAAACAAAAAAACAATCATCTATTTGGAATATGCAATCACTTTAGTTTCACTGTCTGACTTTCTGCCTGTTACCTTTACCTTGTTCATGTGGTTATAGTTTTGATCCATCAAATCACTTTTGAGTTATGGTGACCTACCAAAAAAGAATTATGTCAGATGGTTAGGGAATGAACTACTGTTGACAGTAGTTACAGTATCACTGGACTTCCACAGCTGAGTAGGGGTTTCAACTTGGGTCTCTCAAGCCCCATTCCAACATTCTTATTTATTATCCCATACTGTGTCTCAGGAAGTTTGATGTTCAGGAATTGAAGAGAAGCAGCCAGCATAACAGGGCCAAACACAACTTTATTGTAAGCAAACTGAACATGAACAGCAATGGCGCAGCAGTGCCAATGGATACATTCGGGTGGGAAACAACAGGATTGGTTGGGAGAGCAGTGGGGTGATCTGGGGTGACCGGAGACTGGGGACACTTCGCGCATCTCATTAGAAAGGGCAGGAATGCAAGTCCCGTGATAGCTGAGCACCATGAAGTAGACAAAATGGAGGATCACCCCCATCCCACAATAATAATTACAAACTGTTTAAAGCACTATTTAAGTTACATACACAACAGGAAGCCCAGAAGGTGGGGCCAAGATGCTCTCTTGATCCAATGCTTCAAGCTAAGGGTGAACTGCAAACATGTAGGTGCTTTAGTCAGAAGGGGGACCCCTGGGCTTTCTTCATAGTGAAGCTTTCTTTATTTTAATGTGCTTTCTGAACTTTTGATAAACTTTCTTCTGTAATTTACTCTGATTGCAATAGTGGTACCTCATACAACTATTTAAATCCGTTTAATGGGGCTTGTTGTTGTATGAAAAAATTGCTGTACGATACATGTATCGTATAGCGATTTTCCCTATGGGATGCATCATACAATGATTTTTTTTACTAAGTGTTTTTTCCCATTGAAAAATTGTTGTACAATTTTTTTCCATAGGGAAAATTGTTATGCGGGATGCCATTTCCCCAAAAAACCTAATTGTTATGCAATTTCAATGCTATACAGAGTGATTGTTGTATGAGGTTCCACTGTACTTTTAAATTATCCAAAGATGATTGAAGTGTTTACTTGGTTATGTGCTACCTTATCTACACTAATCTTATATCCTGGGTTGCTTAGCTAGGAAGGTGGCAGCTCAGAAGCAGAAACCAACCACCTGTGGGCAAGAAGTCCTACTTGTGAGTAAATTTGTTTCCTGATAATAAGTCAGCTTTATTATATGCAGGAAAAGTAGAATAAAGCTCAGGATCACAAAAAATACAAATATAAAAGGAACATTTGTACCTTTTCTCCTTTTCCTTGTAAAACAAGAAAGTTACAGTGGACCCTCAATTAACGACGTGTTCGAAATGCATCATTTTCAATTAACGATGCTACGATGCTCCCAATGTGATTGTTCGAATAATGATGTTATTCGAATAACGATGGTACTTTTTCCAGTCGTTATTCGAATAACGACGTCATTATTCAATTAACGACGGTATTTTTACCATCGTTATTCCAATAACGATGTTTTTTTGCCGTTATTCGAATAACAACATTATTCCAATAGCGACACTACTTGGGGAACCAAGTAATGTCATTATTCGAGGGTCCACTGTATAACTATCTATCTATATTTCCTGGTATAGCCAGCTAACATAACCAGGATTATATTTTATCTACTGTTCTACTCACAAGCAAGCATAGGTAAACTTCTCTCCTCCTGCTTTGAAGGTGCTTAATAATATGATGTTTCTTCTTCTAACATTCTAAGATAACCAAACCCATCTTTCATCCTTTGTCCCACCTCTTCCTATCTCTTATTCAATAAGACTGCACATTTCAACATCCATCTAACATTCCTTTTTTATTCTCAGAGTCCCAGATTGTTACGCTTTTCTTCAAGGGAAAGGAATCTGCACCTGGACCCTTGGCCAAACTCCAAATGCCTGGCTTCTCAGGAATTCACTCCTATCTCAGGAAGGAAAGCAACAGCAGCATCCATTTCAAACTTCCAAAAACAAAGCCTCCATTTCAATTCATTACACAATAATCCAACATCAGAAACTATTATTGGGGTAAAGCCTGTACTGGCTGAGCTGCTCTGGAAAGTTGCAGTCCCCCAAAGAGACATTACCAATCTCTGCTTCAGGCTTTTCACAGACAGGAGTAAAATACTCTGGGCTGTGTCTCTTAAGATTGTTAATCTGTGTGTATATTGTTAGCTGTAATTCTATGTTCTCTTCAAGAGAATCAAAGTCAAAGATGGCCTGAATCACTGGCTGAAATCCAGTCACATCTAAATTAGACCCATTGAGCAAATGGTATAGTGTTACATAGGTGTCGACTCACCAAGGGGTGATCGTGGCTTAGTGATTAAGATACTGAGCTTGATGACTGGAAGGTCAGCAAGTCATCAATACAAGACTTGAGTGCTGTGCAACTGAGTAAGTGCTCATCCTCTGTCCCACCTCCTGCCAACCCAGCAGTTTGAAAGCAAGAAATTGCAAGTAGATAAACAGGTACCACTTCGGTGGGAAAGGTAACAGCATTCCATGTGCTCTGGCATCTAGTCATGCCTGCCACATAGCCACAGAAATGTCTGCTGATAATTGGTTAAATAAATTTATGGGAGAATATATAAATGTTGATCAAGTAGGTTTTTTAAAAGGAAGGCATATGGCTGATTTGACCAGGAGGGTGTTAGACTTAATTGATAATGTTAATAAAACGAAGGAAAAGGTGGGGTTAATATCTTTGGATATTTTTAAGGCATTTGATTCGTTGCAATGGTCTTCGATTAAGGAAATAGTTAAAAGCTATGGATTCGGGGACAGATTTAGGCAGTTAATCGATTTATTATATCAAAAAGGGATTGCTAGGATCAGAGTAAATGAAGAGGTTACAGATGGGGTAAAGCTTGAGGCAGGCAGTAGGCAGGGTTGTCCTCTGTCCCCTATCTTGTTTATTATGGCAATGAAATTTTGGCTAAAAACATAAGGGAGGATTCAAATATAGACGGGATAATGGGTAATAAAGTGAGCATGTATGCAGATGATACGTTATTAATGGTGAAACACCCGGAGAAGGCAATGGATAGGATTAAAGTGCAAATAGAGGATTTTGAGGATATAACAGGATTGATGATAAATTGGGATAAATCGGAAATGATGTTGTGTAATATGGGGGAAGAGGAGAAGGAAAAGATGGCGGGATTATCCAATATACAAATTAAAGATAAATTGAAATATTTGGGGATAATTATTTCAAATAGATTGGAAGAACTTAAAAGATTGAACTATGATAGCTTGAAAGTAGAATTTAAGACTAGAATACAAAGTTTTCAGAAGTTGAAGTTCTCATGGTTTGGGAGGATTACAATTTGCAAAATGATGTTGTTGCCGAGGATTAACTTCCTATTTGATACACTTGCAATCCAATTGAAGGAAAAGGAGATTAATGAGTTCCAAAAGATGTTTAATAATTTTTGCAACGGAGGTAAAAAATCTAGATTGCCAAAGAAACTTTGGTACCTGCCTCAGAAAGAAGGGGGTTTGGGAATGCCAAATTTGTTAGCGTACTACCAAGCATTTCAAATTAAGAATGTTGTGAAGATCTTGGCAAGAGGAAAAGTAATTTGGGAGGAAATTGAGATGAAAGATTATAGGAACATTGGTAAAATGATTTTTTTGGTAGGTAAGGTTAAAATGATAGGTACAAGCAATACTATGATGAGGGGACTCATGAAGGTATGGAAAAGATTAAAGAAGGATTTGGTCCCAGATGTCTCTCCAATTTTGGAATTGGCAGATATGGCGTGTTTTCCGATAAAAATAGATAAAAAAATAAAGGAATTATTGGATAAAAATGAAGTTTTTTTGGTGAAAGAATGGCTAAGGATTTGCGGAGATGAAATTAAGAAGAAAAAACTGTTTGAACAGTTAAAATTGGATTGGTTTCAGATAATGAAGGTTGACAACTGGAATAAAAAATATAGAAGAGAATTATGTTTGCAGGTGCACCCCCCAATAAAGGACTCAGACACTGATAAAAGTGGATAACGGCATTGGGCCACATTTATTGATTCATGCCCTAGTCCGAATTATAAATTTCTATTGGTAATTGACCAATCATATTTCCTAAGGCAAGCAGGCCGAAGTAACACTGGTAAGGTACCACCCAAAATTGCCAACGGCAATTGCTACAATGTATCTATTTGTATCAATTTGTTTGTTGACCACAAACAAATTGTTGACCGTAGTCAATATCTAACTAATGACCCCACCCTCTGACGCGTATCCGTAAAATCACGGGGTGATGCATGCTGTCTAGCTATAGCCATCACCTCGTCGCCTAGTTCGTCATTGACCGGACAACGTTTAACCAACTTATGCCTGTCTAGTGTTGTCCAGTCAATTGCGAACTTGCCGGATACCTGTGGGTCATAATGTTTACCTTACCAGTGCTACCCAGCCATGTGACCAAAGTCAACAGCAGCAACAGAAAAACCCCTATATCAAACCATAGCAACAGTGTGGGATGGGCGAAAAAACCAGGACCCGGAAGCCAATATGGGTCCCAGCCAAAAATTCCCACCCGGCCCCGAAGCGACCAAAATATCACACTGTTAACTAGGGAGGGGGTGGAGGGGAAAAACTTCTCCGCTCCGTCGCTTCGCAAAATGGCAGCTCGGCTGCCTCGTGGCCACCCCTTTTATAAGGGAGCTGGCCACGCCCCTAACTACCCGGATGCCTTCGTCCGGTGGGGGGGGGGGCGCAAAGAGCGCAGCGGCCATTTTGGCGCCGCGCTTGCATTGCAGGCGCACCCCCCAATAAAGGACTCAGACACTGATAAAAGTGGATAACGGCATTGGGCCACATTTATTGATTCATGCCCTAGTCCGAATTATAAATTTCTATTGGTAATTGACCAATCATAATTCTTAAGGCAAGCAGGCCAAAGTAACACTGGTAAGGTACCACCCAAAATTGCCAACGGCAATTGCTACAATGTATCTATTTGTATCAATTTGTTTGTTGACAACAAACAAATTGTTGACCGTAGTCAATATCTAACTAATGACCCCACCCTCTGACGCGTATCCGTAAAATCACGGGGTGATGCATGCTGTCTAGCTATAGCCATCACCCCGTCGCCTAGTTCGTCGTTGACCGGACAACGTTTAACCAACTTATGCCTGTCTAGTGTTGTCCAGTCAATTGCGAACTTGCCGGATACCTGTGGGTCATAATGTTTACCTTACCAGTGCTACCCGCCACACGGAGGGGCTTCAAAGAAGGCTCGACGCCCCCCCCAGACCGTCAGCTCGGTCAACAGGCCTGCTCGCCAATCACCCAACAGGAGGTCCATACCTCCTCGCGACAGATGGACTCCATCCCCTGCATAAAGGTCATAATTTCGCAGACTAATGGCGGGGTGAGGGCTGACCCTCCCCCAACCCCTGCTGACAATGAACCGGGCCACAGCCCTGTTCACCATGCGTCTAGCCCGGTCAAGGGCCGGGAGGTCGAACCCTCCCCTATATGTGTGCCGCGGCACCACATCCGACCAAACAATGGTGGTGGCGGGCCACACGTAATGCAAGTAGGCGAGGTCGCCGCAAATCGCATGCTTTAGCGATAAGCCGGTGACCTGGCCCAAATCATTGCCCCCAAGGTGTATGATGAGAATGTCAGGCGGGTCAGCATGCCGACCTGAAAAAAGGAATGGCAACAGCTCCCGCCATAACATCCCAGGCTTACCATACCATGTGAGACTTGCGTATGCACCCAGTCCTAGTCGGGGTCCCCACTCTGTCGCCGCAGCGTAACGCGCTGCCCTGTGCACGTAGCTATGGCCCACCAGCAATACTGTCACCGGTGTAATACGACACCCAGGGTCTGTCAAGGGAAAAAACGAGGGAGAGAAAAGATGTGGTGACCAGGCTGGTACTCACTGTGGGAGAGGGCGGACATAAAATTGAAAACACCGCGAACCCCACCTTCCCATGCTGCGTATTTCAGCCCCGGAGTACCCAAAAGCAGCAGCAGTGGAGGCCGCCCCTATTCTGAACGAATGGGTGCCATAACGGGCCCCCGGGAGGCCTACACTGGCGAGCGCTTTGCCTGTCACCTTCCAAAACTGAAACTTAGTAAGGGGAGACCCATCTTGGTGACAGAAAAACGGGCCATGGTGCATGCCACGCAGTGCAATAAACTCATGTAGGGCACCAACCGGACAGATGTCTGCCAAAGAACACCGTAGCAGTCTCACACCACTGCCTACGCCATGCTGATCCGTCTTAGAGGAGCGTATCCTCAACTGAGCCCAGTCTTTGGCAACATAGACATCCTCGAGTTCCAGTGCCCTACGACTTACATCCGCCTTAGACAGCATCACAAGCTCGCTGATGCGGAGCGCTCCAAAAAATGCCACCGATGTGGCTGCGTGAAATAGGGCTGCCTCATATCTATCAAAACAGAGGCCAGGCCAGCCCCGGGCCAGTTGGGTAAGAACCCCTGGGGAAATTGGGTGGCGGTCGTCCGGGCAACGCCCACGCTCCCGCCCCCACCCCTCCAAAACATGTCTCACACGGAAGTCAGCGGTACTATCCCCATGACCTCCCACCTTGGCCATAAAAGCCAATGCTGACAGCCTAGATGCTATGGTGCGAGGTGCAAGGCCCTGGGCATGCAGGTAAACCATGAACTGAAGTACATGGGTCACTGGGAGATCTGCAGGCGGGACAAAGCATCAGCAATATCATTATTGACCCCCGGGACATGCCTGGCCCTGAAGAGGACGTTGAGGCGCAGGCTGCGCAACACAAACTGGCGCACTAGGTCCATGACCATGGGCGATTTGGAAGTCTGAGAGTTGACAATGTGGACAACGGCCGCATTGTCGCACCAGAAATGGACAACCGAGTTGGCCCACTCCTCGCCCCATAGCATCAAAGCCCCCAGGATAGGGAAAAATTCCAGATACGTGAGATCACGCAGGCGACCCGTGCCTGCCCAGGCTGGTGGCCACCCACCATAGGCCCACTTCCCATTGAAGTACATCCCATAACCCAGGGACCCTGAAGCATCAGACTGTATCTGAAAGCGAGGGGAAGCCAGGAGGTCAGACCTCCAAAATGACACTCCATTGAACTCCCTCAGGAACTGGAGCCAGATAAACATATCTGTCCTGATACCCCGGGTGAGTCTAACCCTATGGTGGGGCCTAGATAAGCCTGCCATGGCGTCGCACAAGCGCCGAGCAAACGCCCTGCCCGGTGCGACCACCCTGCAAGCGAAATTGAGGTGACCGTGTAGCACCTGCAGTTCCCGCAGGGACGCCTTGCGTTTAGCAAGCAAGTCTGAGATAAGGGCCACAATCCTTGACACCTTATCCCCCGGTAACCTAGAAGCCTGCGCTACCGTGTCAATCTCCACCCCCAGAAATACTAGCTGAGTAGATGGGCCCTCGGTCTTTTCGGGCGCTAAAGGGACACCGAGTTCCTCCATTAGCGTCTGAAATGTGTTGAGGAGACGTGTGCACGTGTCCCAGCCCCGTTCACCCCCGAATAAAAAATCATCCAGGTAATGGGCTACAGACCGGGACCCTGACCTGCGGACGAAAGCCCACTGTAGGAACGTGCTAAAACGCTCGAAAGCCGAGCATGATATAGAACAGCCAAAAGGCATGGCCTTATCAAAGTAATATTCACCCCGGAACATGAAACCCAGCAACTCAAAATCGCCCGGGTGCACTGGCAAGAGGCGAAACACCGACTTAATGTCGCACTTGGCCAACAGCGCGCCCGGGCCACATGAGCGCACCATGCGCAGCGCGTGGTCAAAAGATGTATACCTGACTGAGCAAAGGTCATCAGGGATAGCATCATTGACCGATCGGCCAGCTGGATAAGACAAATGATGAATCAGGTGAAACTCGCCCGGTGATTTTTTGGGTACCAAGCCCAAAGGTGACACCTTAAGATTGGGGAACGGGGGTGTAGGGAACGGGCCGGCAACCCTGCCCATATCGACCTCCTTAGTAATGCTGGCAGCAGCTACCTCCTCCCGCCCCCTAAGGGACAAAAGGTTGGGGGCATCCTGGGGGGACCTGTCGCCCACAAAAGGGATACGGAACCCCCATCTAAAACCTTGAAGAAGGTAAACCGCATCCTCCTCCCTCGGGTACAATGCGAGCCAATGCTCCAACATGTCCACATTAATTGGGGAGGGGGCCTTTTGGTGAACCAGCTCCCTCCGCGGCAGTTTTGCCAGCCCCCTGTCCGCCCCTTCCTCTGCCCCGCATCCCCCCAGGCCTGGGACAGGCAGAGGCCGCATGGGGGCCAGCGCAGGAGGGACACTCATGTCTGTACTTGCAGTTCTTCCTGTTGCAGGAACCATTGGATGAGAAAGTCCAGCACAGCAGGCGGGCTGGAACCCCCTGCCCCGCCACCTGGCGGGGAGCCTGTGCTGGGGCCACTTGCTGGACCGCATGTCCACAATGGTATCTTTCCCCGGGCACAGGGCGCGTGGGAGTCATGTACAGCAGCCACAGCCGCTGGCAGGGCTCGTCCCACCTCATCTCCGGGTGGAGGGGAATCCGCATGCGGAATTCCTCGTCGTAAGCCAACCACGACGGGCCCGGGAAGTCAACCATTGCCCGGTAAATGTTGTCCAAATACTGGACCATCGGAATCGCCAAATCAGGCCGGGCCCTGAGGTATACCGCCATGTAGATGAGGTAGGCCGGCAACCAATTGGCCCACGTACGTGGTGGCTTGCGACGACGCGCTTGCTCCTTATCCTTCTCATCTTGCCCCTCCCTCTCCTCCTTGGTGGGCTCTCTGTTAAGGAGGGAGAAGATGTCCACATACTCCCCCCGCCAGATCTTCTCTCTGGTGGCCTGTGCAAAATGGTCCCCCAGTGGCAAAGTATACCCTGCCGTCGGCAAAGCCGACACAGGCACGGTGGAAACTGCGGGCATCTGCGGAGGAGCCTGGACTAACCCGGTCACCCCTAGAAAATTCCCGACCGGGTAAGAAGGACCCCCTACCCCGGGGCCCAGGGTGATAGTTGAAGTCACCGGGTGGGGCATCGGTGACTGGACCACCGCCCCGCCCGTGCGAGGCCAAGGCCATTGAAAAGCCCCCCCCAACGTGGCCATGTGTGTTTGTGCACTATTTTGGACCGCATACTCACACGCTGCGCCCCCATGGGCCGCCCCCACCGGGGGTTCCGACCCACTGGGCGCGTCGGAGCTCCCGACCGCCCTAGAGCTCGTCGACGGGGCTTGATCAGCACCGGCCTGTTGATTGGGGAGCTGCGGGGCAGTGGCCGAAGCCGGGCCACGTGCCTCAGGCAGCTCAACCCGTCCCACCGCCTGCCGCTGCCCAGCAGACGATGGACCGACCGGCCCCACAAAAGGGGCCCCAGGGTGACTAACCCGGGCCAGAGATGCCTCAAGGGCTGCAACGCGGGCCAGGAGGGCCTCCACGCTGACATAGCCACCTAAACCAAGGGGGGGGCAAAGGGCCAGCCGGCCCACTAACTACAGGCGTCGGCACAGGTCCCTGTACCCCGGGGCCGGAATAGGGCCACGATCCAAAGCCCGGGCCCGGTAGGGCCGGGGAAGAACCCTGCCATGGAAGGGGGCCACCCCACCCCCCAAGGCTGGAAGCCCCCGCATTAAGCTGCGCCCCAACGGAGGAAGGCCCAGCAGAATGGGTGACGCCAGCAGCGGTGGCCGCCGCTCGTGGGCCGGGAGCCGCAGCCCCTACTGTGCCCGCACGCGGACCCCCGGCCTCCGGCCAAGGGGGAATTAACCCCATCCCACCAGTCCCGGTGGGTTCGGGCAGAGGAGGCTGCTGGGGAGGCGCAGCCGCGGTCCTCCGACCCGGAGTGCGCCTCCGCGCGGAACGAGCCGTGTTCGCAGTCGCCTTCTTCTTCGAGGGCATTGCAGCTGGTCAATGAGAAGCCTAAAAGACGAGAATCAGCAGCCAAGAGGCTCAGGTGGACAAGCGACGGAGGTAGGAGGGAAAAACTTCTCCGCTCCGTCGCTTCGCAAAATGGCAGCTCGGCTGCCTCGTGGCCACGCCTTTTATAAGGGAGCTGGCCACGCCCCTAACTACCCGGATGCCTTCGTCCGGTGGGGGGGGGCGCAAAGAGCGCGGCGGCCATTTTGGCGCCGCGCTTGCATTAGATAGAGAAAAGACTGAATTTGAGGAACTGGTTTTGAAAATTAAAAAAGGAGATAAAAGCATTAAGGGTCTAGTAAGCAAACTTTATCCTTTAATAAACAAGGGAAGTGATCCACAGAAAGATTTGAAATTGAATTGGGAACAGGATCTGAATATAAAACTAGGAAACAATGAATGGAGAAATAAGTGGAAAAAGAGGATAATGAGAACTATGTCAGTAAGAATTAAGGAACATAATTATAAAATGTTGTGGCAATGGTACCTGACACCACTGAGGTTACATCAGATTGACAATAAAAGGGATAATTTATGTTGGAGATGTAAAGATACTGTTGGAACTTATGAGCATATGTGGTGGAGTTGTAAAATGATAAATGATTTTTGGAGAAGAATAGAAAGAGAGATAGGGGAAATAATGAGTAAGAAAATTAAGCTGGCATCAGGTACCATTATGCTAACAGATGTGGAAGGTATGTACCTAAATAAGGAAGAAAAAGAGTTATTAGAAATAATGCTAACTACGGGTAGACAATGTATTGCTAGAAATTAGAAAAATGATGTAATTATACAGACGGGAGAATGGTATAAGGAAATGTGGAATCTAGCATTGAATGATAAATTGACATGGGAGGTAAAAGTAAAAAGGGATAAATTGAAGGAAAATAGATTTTGGAGTATTTGGAAGCCTTTCGTTGATCACTCCCTTTCGGGTATGGAATGCTTTAGACCTGTACCATCTCAAAGTAGTTTTTGGAGATAATACAGAGACCAAACTCTCCGGGGCAATGTAAATATACACTGGGTGATTTGTAAATTGAAAATTTGGAATTTGATAGTTGTTAACAAACAATTGTAACAATGAAAGTTTTTATGAAGGTTATAGTAATAGTATTAATTCTTAACGTGGATATTTAATAGTATGTGTACTATAACAGATAATAGTTCAACTATCATTTATGTGGTTACCTTTTATGAGGCTTATGTATTTTTGTCATGGTATACGATGTATTGTTATTTGTATGTCTGTAATTTTTTTTGAAAATGAATTAATAAAAATTAATAAAAAAAAGAAATGTCTGCTGATGCAGATTCTTTGCCTATAAATGGAGATGAAGACTGTCTCCTAGAGTTAGACACAACTTGCTTTTGAGCAAGGGAGACTTTTACTGAGACCCCACTGATTTATTGGGACTACTCTAGCTGTGACTTACTATTGATGTCAACCACTGTTAACACAGTATCTGGGAAAGGTTCCTTTGGGTATTCTGAGTGATGATTGTCATTCAACAAGAAGCCAAACCAGATCAAACCCAAATCCTATGCACAATCTTGTCCAGACAGCCCCCCCCCCGGTGAAACATGGGACAACGAATTGCTCCCAAACTTTTGGGAAACCCATTTCCAGGGAGCTTCAGCAAGTGGTACTCCCAAGGAGTCTGTGATATCAGCAGTTAATAGTTATACTCCCAACAACTGTGATTATCACCAGGCAAAGGGAAAGACTTTTTTGGACTATAAGTCCCAGAAAGAATCCCCTTCCCAGCAGAGAGTAGCCAGCTGGCTGGAGCTTCTGGAAGTTGCAGTCCAAGACAGTAATGTTTCCAAATTTGGAGATAAACTGAGATGTTAAATTACAGTGTTATTATTCCTTTGGTTCCATATATGAATGTCATCTTTCTCTCTTTTTCTCTCCCACTCATGGTTTAGCATTTCTCTGAGGTTTTTAAGGTCTATGTGAGGTGAAATAAATAAACCAGAGGTTCCCAACCTATGGTGTGGATTCCCCGTGCCCCGGTGGGCACGGAACGGCCCGGCAGAGGCCACTTTCGGGAGAAAGGCTCCCTGGCCCGTGGGCTCTGCCAGCACCCAAATTAAGGGGGGTGGATAAATGATAGGGTTTGATTCACCCAATTACCTGATCTGACCAACGAACCTGCTGAGAGAGCAAATACGTTACCGATTAGAGTAATCCCTCATCTCCGAGTCTCAGTCTCATCCCAGAAGCAAACAGGAGTCATGATTGCCTTAGTCTAAGCCCAAAACAATGGTGTTGTCCCAGCCAGTGTTTGTCCGCACTAATTAACTTCCCCCCGAGAGATTCCCAATTAACCTGAGTAAATAGGTGATGTGATTGACTGTTGGGTGACGGTTTTTTCTACCTTGCCTTCTGATCTATAAATGGTTATGCCTTTTCCTCAATAAACCACTGATCTTATCCTCCTCCATACTGCCTCGTATCGTTCTTTGATCAGTCTCCTCCGGGACCTACGGCCCTCAGCGGCCCCGATTCCTACACCTGGTGACCCCGACGTGATCTACTCGTGAGTAAGCGACCCCCGAGCGGTCTTCCTCAGAGTAGCAATCACACGGTCCGGTTCTGCACTTGAACCGTGTCCGAATCATCCCGGAGGACAGCGCGGCACTCCGTCCGGCAGCCAGCCGATCGGAGGGACGGCCTGCGGTGAGGCAGTCCAAAGAGGCATCCTACAGCTTGCTCCCGACTTTCGCGGCGGCTTGCGCCAAAGGGAAAAACGTGTTCCGCTCAGGGCAGCTGTGAGCCCCTGACAGCGCAGTGGCCACCGAGGGCCCGTGGCCGCAGTCCACGCTCCGAGCTCTACCCAGAAGCGTCGTCGCCAGAACCTGTTGCCTGCCAAAGACGCGTCGACTCATCCCGAGGAGGAATCTTCCGAGGACCCAATTGCAGGTAATATGGGGGCCTGTCCTCAGCGACAGCGTCCATCCGCTAGCCAAAGAACTCGTGTAGAGGAGTTCAACATCCTGGCCAGGGTATTTAATTTGCGTTTTCACAGCGGAGAGCTAGCGAGACTTTTGGTGTACCTAGGGGAACACTGCCTGCTTTACCCAGAAGTAGGTACGTTAACCCTTGAGCTCTGGGATCAGATAGGAGACTGCATTCAGCAACCCCCGAAAGCTCCAGGAGGCGTAATTCGCACATGGAGAAAGTGTAGGAAGCTCTTGGCGGAGATAGAGCCAGTCCGGGTAGAGGCCAAAGAACCCCCAAGTCTGCCAGATGCGCCAGCCGAACCAACTGCACCTACGGCGCTCTATCCGTCACTCCAATTTAGGCAGAGTAGTGTAGGGAGTTTTCCCCCGGTGACAGCTGCAGACGTCACCGGCGGAATGCAAGGAATGAGGAGCGCAGGCGCTTCTCAGAAAGCAATACGTTCCCTAGCTACCAAAAGTGCCCTTCAGCGCACAGTAGAGGAAGAACTCAGGAAGGGGGAATTACCAGTGGAGGAGCTAGCAGAGCTCAGCCAGATATGTCCCATCCGCATGGAGATGGACGCGCTTACGGGCGCTCAGCAGATAGTTCACTCCCCAGTCCTGTATAAGCTTCTCATGGCTATACGGAAAGCCATTTCCGAGACAGGGCTCCAAAGTCGTTTTACGAGGGGCACGCTTCAGCAAGTGTGCGAGAACACCATGTGGATTCCCCATGACTGGAAAGCCGTCATGCGGATGATGCTCACCCCTAGCCAGTACTTAATTTGGGACAGCGAGTTTCGCCTAGAGGCGCAGACAAGGGCTGCCAGGATGGGAGGCGCAGTACTTCCTGACCAGTTATAGGGTTCGGGTGCCTTCAAGCCCATCGATGCCCAGATCAACTTGCCTCTAGCCACTCTCCAGATGTCGGCCGAGGCCGCCTTTAGGGCGTTTTTCAAAGTCCCAGCAACTGGCAAAGCGGCTAAAAATTACACCGCTATCAAGCAAGGAGCCCAGGAACCCTATATGGACTTCATCAATCGCCTGGAAGAAGCCATTAGCAGGCAGATTGATAATGAGCAGGCCCAACAAGAGCTCATGATGAAGTTAGCCAAGGACAATGCCAATTTAGACTGCCGTAAAATCTTGCAGTTGCTGGGCAATCGTCCCGACTTGACACTCACGGACATGATTAGAGCTTGCGCCGATGTTGGCACAGAATCCTACAAGATGGGATTGCTAGCGGCAGCGGTGCAAGGGGGTAAGAGACCAAAAGGAAAGACCCAAGGAGCATGTCACAGTTGTGGCAAGGTCGGTCACTTCGCTAGGGAGTGCCGATCCAAGGGAGGCGGACAAAAGTCCGGCCGTTCCAAGGCTCCGAAAACCCAGTGTCCGAAGTGTAGAAGAGGCTACCATTGGGCTCGAGACTGTCCGAATTCGGGAAACCGGAATGCGGGCATGTCTCTGGCCCCGGTCCAAACAGGGACTCCCCTCACCCAAAGCTCACCAGAGCTAGACTAAACCCCGGTCCCACTCCAGACATTGCGAGGGCACAGGCCAGCCCCAAGGGTAGTACAGGGTTAGACTTGACTTGTCAGGCGGACGTTACATGCGACCTGCCAGGCACGGTCTATCTGGTGGACTCCCAGTACATGGGTCCACTGCCCAAGGGGTTTATAGGTTTAGTTTTGCCCCGCAGTGTAGCTGGAGCACGCGGAATTTTCATAATTCCAGGAGTCGTTGACTCGAATTTTTCAGGCATTCTCCAAGTTCAGCTTTGGACTCATCTGCCCCAAACAATCCACAAGGGAGACACCTTAGCGCAACTGATCATGGTTCCTTGTCACTCACCAGCAGATAGCCAGGGAAGGCTCAGTGACAGCTCCGAGTCCCGGTCAGAGGACCGCTCGAGCGCCAGTGAGGCAGTACAAGGATACCAGGTCTTAGCGACAGTGGAGACCAACATTGAGTGGAAGCAGCGCCCCGTTATCGAGGTATTTTTGAACAAAAGAGTGTTCTCAGGGTTACTCGATACCAGAGCGGATGTGAGCGTGATAAGCAGAAGCCAGTGGCCAAGAGAGTGGGCCATTGAGCCGGTCTCCGATGTGTGGGGGGTAGGCGGCGTCCAGGAAGCGTTTAGGAGCCGAGAGTGGGTGGAAGTCACAATCCCAAAGGCTGACGGCACGGCAGTAATTCGGCCGCACATTCTTGATGTGCACATCAACCTTTGGGGGCGAGACATCTTGCAGCAGTACGGTGCTACGCTTACCTTTGGGTAATGGCGTTGCCACTTAAATGGCTCACCGATACGCCGGTTTGGGTAGAACAATGGCCGGTAGTGGGAGAGAAATTAGTTGCCCTCAAGCAGCTAGTTAAAGAACAGCTAGACGCGGGACATATAGAACGGTCCACAAGTCCTTGGAATTCGCCAATTTTTGTGATAAAAAAGAAGTCGGGGAAGTGGCGACTCCTCCACGATATCAGAGAGATCAATAAATGCATACAGCCAATGGGCCCGCTCCAATGCGGCATCCCAAATCCTAACATGATTCCCGAGGGGTGGGAGATTTTGGTCGTAGATCTCAAGGATTGCTTTTATACAATCCCCTTAGACCCCCGGGACTGGGAAAGGTTCGCCTTTACAGTGCCGGTTGTGAACCACAGTGAGCCCACGCAGTGTTACGCGTGGAAATTTTTGCCACAGGGCATGCTCAATTCGCCCACCCTGTGTCAAATATATGTTCACAACGCACTGGCAAAGTTCCGAAGCCTTTACCCTAAAGCTATAGTTTGCCATTTTATGGATGGCATCTTGGTCGCGATGCCGCAACTCGGCAGCGAAATGTTTTCTGACCTCCAGGCCAGCCTGGGGGACAAAGGTTTACTCATTACCCCAGAGAAAGTGCAGAGAACCGAGCCCTTCTCATACTTGGGTCATCGGCTTCTCCGCTCTTTCGCAGCACCAGTTTTGCCTAAGATCAATTTACAGGACTCAGTCACCGTTGTAGAGTTGCAACAAGTTTTGGGTAACATCAATTGGGCCAGACCGTATTTCCGATTGGATACGGATCTTTTGAAACCGCTCTTCTCGCTGCTAACCTTAGGTAAGCAGCCAGCAGACTGGATAAAGATTTCTCGAGACGCACGCTTGGCTCTCGAGAAAGTTAACCAAGTTCTCAGCCAGCGATGGGTAGATAGGATCACCCCAGGGCCATATGCTCCGATCCTGAATTTGTACATCGTACGGTCAGGATCCATGTTCACTGGAGCGCTCGGCGTAGATGCCGAGAAAGGGGCGAGTATCGTGGAGTGGGTGTACCTTCCGAACACCTCTTCACGAAACATCGTTCCTCCCCAAGAACTGGTCTCCGCGGTGGTCTACCGCGGAAGGCTGAGAGCTAGGGACATTTCAGGGCATGATTTGGCCAAAATCGTAGTCCCGTTCACCAAGGAACAAGTTCAGCAATTAATGCAGCTCGGTGACTCGCTTCCAATAGCGTTGGAAGGATTCACCGGATGCTTGGCATATCACTTGCCAAAGGACCCCAGACTTGTCTCACTCCAAACGCAGACAGTCAGCTTGTTTGAATTGCTCTCGCTGGTTCCGCTTCAGGGAGCCAGGACAGTTTTTACTGATGGTGGTCGCACATATGGTGTCTTGACCTGGCAGGAGGGCCAAGCTTGGCGTACACTGCTAACTCTTCCACAAAAGTCCGCGCAGCGGGCAGAGTTGGCAGCGGTGAACCTTGCTTTGCGCACCTTCGCCAAAGAACGTTTAAACATCATCACGGACAGTCAGTACGTTAGGAATTTGCTTCACAGTCTACCGGGAGCATACATTACTCCCGCGATAGACAAGAATTTGCTTAGCCTGTTTCTCACTGCTCAATTTCACTTGCGAAACCGCATGGAGCCGCTCTATATTGCCCACATCCGAAGTCATCAAGACCTACCGGGTCCGATTTCCGCGGGCAATAGCAGAGCGGATGCGGCGGCAAAGGAAATTCAGCAACGTTCAGTTTTGGGTGTTTTTACTACTCCAATTCAGAGCCATGCATTTTTTCACCAAAATGCCAAAGCGCTCGCCAGACAGTTCAATTTGCCACTCTCTCAAGCCCAAGGCATAGTTCGCTCTTGCCAGCATTGTGCAGGGGCACCGGGGGGCCCTCGTGGGGGGTCAACCCACGAGGGACAGAGGCCAATCAGGTGTGGCAAATGGACGTCATGCATGTTCCGCAGTTTGGCAGATGGCAGTACATGCACGTCTGCATAGACACTTTTTCTCAGTTCGTTTGGGCAACGGCGCAGAAAGGGGAGACTGCTTCCCACGTGGAGCAGCACCTCCTTTCCTGCATTGCAGCCATGGGCAAACCTCGGCACGTTAAAACCGATAACGTGCCATCCTACAGCTCTAGGCAGCTGGCCGCCTTCATGGCCACTTGGGATATTAAGCATACTTTTGGCGTTCCTTACAATCCGCAGGGGCAAGCGATTGTGGAACGGGTCAATTGGATGCTCAAGTCCTATATTGACAAACAAACAGAAAGGGGGGAGCCACCAGCCCTCCCCAAGTCACAGGGCCAGGCACAGCATTGCCTGAATAAGGTATTGTTCACCTACAATCACCTTAATGTTTTTTCGGATTGTACACCGCAGGAGAAGCACTTCCGCCGCTCGGAAGCTCTCCCGCGACCGACGGTCCGATACCGGGTGCCACCGGACCCTTCTTGGAGGGGCCCGGCACCACTCGTAACCTGGGGGCGAGGGTATGCTGCAGTTATGTCTCCTACAGGTGTCGTTTGGATTCCAGCTCGGTGTGTCAAGCCTCACTTGGAACCACATGGCGTGGACCCAGACCGACCAGAGTCCGATCCCGGAGATGGAGGACCTCACTCTGACCGAGAGGACCCGTCGGAAGAGACGGCCACCGACGACAGCACCCAAGATCACCTGGGGGATGGTCAAGATCCTTTGTCGTGAGGCCGAGGACACCATCCGGCGCGAAAGGAAGGAGCCGACGCCGGAGAACCTCACAGCTGCAGTTTTCACCCAGATTCATGCCAACACCCTGGCGCTCACCATCATCCTGACCCTTTCCCTGCTTTTGGGGGGAGGCGCTCAGGCCGCCTCGTTGGAGGCCAACGATCTGCTGCCTGGCGGAGACCTCTCTGCCCGGATGCAGTACAATATTTGGGAGAGGTTGGCGGGTCTCGTCAACCAGTCCGATTTTTGCCTCAGGCAGGACCTTGGTTCTGCTTCAATCCTCAGCACTTGCCTCATCCCAGTGTGCCATTCTCCAGGCGTGCACCCCAGGGATGGGGATTGGCTTGTGAAAAGACTTTTCAGCCCGTACAACCCAGTGGCTTCTTCAGAGTATGCCCGTTGGGAGATGCGGCTGACCATGACTTTGCCGGCTGATGCAGCTGCCCTCCACACTCCTCGGGTGGCGGTCAGCCCGAACTCTACCTGTGGACGAATGTACGGCTGCACCTCAGCTGGTCGTACCCGGCGCCACTGCCTCAACGTTGGCAGTGGCAATTGGACTTGCAGTAACCCAGTACCACTTGGCACCATGTACACTCATATAACCCTGCCATCTGGTTGGTTCTTCACATGCAACCAGTACACGTGGAACTACATTCCTGCTAATGTTTCAGACTCTATATGTTGTATCAGTCGTTTGACATTGTTACTCCCTACCAAGGATATGGTCACCCCAAGCACAAATGTTACAAATGCTTCAAATGTTCCCTCACTCGTACGGCACACTCGCACCACCCAGTTGGACAGCTCTTGTGAGAGCAGCTTTAGAGTAATGAGCCCTGCCGAATATCTCTCTTTGGCAGTCAGCATCTTTGGCGTGCCAGGCTTAGCCGTCGGCAACGCAAAGAGGATTGGTCGCTTGGCTTGCGGTCTAGCAAAAGCCATCAACCACACCTCCTCTGTGATAGCGCTCCTTAATCAAGAGCAGGCAGAGCTTCGCCATGCCATTCTTGACAATCGAGCGGCTATCGACTACCTCTTATTGTTGCACCACCTGGGTTGCGAATCCTTTCATGGTATGTGCTGTTTCAACCTTACTGACAACTCCCGCAAAGTACAGAGTCAGCTCACTGATCTCCACACCCAGGGCATCACAGAGGGTTCTGCATGGGGAGCTTGGTGGAGTTCATTGTGGAACTGGATGTGGTCATGGATCCCTTGGGGGTGGCTCCAAACGGTACTCAAGGTGGTTGTGGGGGTGATTATACTAGGCATAGCAATCTGCTGCTTTGCGCAATGTATTCCCTCGCTGATCTCAAGGTGCCGCCCCAGAAGGAAACCCCAAGACGTCATTCCCGCTCATCAGCTGGTCCCGCTCCTGCGCAGGGTTGCCGGTCAGGCTCTTAAGAAAAATTAAAAGGGGAGATGTGGATTCCCTGTGCCCCCGTGGGCACGGAACGGCCCGGCAGAGGCCACTTTCGGGAGAAAGGCTCCCTGGCCCGTGGGCTCTGCCAGCACCCAAATTAAGGGGGTGTGTGGATAAATGATAGGGTTTGATTCACCCAATTACCTGACCTGACCAACGAACCTGCTGAGAGAGCAAATACGTTACCGATTAGAGTAATCCCTCATCTCTGAGTCTCAGTCTCATCCCAGAAGCAAACAGGAGTCATGATTGCCTTAGTCTAAGCCCAAAACAATGGTGTTGTCCCAGCCAGTGTTTGTCTGCACTAATTAACTTCCCCCCTAGAGATTCCCAATTAACCTGAGTAAATAGGTGATGTGATTGACTGTTGGATGACGGTTTTTTCTACCTTGCCTTCTGATCTATAAATGGTTATGCCTTTTCCTCAATAAACCACTGATCTTATCCTCCTCCATACTGCCTCGTATCGTTCTTTGATCAGTCTCCTCCAGGACCTATGGCCCTCAGCGGCCCCGATTCCTACACTATGGCCCATGGGCCAGATCAGGCCTGCAACACCATTCTAACTGCTCTGTCGCCATCTCCCCTGCACCTGGAAGTAGAAGCAGGCACATTTACATTAGCCGTAAAATGCACCCGTGCATGCACAAACATGCCCATGGCTGACGTAAACGTGGAAGTGGGTGCATTTACATCAGCTGTAAATGTGCCCGCTTCTGCTTCTGGGGGCATGGTCTGGCCTGCTCAGCTATTCCGTCAGCATGGTCAGGCCCACAACACAAAAAGGTTGGCCACCCCTGAATTAAACAACTGATATTTTAGCCAGTATAAAGATTCAGTAAAAGAAAAACGTTTAATTATCAAACCTCTGTTTGACAAGGTAGAAAAGTCCTGCCAAAAGGCAAAGGGAGGTAACCACCTTCCTTTCCAAGATGTGCTAAGAAATGAGCAGTGATATATAGTGGTGGTTGTTTTGGTTTAAACCTCCTGAAAAAGAAGTACAAGAACTCACATGAAATGCTGGCAAAAATAATATGAGTGCCATGCATGGGGGAAAACACACCCTGCAAAGCGGCAAGAATCTCACAATACAATGATGAAGCCTCGTTATATCATTAAGCATTGCATTTTCTTTGTGGAAGAAATTTCTTTGTGGGGAGTAGGCAGGCTGACTTTCAATGCTTGCTTTGTTTCAGCCCAGTCAATCAGCTTTTTAAAAAGTGTACATGAAGCAAAGACACTTGAAGAAAGCAAAAATTGTTTTTATGATCAAAAAGTATGTGTGTGAGTGAGTGAGTGAGAGAAAGAGAATGTGGTAATTGTATGTGTGTGTGTTTTTGCTTCCCACTGACAGAAATATAACACAAGATCTTAGCAGAAAAAGTTCTAGTTCCCAATGGCAAGCCTTGCATACATGAGATGGTCTTCAGAATGCCCCTTCCAATCTACAGAAAATCTCCTAGGATTCACAATTGACCTTCTGTGTCACATAAGAAGCTACTTTGAGGGCTCAAAAAGCAGATCTGGCTAATATCTTCCAAATCCTTCCTAAGTCTTCATCAGACCTGCATCAGAAAAGTTGGGAAGCTGGTGAGTGAAATGCACAAAACCTGGGAAAACATCCTGGCCGTAAAAATCTTAGGAATCATACTTTCTTCAGCTCCAAAATTGGGAGACTAAGAGCTAAGAGATATGGTCCATCTTCTCTATTTATATCATAAACAATCCAATGATGCTTATGGAATAGAGCAGTGGTGGCGAACCTATGGCACACATGCCAGAGAAGGCACTCGAAGCCCTCTCTGTGGGCCCTCGTGCAGTCACTCCAGCACAGAGTTTGCCCTGCTCCTCTGCCCAGCAGCCCAATGGGAGTGCTTCCTCCCTCCCTGTTATGTATGTACAATGTTGCTTTAAGAAATGTATGAATGTAACCTGACCACAATTACAATGTAGCTCTGCTGTTAAGGAACGCGAGTAAGCTGCCTATAGAGGGCAGCTGCGAGTGTTCAGCTCACATTGTTCACATTCCCCAAATCACCGGCAGCCGCGGGAATCCTTCCCGCGCGAGGATCACCTGGAGAAGATGGGCGTGACTCAGAATGACGTCACGCCAGTAGCAGCCAATAAGCTACCGTGCAACGAGATTCAAATGTATGTTCCACAGTATATAATGAGCTGTACCTCCGCCATTACCACATGTTCATCCTGATCATCAACCAATAAACCTGTGTTAGTCCTCACTGCGACTCCTTCTTTGTCTTCCGTGCAAGACACTAAACTCCCCCAGCACAGAGTTCACCCCACCCCTCTGCCCAGCAGCCCAATGGGAGTGTTTGGTTGCTCCCCTGTTGCTGTGTTGGCACTTTATGATAAATAAGTGGGTTTGGGCACTGTTGTGTTCTGTAAAGCTGTGCCTTTAACAATGTACCTTAGCCATGTGGTAACAATGTAACCTTTCTGTGTGCAACATTATAACCTTCAGCTGTATCAATGTAAACCTGATAAGGGGACGCGAGCTAGTGACCACTAGATGGCAATAGCGAGCGACCAGCTCTCATGGCTCAGATTCACCTGGATCAGCAGCGCGGGAAGATTCCCCGCCACCTCTTCACCTGGTCAAGAAGGGCGTGACCTTCTACGATGTCACGCAGGCAGCAACCAATAGTCTGTCGACGAGCCACATTCAAATGTATAGCCAGCTGTATATATTGAGCTACCCAACCGCCATTACCACATGTTCCTCCGGATCATCATGCAATAAACCTGTGTTAAGCCAACCCTTCGGCTGTTTCGTTGTCTTTGGTCCCTTACACTAAATTGGCGACGAAGGTGGGATCATGGCGGCCCACGGGACCAAGACATGCGCCGGTTTCGAAATCAGGAAACCGGGCGACTGGGAGATCTTAGAAATGGACTTCCAGGCAGCACTGATTGAGTCCGAAGTCACGGAAGAGGCAAAGAAAAGGGCCATCTTCACCAGGATGCTCGGACAAGAAACCAAAAGGACCTTGGTGGACCTGATCACACCGAGGAGGGTGAGCGAATTCAAGGCCAAGGAACTCATGCAGATGCTGCGTGAGCACGTCCGGCCCGCCACGGCGATGTTTCCCGCTCGGAGTGCGTTCTGGAGGCGAGTCCAAGCGCCCGGGGAGATGGTCGCCGCATTCGTGGCGGCCCTGCGGCTGGCGGCTGGCCCGTGCAAATGGGAGAATGCCGAAGTCACCCTCTGGGACTGTGTGCTGTGCGGCCTGAACGACGCCGAAACCCAGCGCACATTAATGAACCAAGAGCCGCCTCCCACGTTGCAGGAGGTCGTCAGAGCGGCACAGGCCGCAGAAGCTACAAAGGCTGGGGTCCAAGAACTCCAGGACTGGTGGCCGAATTCGAGCAAGGCAGAGACTCCGGTGCATGCGGCCCGGCGAACTTCGGGGTCGTCCGCAGAGAGCAGCAACGACGAGGACGTCCGGAGGGTCCGGAAAGAGAGCCGGCGGTGCGACGGCTGTGGAGCGCCCCACGACCGCGTAAAATGCCCGTTTCGGAAGGCCGAGTGCCACAACTGCGGCCGCCGCGGGCACATCGCCAAGGTGTGCAGGAAGAGGCGCGAGACCCGGAGAAGCTCAGCAAACCGTTCCGCGGGACAAGACAGCTCAACGAGACCCAAGGACGGCGCTCAGGCCACGCGGAAGCAGGACGGCGTGGGCCGCATCTCCAACGGCAGTGAGGACGACGCCCCAGTATTCAGCGTGTCCGTAGGACACCCCCGCTACTTTGTTGAGGTACTAGTTCAAGGGGTTCCCATTAGCATGGAAATTGACTCGGGGTCCTCATATTCAATCATTTCCCAGAGGGAGTTTTTGAGATTTGCCCCCCACAGGCGACCCAAGCTCAAAGCGTTGAGGTCCACACTACGTGACGTGCAAGGGAACAGCATTCCAGTGTTGGGGGTTGGAGAATTTCAGGTTAAATTCAAGAAGCACGCCGCATCCCTCCCTCTAGTCGTGCTTAAAGGGGGAGATTGCAGCCTCCTCGGGACTCAATGGTTCCAGCCCCTGGGGTTGTTTATTGGGGGGGTGCACGCCGTTGGGATGCACGCCGTTGGGTCTGACCCGATTCAGGAGGTGTGCGAGGCGCACCCCGAAGTCTTCAAAAAGGGACTGGGGAAATTCAAGGGGCCCCCAGTGACTTTCGACCTGGACCCGGAGGTCCGCCCAATTCGACTCAAACCACGCCGGGTGCCGTTCGCACTCAAGGACAAGATAGAGGCGGAACTGGACAAATTGGTGGGCCAGGGAATCCTTGTGCCTGTTGATTCTGCGGAGTGGGAAACTCCAATTGTAACCGCACTAAAGGCCAATGGGGAGGTCTGCATATGCGCCGATTACAAGTGCACCATCAACAAGGCGATCCGCCCGAATGCGTATCCGGTGCCGGTAGTCAGCCATCTGCTGGCCAGGTTACACGGGGGAAAGTGTTTCGCTAAGCTTGACTTAGCACAGGCCTACCAGCAGCTCACGGTGTCCCCTGCCGCAGCTGCCGCGCAGACCATAGTCACCCATAAGGGGGCGTTCCAGGTGACGCGCCTTCAGTTCGGCGTGAATTCGGCGCCTGGAATTTTCCAATCACTCGTGGAACGCCTCCTGAAGGGGCTAGAGGGGGTGTTGCCTTATTTTGATGACATGTTAATAACGGGGGGAGTCGGGTCGAATTGGCCAAGAGGTTGGGGAAGGTCCTGACAATATTCGAAAAAGCGGGGTTGAGACTACGAAAGGACAAATGCGTCTTCTTCGCGACCGAGGTTGAGTTCCTAGGGTTTTGTGTGACTCCCGAGGGGATAAAACCATCCAAATCCAAGGTGGCCGCCATTAAGAAAGCCCCCCGCCCCACCTCCAAGCCCGAGCTGCAGTCGTTCCTAGGGCTGCTCAACTTTTACCACTCCTTCCTCCCCCGGAAGGCAGCAGTAGCTGAACCGCTAGACAAACTGCTTAAAAAAGATCAGACATGGAAGTGGGGCGAGGACCAAGAAAGGGCATTTAGCGAACTAAAAAGTCTCCTAGCGTCTGATGCCATACTGACCCATTTCAACCCCAAACGCCCGGTAGTCCTGACCTGTGATGCATCCCCGGTGGGGGTGGGGGCGGTGCTGTGCCACGTGCTGGATGACGGAAGGGAGGCCCCGATAGCATTTTACTCCAGGTCCCTGTCCCAAGCGGAGAGAAACTACGCACAGACAGACAGGGAGGCACTAGCAATAGTTGCGGGGACGAAAAAATTTCACGATTTTCTGTATGGCCGCCCCTTCACCATTGTAACGGACCACAAGCCCCTGCTAGGCATTTTTACTGCAGATAAGCCCACCCCACAGATCCTGTCCCCGAGGATGCTCAGGTGGGCCATTTTTCTCAACGCGTACCAGCACGCGTTGGTCTACCAGCCCAGGAAAGAGATCAGCCATGCGGACGCTCTATCAAGGTCTCCCCTCCCCCTGACGCCCAGCCAGGTGAGCAAGGGGGAGCGGGACCATCAGGTTCTTATGATAGAGGTGCTGGATTCGCCCCCCGTAATGCCCGCCGACATTGCCAAAGCGACAGAGAAGGACAAGACGTTAGCAGCAGTTAGCTCCTGGGTGCAGAAAGGGTGGCCGGCGTCCTCCCCAGCGGAGGAGTTCGCCCCATTTTTTAGGAAAAAGTTAGTGCTGTCCCTAGAGAGGGGGTGCCTCTTGTGGGGGCAGCGGGTGGTGATTCCCACTTCCCTTTGGCCGCGGGTGCTCAAACTGCTGCACGTCAGCCACCCCGGCATCGTGCGATCCAAGGCACTGGCCCGGAGTTACTTCTGGTGGCCCCAGCTGGACGCCGACATCGAGCACATGGTCGGCACTTGTGAAAGTTGCCAATGCTCCAGACCAGAGGAGGCCCGCCTTCCCCACAGGGAATGGGACACGGCCAAGGGGC
This sequence comes from Bradypodion pumilum, assembly GCA_035047305.1. Taxonomy (NCBI): domain Eukaryota; kingdom Metazoa; phylum Chordata; class Lepidosauria; order Squamata; family Chamaeleonidae; genus Bradypodion; species Bradypodion pumilum. Next base: position 26,046,413 of record JAWDJD010000011.1, on the reverse strand, counting down.
CGTGCTCCCGGGTGCACATTGATTTCGCGGGCCCGTTCAGAGGCACCCTGTTTCTTCTTATCGTGGACGCCTTCTCCAAGTGGTTGGAGGTTATTCCAGTCACGAGCACCTCCTCGGCCCAGACCATTAAGCATTTGCGGAGGCTCTTTTCCACGTTCGGCATACCCGACACGTTAATTAGCGACAACGCTAGTTGTTTCACGTCCTCCGAGTTTAGGGCATTCATGGAGATTAACGCCGTTCGGCATATCACCTCCGCCCCGTTTCACCCAGCCACCAATGGTCAAGTAGAGCGCCTCGTCCGCACCACGAAGGACGCGTTGCGGTGCATGGGCCCCGGGGACCTGAACCTACAAGTGTGTCAGTTTCTGCTAGGGTACAGGGTGACCCCGTTGGCGTCAGGATACTCCCCCGCAGAGCTCTTAATGCGTAGGAAACTGACCACCATCCTTACTAGGCTAGACCCCATGAGGGTAGAGGACAAGGGAAGGAACATTGGGCTAGAGGCCACGAAGAGTTTCAGTGTAGGCGCCCCCGTGCATTGCAGGAATTACGCCAGCGCGGGCCCAGCCTGGGTACCGGGCGTAGTTGTGGAGCAAACCGGCCCCGTGTCGTACCGCGTGGAAACCAGCACAGGGCTACTGTGGAGGCGGCACGTGGACCAGCTCCGACGCAGGGTCTCCGATGAGCAGGGCACAGACCAAACAGAGAAAAAATCAGTGTTAGGGTTCTCCCCCACCCGTTCAGCCCAAGGGGGAGGGAAAGGGGGCCGCGGGTCCCCACCAAGGGGGAAGGAGGATGTTCTCGTAGATATCCTAGGGGATCTTTCTGAGGAGGAGGAACCCGACCCCATACATATCTCGCGGAATTCCCCCACAAATGCGGATACCCCAACTGAGTTAGAATTTGATTTTCAGAACCGGGGGGTTTTTTCGGAGTGGTCCCCCACCCATCCAAGCGAGAAGAGGGGTTTTTCGTTAGCCCCGATCGCCCCCGGTCTGCCCACAATGGAGTTTTTCCCTTCCCCTAAGGCCGCCAAACCGTGGCAAGCCACTAACGAGTCTCCCTCTCCCATTACAGGACAAGGGACCAGGGAACAAAGAAGCAGTAGCGCCCCCGGGGGGGTCAGCCCTCATCATGGCCCAAACGCACATGCAATAAGCCATCTTGGCTGAGAGACTTCGTCTCATCCTAGGGGGGAGGGATGTTGTGTTCTGTAAAGCTGTGCCTTTAACAATGTACCTTAGCCATGTGGTAACAATGTAACCTTTCTGTGTGCAACATTATAACCTTCAGCTGTATCAATGTAAACCTGATAAGGGGACGCGAGCTAGTGACCACTAGATGGCAATAGCGAGCGTCCAGCTCTCATGGCTCAGATTCACCTGGATCAGCAGCGCGGGAAGGTTCCCCGCCACCTCTTCACCTGGTCAAGAAGGGCGTGACCTTCTACGACGTCACGCAGGCAGCAACCAATAGTCTGTCGACGAGCCACATTCAAATGTATAGCCAGCTGTATATATTGAGCTACCCATCCGCCATTACCACATGTTCCTCCGGATCATCATGCAATAAACCTGTGTTAAGCCAACCCTTCGGCTGTTTTGTTGTCTTTGGTCCCTTACACTAAAGGCACTCAGTCTCTAAAGGTTTGCCATCACTGGAATAGAGGGATTAGCCATCTGGGTGTTGTTGTTGTCCGCAGGACACCAACATGTGTTTACAGTACTCACATTTCTCAGAGAGGTTCCTTTCATGTCCCCCAGTATGGAATTAAAATTGCTGGGAGGAACATTAACAACCTGAGATATGCAGATGATACCACCCTAATGGCAGAAAGCGAAGAAGACCTAAAGAACCTTTGTTTAGGGTGAAAGAAGAAAGTGCAAAAACTGCCAGAGACTCAACATTAAAAAAAAACCCACAAGATAATGGCAAGTAACCCAATCACTCCCTGGCAAATAGAAGGGGAAGAAATTGAAGCAGTGACAGACTTCACCTTCTTAGGATCCAAGATCACTGCAGGTGGTGAATGCAGCCATGAAATAAAAAGAAGATTAATTCTTGGGAGGCAAACTATGAGAAACCTAGGTAAAGGTTTCCCTTGCTCGAAAGCCAGTCGTATCTGACTCTAGGGTTCAGTGCTCATCTCTGTTTCAAAGCCAAAGAGCCAGCGCTGTCTGCTTCTGCAGACATTTATGTGGTCATGTGGCAGGCATGACTAGACACTAGAGTGCACGGAACACTGTTACCTTCCCACTGAAGTGGTCCCTATTTATCTACTTGCAACTTCTTGCTTTCGAACTGCTAGGTTGGCAGGAAGTGAGAAACCTATGTAGGGAACATAATAAAAAGTAGAGACATCACTCTGCCAACAAAAGTCCGCATAGTCAAAGCAATGGTATTCCCAGTAGTAATGTATGGTTGTGAGAGCTGGATCATAAGGAAGGTGGAGTGCAGAAGAATAGACGCCTTTGAAGTGTGATGCTGGAGGAGAATTTTGAGAGTACCCTGAACTGCAAGGAGATCAAATAAGTGGATCCTGAAGGAAATCAACCCTGACTGATCCTTGAAAGGACAAATATTGAAGATGAAGCTAAAGTACTTTGGCCACCAAGTGAAAAGTGAGGACTCACTCAAGAAGGCCTTGATGCTGGGAAAGATCAAAGGCAAAGGAAGAAGGGGCGGCAGAGGATGAGATGGCTAGATATCATTTTTGGCGCAGAGGATGGTGGGGGATAGTGGTGCCTGGCATGCAGTTGTTTATGGTGTTGCAAAGGGTCGGACTTGACTGTGTGACTGAACAACAACAGAATGGTCCATATGCTCTCTACATCAAAGGGTATATACTCAGTTGTTCCCCTCCCCCAGTTAAGGCACTGTATAACCTGGTGTTTCTCAATGCTAATAGAGGACTGGGTGTTTCAAAGAAAAGATAAGAAGTGAAGTAGCAGCAGACACTGAGAGAAATCAGCAAGAAAATGGCCCACGACATACTCTGAATGGATGTGAGGCTCAAGTCCACTGGCTCAGATACAGAAAGAGCTTTATGGGAAGAACAAACATTCTTGAGGGTACCCAAGAGCAAAAACAAATTAAAAGATGGAGGAAGGAGCTCCTTGGACAAGGAACAACATTAAAGGAGGATGTAGCTGAGGAACTCAAACTCCCCTATGTCACTTGGAGAGCCCTGAATAGGCTGAGGGTTGGAGTCCCTAAATATAAGACCAACATGCTGGCAGACAACAACATGCAGTGTGGATGTGGAAAGTTACAGAATCCAGCTCAAACTGGTCTTTACTTTGTTTTGGCCAATTTCATCTGTCTCTTCACTTGATCTTCCAATTCTGTCCCTTTTACTTAGACTCTTGGCTTGACTCCTCTATGAGGGAAGACACATAATATTTCAGTTCCTTTTCACATGAATAAAATGTCATCACATTCAATGAGGAAAGGATATTGACAGCTGAAATCCTGTTGCTTAGCATAGTAAATGCTGGATCAGTGGGGATCAGTCACATCAACTCCTCCATAAGTTCCATTGGCCCTTTGGAATTGCAACCTACTATTGAGCCATTCAACAATTATGTGATCCTTTTTCTGGGGGGAAATACCCCCACCCCATGTAATCCAACCATAATTTTTGCTTTGACCCCCTCCCCCCTAAAAATTATGTGATCTGAACCGAATAGTACTGTATTTTGCACCACCAACCAGTGGTGTCGCTGGAGGGGAAATGGGCAGTCAGGCCAACTGCACTGAAGCAGGAAGTGATGCTCCAGCCTAGCCTCTTGCTCTCCCTGCAATCAGGAAGCATGGCTTTCCCCCTCCATTTTCACTGCATGGAGCAAGGCACAAACGTAAATACTGTAAAACCCTTTCTTTTTATGCACAGGTTTAGTTTCCCACTGTCAGTTAGAAACAGCTCCAAATGGATTACATAATTTTGACCTCCTCCTTCCCCTCCCCGACCCCACATATTTTTTTTGTAATTTGGATGGCAGACCCCCTCCCCCTTTTGAGGATCACGTAATTGTTGAATGGCCCCTATGCTAAACTAACACATAAATAGGATGGACCCCTTTGAATCAATGAAACTTATTTAGGAGTTGGTATATCAAATGTTTACTGATTCAACTGGCCCACTCTAATATTCACTATGCTAAGCAAGAATATTCCAGCCAAAACATAATTAAGTGAAATGAATTAAAATAGTTGGAAGTGGAGAAAATTAAAATTGACATATTACTCCACCCAGGTCCTGGGCTTTAAGCGTTTAATTCTTATATAACTGGTTATTCACCCATTTTCATTTTCTATTCATTGTCTCTGAATCTTTTTGTATTTGTTTTCATTCTGAATCCTTTGTCTGTCCCTTCCTCTCCCCACAGAGGCTCCTCTTTAACAGGTATATGGCAGTCATTAAAAGGAGTCACCTCCAGCTGGGAGTAACAGTACCTGAATTCGACAAGAACAGTAGGGTGAAATTTTCATTTCACTTGATGGAAGGGAAGAATGCAAAACTGGCTAATATTCAGGACAAAAAGAACCATCAGGCAAAAGCAAAACTGACAGATTTTCCTATCCTAGCTTCCACGCAACACCTGCCAGCTATTCGGCTGTGATATCATTAGGAATGGTACAATCTGTCCATGTTAGTTTCTCTGCTACTCATTACTTCTCTCTCAAGTTCAGTTTATTTATTTTGAGAATTGCCCAACATTAACTTTTATTCATCCTGAACAGTTCGATTTTTAAAAAAATATATATGCATGAAAAAACCTTATGTGTATACTGTCATTTGCTATGTGATTTTTAAAATGTGCATAAGTTTGTCAACATTCTCCTAATATAAAGTTTTGAACACTATTTTCACGAATAGCTGCATTTTTTTGATTTTACGTGGTGCAGTGGTTAAGCTGCAGTACTGCAGGTGAAAACTGCTCACATTGTGAGTTTGATCCTGATGGGAACAATGTTGATGCAGCGTTCCATCCTTTTGAGGTTAATAAAATGAATACCCAGTGTGTTGGGTGCAAAATGCTAATTACATTGTGACAGTGCTCTAAACACTATGTGGTGGTATATAACTGGCATGACTACAGCATCTTCTTTTTCCATGTCTAGACCAGACATGAAACTGCCAATTTAAAGTCACCTTTTGGTGAATTCATTCCATAGCTCCTTTCTCATGGCCTAGTGTGAGTAAGATTAGCTGGCACAAGGTGGCCGTTGCTCGGGATATGCCCAACTGTGGTTCAAAAATACCACAATCTTCAAGGAGGCTCTTTCTGTGGCTACGGATATTGCTTTCTTTAATGTACATATTTTGTACAGATCTTGCTAGGAATAATCCAGACCTTCAGTCTTAAAACTGTGATGAGTTTCAGTGGCAACCAGGAAAAATTTATTAATAAATACAGCAAATAAATAAAACCCACTAAAACAAAACAATGCTAGGTGTCTGGAAAGCAAAAGTAGGGAACAAAGCAGAAACAACCGTTGTTGGAAAATTTGGCCTGGGAGCAGGATAACTTCTCATAGAGTTCTATGAGGTCAACCATCTTTTTATTGGAAATACATGTTTTAATTGCACAGACAGATGTATACGAGGACATTATGCAATAGTCAATACAAATAAATTAAATTATGAAGCAGGAGATGGAGAGGCTATTTTCCCTGTGTCAAAACTACATCAGGAGCAGACTGTAGTTTTAATCATGAACTTTTAATGTCCAGCTTTACAGTAAAGCTGCAAAAGAGGTCTAAAAATAATTGTAATGCCAAAGTACAACATGAACAACATTTCCAATATATTTAAAGTCCCCATACGGAAGTGTTTAGCATTACTCAACTCGAATGATACTGATAAGAAGAACTATGTATTGAACCCAGAGACATTATTAGGAAAGAATGCATAAAGACAATTCCTGTGCTTAAAAAAAAATGAAAATAAAAACTTAGAAGGATTATGGGGGGGGGGGACCACTGAAAATTGAAAAGGAAAGGCAAGAAGCAAAAGTAAAAGGTGAGAGAAATAATGCAAGCGCGGCGCCAAAATGGCCGCCGCGCCCTTTGCGGCCCCCCCCCACAGGACAGAGAATCCGGGTAGTTAGGGGCGTGGCCAGCTCCCTTATAAAAGGGGTGGCCACGAGGCAGCCGCGCTGCCATTTTGCCTCAGCGACGGAGCGGAGAAGTTTTTCCCCCTGCGCCTCCGTCGCTCGTTGGTATTGCCGGGAAGCCTTTTGGGTCGATTTTGCTTAGCTAGCTTCCCTTTTTTGCTCGAGATGCCTTCCAAAAAGAAGGCTGCTGCGAATTCAGCTCGGGCTGTTAGGAGGCGCAACCCAGGTCGGAGGACCGTGGTGCCGCCTCCTCAACAGCCACCTTTGCCATCCCCGGCCGGGGCTAGTGGCTTGGGGTCTATCGCACCTTGGCCCGTTCAGAGTGCGGGCGCGGAGGGCGCTCCGGCCCGCGGCCCGCGAGCGGTGGACACCGCTCCTCCTTCCGCCCAACCCGTTGGGCCGACCACTTCTGGGCCGCAGCCTCTCCCGGGGCCCTCTAGCCTTGGGGGGTGGCCCGGTGCCCCGCCTTGGCAGGTTTCCTCACCAGCCCTACCGGGCTTCGGCCCTGGCCAATGGCCATATCTGGGCCATGGGGTGCAGGGAACTGTCCCCATGCAAGGGTCAGGTGGGCCGGCCGGCTCTTTACCCATGGTTACTGTAGACACCTTACTGGCCCGTATTGCGGCCTTAGAGGAGTCTTTGGCCCGGGCCAGTCAGGCAGGTGCCCCTTTCGGGGTACCTTTGGAGGCGCTATCGGCAGCAGGACAACGGCCGGCGGGGAGGGTTGAGCTGCTGCAGGCGGGTGGCGCGGCTCCGGCCACTGCCTCGCAGCTCCCCAGCCAGCAACCTGGCGCGGGTCAAGCCCCGGTGATGAGCTCTACATCGGTCGTGAGCTCCGACGCCCCCAGTGGGCCGGAACCCCCGTTGGGGGCGGCCCGCGGGGGTGCAGCATGTGAGTATATGGTGCAAACGAGTACATCCACACACATTCCCAATATAGGGGGGACCTTTCAGTGGCCTTGGCCTCGCGCGGGTGGTGCAGGGGCTACGCCGCTGGCGACCCACCCGGCGACAACTACTGCCACCATGCCCGCTGGGGTGGGCATTGGTTCTTACACTGCTGGGAACGTACTTGGGGTGGCAGGGTTAACTCAGGCCCCTTTGGGTAGGCCAGCTATCCCCTTTTCGGCTTTGCCGACGGCAGGGTATTCCCTGCCATTGGGTGATCACTTGGCTCAGGCTACCAGAGAAAAGATATGGCAAGGGGAGTACGTGGATATCTTCTCACTCCTGAACAGAGAGCCCACTAAGGAAGAAAGGGAGGGTCAGGATGAGAAGGACAAGGAGCAGGCACGCCGCCGTAAGCTGCCGCGTACCTGGGCTAACTGGCTCCCCGCCTATTTGATATACATGGCGGTGTATTTGAGGGCGCGGCCGGATCTAGCTATTCCCATGGTCCAATATTTGGACAACATATACAGGGCGATGGTAGATTTCCCGGGCCCCTCATGGCTAGCATATGATGAGGAATTCCGTATGAGGATTCCCCTGCACCCCGAGATGAGATGGGATGAGCCGTGCCAGAGACTGTGGCTCTTGTATATGACACCCACACGTCCTGCCCCGGGGGATAGATACCATTGTGGACATGCGGTCCAGCGAGCAGCTCCAGCGCAGGTTACCCGCCAAATGGCGGGGCAGGGGGTTCCAGCCCGCCTGCTGTGCTGGACTTTCTCGTCCAATGGTTCCTGCAGTCGGAAGAACTGCAGGTATAAGCACGAGTGTCCCACATGTTCTGGTCCCCATGCAGCCTCTGCTTGTCCCAAGCCTGGGGGGGTGCGAGGCAGAGGGAGGGGTGGACAGTGGGCTGGCAAGCCTGCCACGGATGGAGCTAGTTCTCCGAAAGGCTCCCTCCCCAATTAAGGTGGACATGCTGGAGCGCTGGCTCGCATCGTACCCAAGGGGAGAGGACAGGGAGTACCTCATCCAAGGTTTTAAGCAGGGATTTCGTATCCCTTTTATGGGTGATAGATCTCCTCAGGATGCGCCCAACCTTTTATCCCTCAGAGGAAGGGAGGAGGTAGCCGAGGCCAGCATTAAAAAGGAGTTAGACGCGGGCAGGGTCGCCGGACCTTTTCCCGCACCCCCTTTTCCCAACCTTAAGGTTTCACCATTGGGTTTGGTTCCTAAAAAGTCCCTAGGTGAGTTTCGCCTTATTCATCATTTGTCCTACCCAGCCGGCCGATCGGTCAACGATGCGATACCTGATGACCTTTGTTCGGTCAGGTATACATCGTTCGACCATGCGCTGCGCATGGTGCGCTCGTGTGGCCCGGGTGCCTTGCTGGCCAAGTGCGACATTAAGTCAGCTTTTCGCCTCTTGCCGGTGCACCCGGGCGACTTTGAATTGCTGGGTTTTAAGTTTAGAGGGGAGTATTATTTTGATAAGGCCATGCCTTTTGGCTGCTCCATATCATGCTCGGCTTTCGAGCGTTTTAGTACCTTCCTAGAGTGGGCTTTCGTCCGCAGGTCAGGGTCCCGGTCTGTAGCCCATTACCTGGATGACTTTTTATTCGGGGGTGAACGGGGCTGGGACACGTGTGCACGTCTCCTCAATACATTTCAGACGCTAATGCAGGAACTGGGTGTCCCTTTAGCGCCCGAAAAGACCGAGGGCCCGTCGACCAAACTAGTATTCCTGGGGGTTGAGATTGATACAGTAGTACAGGCTTCTAGGTTACCGGGTGATAAGGTGTCCAGGATAGTGACCCTTATCTCGGAATTGCTGGCTAAGCGTAAGGCATCCCTGAGGGAACTGCAGGTGCTACATGGGCACCTCAATTTTGCCTGCAGGGTGGTCGCACCGGGCAGGGCTTTCGCCCGGCGCTTATGCGACGCCATGGCAGGGTTATCCAGGCCCCACCACAGAGTCAGGCTTGCCCGGGGTATCAGGGCAGACATGTTTGTCTGGTTGCAATTCCTGAGGGAGTTTAATGGGGTCTCATTTTGGAGGTCTGACCTCATGGCATCCCCCAATTTCCAGATCCAGTCTGATGCCTCAGGATCCCTGGGTTATGGGATGTACTTCAATGGGAAGTGGGCCTATGGTGGGTGGCCACCGGCATGGGCAGGCACAGGTCGCCTGCGGGATCTCACACACCTGGAATTTTTTCCCATTCTGGGGGCTTTGATGCTATGGGGCGAACAGTGGGCTAATTCGGTGGTGCATTTCTGGTGCGACAATGCTGCCGTGGTGCACATTGTCAATGCACAGACTTCTAAATCGCCCAGGGTCATGGATCTAGTGCGCCATTTTGTGCTGCGCTGCCTGCGCCTCAACGTCTTGTTCAGGGCCAGGCATGTCCCAGGGGTTAATAACGATATTGCTGACGCTTTGTCCCGCCTGCAGATCTCCCGGTTCCGCGCCTTGGCCCCGGATGCGGAGGAATTTCCCTCGCCACTCCCGGACGAGATGTGGACTATTGGCAAGGAGAGGTGAACCGGGCGATTGGCCTGTCACTAGCGCCACGCACGCGTAAGGCGTATCAACAAGCATTCAATTTGTATAGGGCTTTTGCCACTCGATTTCAATGGCCAGAGACCTGGCCCATCCCGGTGGACCATGTTCTGCGGTTCATGGTTCACCTGCATGCACAGGGCCTTGCACCTCGCACCATAGCATCCAAGCTCTAGGCGTTGGCTTTTATGGCCAAAGTAGGGGGTCATGTGGATACCACCTCTGACTTCCGTGTGAGACACGTTTTGGAGGGGTGGGTGCGCGAGCGCGGGCGTTGCCCGGACGACCGGCACCCTATTTCCCCAGGGGTTCTTACCCAGTTGGCCCGGGGCTGGCCAGGCCTCTGTTTTGATCATTATGAGGCAGCCCAATTGCATGCAGCCACAACGGTGGCATTTTTTGGAGCGCTCCGCATCAGCGAACTCGTGATGCTGTCTAAGGCGGATGCAAGTGGTAGGGCACTGGAACGCGGAGATGTATATGTTGCCAAAGACTGGGCCCAGTTGAGGATTCGCTCCTCTAAAACAGATCAGCATGGCGTAGGCAGTGGAGTAAGACTGCTACGGTGTTCTTTGGCAGACATCTGTCCGGTTGGTGCCCTACAGGAATACCTGGCACTGCGTGGCATGCACCACGGCCCGTTTTTCTGTCACCAAGATGGGTCTCCCCTTACTAAATTTCAGTTTTGGAAGGTGACTGCCAGAGCCCTCACCAGGGTGGGACTACCGGGTGCCCGTTCTGGCACACATTCGTTCCGTATTGGCGCAGCCTCTATAGCGGCTGCTTTTGGGTACTCTGGGGCTGACATACGTAGCAGGGGGAGGTGGGGCTCACAATGTTTTCAGTTTTATGTGCGCCCACTCCCGCCATGAGTACCAATCCAGTCACCTTACCTTCCTTTTTTCTCAATTTTCTTACAGACCCTGGGTGTCGTATTACACCGGTGACAGTATGGCTGGTGGGCCACAGCTATGTGCTCAGGGCAGCGCGTTACGCTGCGGCGACAGAGTGGGGACCCCGACTGGGACTGGGTGACCACGCCAGTCTCTCATGGCACGGTAAGCCTGGGATGTTATGGCGGGAGCTGCGGCCTTTCCTTTTTTCTGGCCTGGGGGCTGACCCGCCTGACATTCTAATCATCCACTTGGGGGGCAATGATTTGGGCCAGGTCACCGGCTTATCGCTCAAGCATGCGATTTGCGAGGACCTCGCCTACTTGCATTATGTCTGGCCTGCCACAGCCCTGGTTTGGTCGGACATTGTTCCGCGCCACTCTTACAGAGGGGGCGTTAACCTCCTGGCCCTTGACCGAGCTAGGCGCGCGGTCAATAAGGCAGTGGCGCGGTTTCTCACCACCAGGGCTTGGGGACGGGTTAGTCATCACCCCGATATTAGTCTACAAAATTGTGACTTGTATGCAGGGGATGGGGTCCATCTGTCGCGAGGAGGTATGGACCTCCTGTTGGGTGACTGGCGAGCAGGCCTGTTGACCGAGCTGACGGTCTGGGGGGGGGGCGTCAGGTCTTCTGTGAAGCCCCTCCGTGTGGCGGGTAGCACTGGTAAGGTAAACAGTATGACCCACAAGTATCCGGCAGGTTCGCAATTGACTGGACAACACTAGACAGGAATAAAGTAGTTAAACGTTGTCCGGTCAACGACGAATCAGGCGATGGGGTGATGATGATTGCTAACCAGCATGCATCACCCCTGTGATTTCACGGATACGCGTCAGAGGGTGGGGTCATGAGTTAGTTATTGACTACGGTCAACAATTTGTTTGTTGTTAACAGACAAATTGATACAATTTGATACATTGTAACCAATTGCCGTTGGCAATTTTGGGGTGGTACCTTACCAGTGTTACTTCGGCCTGCTTGCCTTAGGAATTATGATTGGTCGTTTTACCAATACAAATTTATAATTCGGACTAGGGCATTGAATCAATAAATGTGGCCCTTTGCTGTTATCCACTTTCAATGTTGTCTGTGTCCGTTATTGGGGGGGTGCGCCTGCAATGCAAGCGCGGCGCCAAAATGGCCGCCGCGCCCTTTGCGGGCCCCCCCCCACAGGACAGAGAATCCGGGTAGTTAGGGGCGTGGCCAGCTCCCTTATAAAAGGGGTGGCCACGAGGCAGCCGCGCTGCCATTTTGCCTCAGCGACGGAGCGGAGAAGTTTTTCCCCTCCACCCCCTCCCTAGTTAACAGTGTGATTATGGTCGCTTCGGGGCCGGGTGGGAATTTTTGGTTGGGACCCACATTGGCTTCGGGTCCTGGCTTTTTTGCCCATCCCACACTGTTGCTATGGTTTGATATAGGGGTCTTTCTTCGTTCCTACTGTTGACTTTGGTCACATGGGCGGGTAGCACTGGTAAGGTAAACAGTATGACCCACAAGTATCCGGCAGGTTCGCAATTGACTGGACAACACTAGACAGGAATAAAGTAGTTAAACGTTGTCCGGTCAACGACGAATCAGGCGATGGGGTGATGATGATTGCTAACCAGCATGCATCACCCCTGTGATTTCACGGATACGCGTCAGAGGGTGGGGTCATGAGTTAGTTATTGACTACGGTCAACAATTTGTTTGTTGTTAACAGACAAATTGATACAATTTGATACATTGTAACCAATTGCCGTTGGCAATTTTGGGGTGGTACCTTACCAGTGTTACTTCGGCCTGCTTGCCTTAGGAATTATGATTGGTCGTTTTACCAATACAAATTTATAATTCGGACTAGGGCATTGAATCAATAAATGTGGCCCTTTGCTGTTATCCACTTTCAATGTTGTCTGTGTCCGTTATTGGGGGGGTGCGCCTGCAAAGTCAGATCCCTCAATGCAGTTTTTCAGTGACTGCCATGTTGAGACAAAGAGAACTATTACAATAACTAGCACAAAGAATTAGAGAACAACATGGGGGGGGGGGCTCATGCAGAAGATGCAAGGAATAAAAATAAAATTTAAATGTAGATTTAGAACGTTGTTGTGTTCTGTAAAGCTGTGCCTTTAACAATGTACCTTAGCCATGTGGTAACAATGTAACCTTTCTGTGTGCAACATTATAACCTTCAGCTGTATCAATGTAAACCTGATAAGGGGACGCGAGCTAGTGGCCACTAGATGGCAATAGCGAGCGTCCAGCTCTCATGGCTCAGATTCACCTGGATCAGCAGCGCGGGAAGATTCCCCGCCACCTCTTCACCTGGTCAAGAAGGGCGTGACCTTCTACGACGTCACGCAGGCAGCAACCAATAGTCTGTCGACGAGCCACATTCAAATGTATAGCCAGCTGTATATATTGAGCTACCCATCCGCCATTACCACATGTTCCTCCGGATCATCATGCAATAAACCTGTGTTAAGCCAACCCTTCGGCTGTTTCGTTGTCTTTGGTCCCTTACACTAAAAACGTTGAATGACCAGCTGAGAAGCACCCTATTTAACCAGAAGAAAATAAAGAGAAGGTGGCAACAGTACACTGAAGAATTAATCAGAAGAAACTCTTTTGAAGATAAATCCTATGATGAAGATGAAGAACCTGCAGTTCTAGAAAGTGAATGAAAGCAGCTCTAAATGCATGGGATAGAAACAAAGCACCTGGAGTCAGTGGAATAAGGGTCAAACTATTGCAAACTAGAGAGACTGAATCTGTCAAAATCCTAACAAGAATATGCCCACAATATGAAAAACAAAACAATGAAATAGTGAAAGATTTTAAATACAGTACTTTGGTTTAATCACCATTTGTCATATCTGGTTTGATTCAGATTCTTGCATTGAGCAGAGGGTTGGACTCGATGGCCTAAAACAGGGGTTCCCAACTTTTTATACCATGGGCTTGACCATGCACCCCCTCTGGACAGCTGAGTGAGCCCGACCATGCCTCGGAAGCGGAAGTAAAGACTGCCAAAGTGTTTACAACAGCTGTGGATGCATTTATTTATTTATTATTTCATATTTATATTGCGTGTGGGATGAGCGCGATTGTTCGATAATTTGAACATTCTTTGGCATTCCCCTTTTTTGGGATTGGGACGTATACTGATCTTTTCCAATCCTGTGGCCATTGTTTTGTTTTCCAAATCTGCTGGCATATTGAATGCAGTAATTTGACGCCGTCGTCTTTTAGCGCTTTGAAAAATTCAACTGGGATACCATCATCTCCACTAGCTTTGTTGTTTGCAGTGCTCTTTAGGGCCTTTATGACTTCGCTCTCCAGGATGTCTGGCTCAAGTTCTACTTCTTCATCATTGTGATTGTCAGGAGTGTTGAGGTCCTTTTTGTAGAGTTCCTCTGTGTACTCTTTCCATCTTTTCTTAATCTCTTCTGCATCAGCTAGCTCCTTTCCTTCTTTGTCCCTTATCATGGTCATTTTTGCTTTAAATGTTCCCTTAATTTCCCCGATTTTTTTGAAAAGATCTCTGGTTCTGCCTCTTTTGTTGTTTTCCTCCATTTCTCTGCACTGTTCTTTTAGGTAGTTTTCCTTATCTCTCCTTGCTTTTCTTTGAAATTCTGTGTTCAAATGGTTGTAGTTTTTCCTTTCTCCTTTGACTTTTGCGTTCCTTCTTTCCTCTGCTATTTTAAGAGCCTCATCAGACAACCACTTTGCTTTCTTACTCTTCCTTTCTTTTGGTATGGTTTTCTTTGCTGCTTCCTGCATGATGTCCCTCATCTCTGTCCATAATTCTTCTGGCACTCTATCTATTGAGTCTAAGCCATTGAATCTGTTCATCACCTCCACCGCGTATTCCTTAGGGATGCTGTCTAGGTGATATCTTTCTGGTCTCCGTGTTTTCCTTATTTTCTTTAGTCTAAGCCTGAATTTTGCGATCAATAGGTTGTGATCTGAGCCACAGTCTGCTCCAGGTCTTGTTTTTGCTGACTGTATGGAGGTTCTCCATCTTTGGCTGCAGAGTATGTAGTCAATCTGGTTTCGGTGTTGGCCATCTGGTGATGTCCATGTGTAGAGTCGCCTCTTGTGTTGCTGGAAGAGGGTGTTTGCTATGACCAGTGCGTTCTCTTGGCAGAACTCTATCAATCTTTGCCCTGCTTCATTCTGTACTCCCAAACCAAATTTGCCTGTTATTCCCTCCACTTTTTGATTTCCAACTTTGGCATTCCAGTCTCCTAATATAATTTGAACATCATTTCTTGGTGTCTGTTCTATGAGGTGTTGTAAGTCCTCATAGAACTGGTCCATTGTGGCTTCATCTGCGCTAGTGGTTGGTGCGTATATTTGGATCACAGTGACATTGAAAGGTTTGCCTTGAAATCTAACTGACATCATTCTGTCATTTTTGAGATTGTATCCCATTACTGCTTTTCTCACTCTTTTATTGACAATTATGGCTACTCCATTTCTTCTAAGGTTTTCTTGTCCACAGTAGTAGATATGATGGTTTCCAGAGCTGAATTCACCCATCCCTGTCCATTTGAGCTCACTGATGCCCAAGATGTCAATGCTTATTCTTTCCATCTCACTTTTTACCACTTCTAGTTTACCTTGGTTCATTGATCTCACATTCCATGTCCCTATGCAGTATTGCTCCTTACAACATTGCATTTCCCCTCCCCCTTCCTGTCCCTCCCCTTTCTCCCCTCTGAGGTGTTAAGCATCCTGTATCACCTAGCCTGCCCTTTTGTTTTGCCTTTTGTTTTGGTCAATAGGGTTCTCTTGGCAAGATTTTTGGCGTGGTTGCCGGTGTCTGCGCCATTTTTCTCTCCTCATACATTTTATCACAGTTTTTAAAAGTTTAACACATTTAAGACAACATATTATCATGCATATTATCACACTTTAAAACACAGTCTCTATGTCAGTTTCTATGTTTAGTCAGTATAAAGTCTCTATGTCAGTTGCTATATTAGGTCTTCTACATTTACATATCTGCTACTTATCCTTTGCCTGGGTCTCTGGCTCTCCTCCTCCTCCTCACCCCCCACCCCCCTGGGGGTGGTTGCCCGGCGGCGGCGGCGGCAGGCCCCTTTGCCGCTCGCCCCGGCTCTCCTCCTCCTTCTCACCCCCGGCTGGGGTGATTGCCCGGCGGCGGCGGCGGCAGGCCCCTTTGCCGCTCGCCCCGGCTCTCCTCCTCCTTCTCACCCCCGGCTGGGGTGATTGCCCAGCGGCGGCGGCGGCAGGCCCCTTTGCCGCTCGCCCCGGCTCTCCTCCTCCTTCTCACCCCCGGCTGGGGTGGTTGCCCATCGGCGGCGGCGGCAGGCCCCTTTGCCGCTCGCCCCGGCTCTCCTCCTCCTTCTCACCCCCGGCTGGGGTGATTGCCCGTCGTCGTCGGCGGCAGGCCCCTTTGCTGCTCGCCCCGGCTCTCCTCCTCCTTCTCACCCCCGGCTGGGGTGATTGCCCGTCGGCGGCGGCGGCAGGCCCCTTTGCCGCTCGCCCCGGCTCTCCTCCTCCTTCTCACCCCCGGCTGGGGTGATTGCCCGGCGGCGGCGGCGGCAGGCCCCTTTGCCGCTCGCCCCGGCTCTCCTCCTCCTTCTCACCCCCGGCTGGGGTGATTGCCCGTCGGCGGCGGCGGCAGGCCCCTTTGCCGCTCGCCCCGGCTCTCCTCCTCCTTCTCACCCCCGGCTGGGGTGATTGCCCGGCGGCAGCGGCGGCAGGCCCCTTTGCCGCTCGCCCCGGCTCTCCTCCTCCTTCTCACCCCCGGCTGGGGTGATTGCCCGGCGGCGGCGGCGGCGGCAGGCCCCTTTGCCGCTCGCCCCGGCTCTCCTCCTCCTTCTCACCCCCGGCTGGGGTGATTGCCCGTCGGCCACACGCCAGTAAAGTGATGCTCAAGATAATACAGGATAGACTTCAGCAGCATGTGGAAAGAGAATTACCAGAGGTGCAGGCAGGTTTCAGAAGAGGCAGGGGGACTAGAGACCACATTGCCAACATACGCTGGATCATGGAGAAAACAAAGGAATACCAGAAACAAGTTTACTTTTGTTTTATTGACTACACTAAGGCATTTGACTGTGTGGACCACAACAAAATGTGGCAAGTAATTAGAGAGATGGGAATACCAGAGCACCTCATATGCCTCCTGAGAAATCTGTACATGAACCAAGAAGCAACAGTTAGGACAGAACATGGAATGACAGAGTGGTTTGGAATAGGAAAAGGAGTAAGACAAGGCTGCATTTTGTCACCATGCCTATTCAACCTATACACAGAGCACATAATGCGCAGTGCAGGGATGGAGGAATCACAATATGGGATCAAAATCGCTGGGAGAAACATCAACAATCTGAGATATGCAGATGATACCACCCTAATGGCAGAAAGTGAGGAAGACCTAAAGAATCTCTTGATTGGGCTGAAGGAGGAGAGTGCAAAAGCTGGCTTGAGACTAAATATCAAGAAAACCAAGATAATGGCAACAGGTCCCATCAGTTCCTGGAAGATAGATGGGGAAGAAGTAGAAGCAGTGACAGATTTTACTTTCTTAGGATCAAAGATCACTGCAGATGGGGATTGTAGCCATGAAATAAAAAGGCGACTGATTCTTGGGAGACAAGCGATGAGAAACCTGGGGAACATAGTGAAAAGCAGAGACATCACACTGAAAACAAAAATTAGAATAGTCAAAGCAATGGTTTTCCCAGTAGTAATGTATGGATGTGAGAGCTGGACAATTAGGAAGGCTGAACGCAGAAGAATAGATGCCTTTGAAATGTGGTGTTGGAGGAGGGTGTTGAGAGTGCCCTGGACAGCGAGGAGAACAAATAGGTCAATCTTAGAAGAAATTAACCCGGATTGCTCACTGGAAGGTCAAATAGTAAAGATGAAGCTAAAATACTTTGGACATCAAATGAGAAGGGAGGACTCACTTGAGAAGGCATTGATGTTGGGAAAGGTGGAAGGCAAAAGAAGAAGGGGGAGGCCAAGGATGAGATGGCTAGATGGCATTGTAGACACAATGGGCACAGAGCTGGGAGGGCTGAGGGGGATGGTGGAGGACAGAGGCGCCTGGAGAGCAATGGTCCATAGGGTCGCAAAGGGTCGGAATCGACTGTGCGACTGAACAACAACAACAATTTATATTGCCACCCACTCGCCATATTTACAGCTGATGTAACCACATTTACACATGCGTGGGTGCATTTTATGGATTTTGTAAATGTGCCTGCTCCTGCTTTTGGGTGCGGCGGCAGTGGGCCACATGAAAAGGTGCTGTGGGTCAGGTCCAGCCCACAGGCCATAAGTTGGGGACCTCTGGCCTAAAAGATCATTTCCAACTCAGCTATTCTATGATTCTATAAAGCATCAATCCAAATGGACAGTGCAGCAGTAGATGATTGAGACTGGGAAGGGAAGTATTGAAGGAATTAGGGGGAAATCATCAAGTGTAAGGATGTGTTATTGGATACAAAGACCATTCATACTCTTGTACTCCCAATCGCTATTGACTAATTTGAAATATGATGCTGGAAGAGAGCTTTGCTGATACCCAGGACTGGCAAAAAGACAAAAAAATGGAGTCCAAGAAAAAAATTAAGCTCTATCTATCTCTACAAGCAAAAATGATGAAGCTAAGCCTGCCATACTTAAAGTACGTCCTGAGAAAGCAGGAATCTCTGGGAAAGACAACAATGCTAGGAAATATTGAAAACAACAGGAAAAGAAGACCAAATGTGAGATGAATTGACACCTTAAAGGAAGCTGCAGGCTTTAATTTGCAAGAGCTGAGCAGGCAATTGAGGTCAGGCCATTTTGGGGATCTCACTTTCATAAGATCACTATAGGTTGGTGATCACTTCACGGCACATAACAACAACAAAAATAAAGGAATGATATCCAAAAAGTATCCCTATTATAGCAGATGGTCCTCATCTGAGGTCTCTAAACTATTTACAAGACTAGCTATTTTGCCCGGCCTTGCCGGGCAGGTATTGATTTTTTGTTGGTGGTGGGGTGGTTTTGGGCCCTGCGGAGAGAGAAGGCAGGGAAGGGAGGGAGGTTGACGTGATTTGTTCCCCCCCTTCCCTGTCTTTGCCAGGGGGAGGCAGGGAAGGGGGGAGACGGACATGATCCATTCTCCCTTCTCTGCCGGTAATGTGGGCCCCGCCGAGGAGGCTATGCGAGGCCAGGGATTTTGCAGCCTGCTTTTCCTCTCATTTTTCTCTCTGCCTTTTTACCTCCGCCACTGTCGGCCAGTCCAAAAAGCAACAGGCACCACACTCAGCTCCTGTGCTGCCTGGATGTGAGGGACTGCTGCTGTTGGGTCTGGCTGGCAGCGTGGAAGGGCAGAGGGAAGGATGGGGGAAGGGGAGCCTGCAAAATGTCTGACCTTGCGTAGCCTCCTTGGTGGGGCCCACATTGACGGCAGGGAAGGGAGAAGGAGGGGGGCCAGTTCTGGTGTGGGCGGCCTGGCAAAAGAGGAGGGTGGAGGTTTGGGGGTGGATGGGGGTCCTTGTGCTTCAGCCTAATCTGGCCCCCCTCCCCCAAAAGCAGCCTCACCTGGAGCCACCACCACCTCCCTCGCCCATTGCAAATGTTCATCGTCTCCCCCAGAAAATATTCTCATAAGGAATGGAAAAGGGTTCAGCGCACCCCATCTCTCTCCCGCCGAAGCTCTGCTACCGTGGGTGACGGTCCTTGTGTTTTAGCTTCATCACTCCCCCCCCCCTGTCCGGACAGCAGCCTCACCTGGAGCTGCCTCCACCTCCCTCGCCCGCTGCCTCTTCCTCTTTCCTGGCCGCTCTGTACTTCAGGCTTGGCAATGGCAGTGGTTGGGGGCGCTTGAACATTGGGGCTCGCATGCTGGGCACCAGGGTGGTTGCTGCGTGTGCTGGCTGTCCCGCCTCCTCCACACTCAGGCCTTCCTGCTTGATTGGCTTTGGTGTGCCACGGCAAGGAGGACACTGGGACTTGGAGGTTTTTTTTGTTGGCGTTCATGGGGCGAATACCCCACTCTCAGCTTCTGGACCCTTGCAGGGATGATTTCCAAGAATTAAGGTAATTGTGGCCAACTCATTACGGGATAGGCTGGACATGTGTGGACACTCATTCAGCACACGCATGGCCACATCCCATTTTTATAGGTATAGATACTCAATGAGTTGTAATAGATAGAGTGATGGACTAGGACTCATAAGGTCTGTGCTAAAATTACTGAGGATAAAGAACTGGGGGGAAATTACAGAATTTAAATATCTCCCTTCCCTCTCAGCCTACTAGGATGGTACATGGGCAGATTGGTTTTGCCAGAGGTCTGATGAATTGCAGAACCCATGCTTTAGAGGAAGCATCTTGTCTCATGTTCCACAGCCAAAGTGCATATTCCAAAGTAAAGAAAAGGAAAAAAGTAGTTTGCCAGAAAGGTTAGACAAGGCTATAGTGGGGGAAATTTGGAGAAAGTTATTGGGGGTGGAGGCTGTAGCTCAGTAATGGCATACATATATTTTTAGGAAAATTCTTAGTTGGATTCCCACTATCTCCAGATAGGGCTGGATAAACTACCTTCTGAAAATCAGGTCTGCTTCCAATTAGTCTTTGTTTTATTGTGACGAATGCCATATAATCTTGAACACAACTGAGTCTGTCCTTTCTCAAAGAAAAAGCCTAAACAGGATCAGGTCTAGTTAGGACGGGTGGGAGACCATGGCATAATACCCGGGATTTCTAACTACAACTAGAAACTCTGAGCTATTGCTTAAATAGGTGGGAAAGTGAGTTATGTAAGGGGTTTCCTGGTGTGTTTAGAATTTAAAATGGTGGTGCCACCATTTGAAAAGATAAAATCCCACCACATTCTACCCACCCCACCGCTGAAAGTAGCAAGACATCAAAAGAACATAAGAACAGCCTTGCTGGAACAGACTATCTCTCCAACCTGGAGGTTGTCCTTAGGTATCCATAATTATAGCCATTGATCCCCTTGTCCTCCATGAACTTGTCTAATCCTTTCTTAAAGCTGACAAGACTGACAGCTGTCACCACTTCATCTGGCAGGGAGTTCCATAGACCAGTGATCCTCTGGCTGAAAAAGTACTTCCTCTTATTTGTTTGAGAACGAGTACCCAAAAGTTTCATGGAGTGCCCCCTAGTTCTAGTGTTGTGCGATAGGGAAAAGAGTTTTTCCTTATCTACTTTGTCCATACCATGCACGATTTTATAAACTTCAATCAGGTCACCTCTTAGACGCCATTGTTCAAAAGTGAAGAGGCCCAACCGTTGCAGCCTCAGATGGTGAGGAAGGTGTTCCAGTCCCCTAATCATTCTGGTTGCCTTCCTCTGCACTTTTTCAAACTCCATAATATCCTTCTGGAGGTATGGTGACCATAACTGTACACAGTATTCCAGATGGGGCCTCACCATAGATTTATAAAGAGGCAAAATGACACTTGCTGACTTATTTTCTATACCCTTCCTAATGATCCCTAGCATTCAGTTTCTTTTTTGCACTGCTGAGGCACACTGGGTTGACACCTTCATTGAGCTGTCTACCAGGACACCAAAGTCCATTTCCTGGCTTGTCGCAGAGTTCAGACCCCATCAGTTTATAAATGTAATTGGGATTTTTTGCCCCAACGTGTATCTCTCTGCACTTACTAGTGTTGAAGCTCATTTGCAACTGTTTTGCCCACTCACCCAGTGTCAAGAGATCGCTCTGGAGCTCCTCACAATCTCTCACAGTTTTCACTACCCTGTATAATTTAGTGTAATCAGCAAATTTGGCTACCTTGCTATTTTCTCCTACTTCTAGATCATTTATGAAGACATTGAAAAGCATGGGTCCCAGTACTGAACCTTGGGGGACCCCATTCTTTACTTCCTCCACTTGGAGAAGTGTCCATTTAGTGCTACCCTTTGTTTCCTGTCCCTTAGCCAGTTGCTGATCCAAGACAAGACCTGTCCCTTTATTCCATGACTGAAAAGTTTATTCAAGAGCCTTTGGTGCGGGACCTTGTCAAAAGCCTTCTGAAAGTCCAGATAAACAATGTCAACTGGATCCCCCTTATCCACATGCTTGTTGACACTCTCAAAAATTTCCAACAGACTAGTGAGGCATGATTTGCCCTTGCAAAAGCCATGTTGGCTCTCCTTTAGCAGCAACTTCTCTTCTATGTGCCTATTAATTCTATCTTTTAGGAAGGTTTCCATCACTTTACCTAGGACTCAGGTCAAACTGACCGGTCGGTAATTTCCTGGATTTCCCATTTTAGAGTTCAGGTAATGAAGATGCAGATGAGTGAAGTAGTGAAATTCAGCTCTTTATCAGTGCGGTTTAAACACAGTTTGGGTGGGGCAAAACTCTGACTTATATACACTATAAACAGTAACAGTAACAATAATACAACAAACCCATTGGCTAGCAGAGTGTGCACATTTTCGATCCACTTATTTGCATAAGAATAGATACATGAGAAAAGATAAATTCCGCTCCTACAACAAGCCCATTGGCTAACAGAGTGTGCACGTTTTCAATCCACTTATTTGCATAAGAATAGATACATGAGAAAACATTTCGCTCCTGTCAGAAAACACAGTTAACATACATAACACCCATGGATCCTTTTTTGAAAATTGGTGTTACATTCACTACCTTCCAGTCATCAGGCACAAAGCCTGATTTGATGGAAAGATTATATATTTTGGCTAGGAGACCAGCAATTTCATCTTGAAGTTCCCTGAGAACTCGTAGATGGATGCCATCTGGTCTTGGTGATTTGTTAGCATTTAGTTTAAGAAGACATGCAAGGTCTTCCTACCTGGTTATTTCTATCTGGCTTAATTCTTTGGTTTCCCTCCCTACGAAGATAGGCTCTGTTTTGGGCATGTGGTCTCTGTCTTCTTCAGTGAATACTGAAGCAAAGAATTCATTGAGTCTCTCTACAATCTCTTTTTCCTCTTTAATAACCCCTTGCCTTCCATTGTCGTCTAATAGTCCAATGGCCTTCCTAGTTGGGTTATTACTTCTAATGTACTTAAAGAAGTCTTTGTTATTTCTCTGAGTGATTTAAGCTATATGCTCCTCAAAGTCTTGCTTTGCTTTCCTGATTGTTGCCTTGCATTTGTTCTGCCAGAATTTATGTTTCTGCCTGCTGTCCTCATTTGGACAAGCCTTCCATCTTCTAAATGAGCTTTTCTTGCTTTTGATCACTTCCCGAACAGCTCCTGTAAGCCACATTGGAGTCCTTGAACCTGGCAGTGCCCTTTTTCCTTTTGGGTATGCATTCCAATTGGGCCTCTGTTATTGTTTTTGTAAACAGCCTTTTGGAGTGTTTGGACTCTCTCATTTTTCCCTTTCAGCTTCTTTTTTTACTAGTTTCCTCATCTTTGGGAAATTTCCATTTTGAAAATTTAAGGTCTCTGTGTTAGATTTTATCAGTGACTTGTGGTCTATGATCAAGTTAAACATAATTGAGTTGTGGTCACTGTTCCCTATTGGATCAGTAACATTAACATCTTGCACCAGATCCTGAGTATTACTCAGGATCAAGTCAAGGATTCTTGTATTTCTAGTTGGGTCTTCAACCATCTGTCCCAGGGAACAATCATTTAGCATATCTAGGAACTTTATCTCTTTATCATGTGCTGAACAACAGTTCACCCAGTCTATGTGAGGGTAATTGAAGTCCCCCATTATAACCAGGCTTCCCTTCTTGGATGCCTCATTTACAATGTTCTCCAACTGCCAGTCTCCCTCAGGAGTTTTGGTCGAAGGCTGATAGTATATGCCTACTTGTTAGACCATCCTTGTGGCCTGGTACTCTTACCCACAGAGTTTCCAATGGTGACTCCAAATCACCTAGATATTCCAATTCATATGATTTTATCACTTCTTTCACATACAAGGCTACACCACCTCCCGTTTGCCCCTTCCTATCCTTCCTGTACAGTTTGTAGCCTGGGATAATTGTATCCCATTGGTTATCATCCATCCACCAGGTTTCAGTGATGCCAATAATATCAATATTTTTATCTATTGCTAAGTATTCCAGCTCCCCTATTTTGTTTCGTAGGCTTCTGGCATTTGCATACAAGCATTTATATATGCTTCTCTGATACAGTCTTTTGAGTCCAGTTGCATTGTTAGACTGCCTCTTACATCCTTCTGCTAGAGTGCTGGTGACTAGCTCCGCGCTCTGCTCAGTAATTTTTGCATCCTCCTCACTACTTAAGTACACACTTTGCCAAACCGGATGCTGCCCAGCTCCTGTTGGCTTTCCCCCAGTTATCAGTTTAAAAACTGCTCTGCAGCCTTTTTGATGTTGAGTGCCAGCAATCTGGTCCCATCATGTAACCCATCCCTCCTAAACAGATTTGGCTTGTCCCAAAATGTTTTCCAGTTCCTGACAAATCTGAAGTCCTCCTCTCAACACCACTGCTCCCTACACACATTGAGGCTTCTGAGCTCTGCCTGCTTGGTAGGTCCTGCATGAGGAACAGGCAGCACTTCTGAAAATGCTACCTTGGAAGTCTGGGACTTCAATCTTCTTCCTAACAACCTTAATTTGGCTTCCAGTACTGACTGCTTGGCCTTCCCAACATCATTGGTACCAACATGTACCATGACCACTGGCTCCTTCTCAATTCTCTCTAACAAGCTATCTAGATTTCTCATTATGCCTGCAACTTTTGCACCTGACAGGCAAGTCACCATATGGTAATCATGTGCATCACAAATCCATCTCTCTGTATTTTTAATTATTGAATCACCTAGTACAAGGAACCTCTCTCCTGTAATCTGTTCATCTACATGCACCTCATCAACTATATTAAGGGAGATGAC
Organism: Bradypodion pumilum; assembly: GCA_035047305.1. Classification (NCBI taxonomy): domain Eukaryota; kingdom Metazoa; phylum Chordata; class Lepidosauria; order Squamata; family Chamaeleonidae; genus Bradypodion; species Bradypodion pumilum. The sequence goes on along the minus strand of JAWDJD010000011.1, from coordinate 26,022,101 downwards.
TTCAGTTTGTTCCTGTTGTTTATCTTCCTGTATTTCATCAAGTGTGATGAAGGAAAGTGCCTCAAATTGATTCTGTAACTTCAGACTCTCAGAGTGATCCCTTGCCCTTCTACTTCTTCAAGTCACATTCCTCCATGCATCTACCTCTTGAGTTAGTGAAATGACTTCTTCCTCAGAACTGTGCCCTGTCTCTTCTTTTTCCAGGATAGTCTGCTCCACTCTGTCCAAGAATAGCTCAAGCTCCTTAATTTGTTGACGGTTAGATATACGGGCCTCTAGCTGCTGGACTTTCTCTTCTAGTAGTGCAACCAGCTTGCACTTGCAGCAAGTGTAGCTCTCCATGTGCTTTGGCAAGGACACAAACATGGCACAAGAGTTGCAGGTAACTCCAGCTGCTCCCTCAGAATCGATCTTAACAAGTGCAGTATTCTGGGCCTCAAAAATTTACACGTTTACTACCTTTCTATCTAGTAATAATATATTATTCCCTTTTTTGTTTAAATTTCGTCTACTGTTAGGTGCGCAGGCCTCTAAAGCAGCTCTACTCCAACTGCAAGCACACCCAAAACTTACCAGTGCTCACTTCCTTTGTTTGGCTCTCCTCAGCAGCAGCTCTGCTTAAGAGCACATGCAGAATCAAAAAAGCTTACCCTGGAGATCTCAGAGCTTTTAAAGGCTAGTTTGGCTCCGCCCCTCTGAGTCACAGTTCAGGGAAGGGCCTGGTGTGGCTCCGCCCCCTGCTTCCTGCTTCAGGAAACTTCTAGCTGCTTCCTCTGTTTGAACAGAGGTGGCTCTTAGCAGTTTAAATTATCAATTTAAATTAGTGGAGGCCTCTAAAGCAGCTCTACTGCAACTGCAAGCATGCCCAAAAGTTACAGTGCTCACTTCCTTTCTTTGGCTTTCCTCAGCAGCAGCTCTGCTTAAGAGCACATGCATAACCATAGCAGCGGTGGAGGCAGCGGTGGCAGCAGTGAGGATTTTCTGTTGTTCCCACTTTTTTCTGCTGGGACTGGGGGAGTGGAGGGGAATATCTGCTCCCTTCCACTGTTTGCATGAAGTTTCTCTGGGGCACGTCTTTAGTTGTGACTGTGCCTCGGAGAAGAGCTTAAAAGGTGTGTGTGTGGAAAATGCCTGTAAGTACTATCTCAGTCACTAGGTGTGCAAAGCGTGATTTTCCATAGGGATGCATTGAAAACCCATTTCAAGCCTGTTTTTTTTAAAAAAATCAATGCATCCCTATGGAGACGCACCGATTTACATAAAACCCCTATTTATGTAAGAACCTATCGAACAGACTTTGTACATAAATCGGGTTTTAATGTATGTTAGATTCTAAAAATTGCTGAGCCTATGTCTCATTCAAGCTCTGCTAGCAATGATTTTCCACTGTTGCCCCACCCATGTTTTGAGACATTTGCAACTTCATGTTTCTAGCATATTGTAGGTCAAAACATTATTTTATTGAGACAGTTACTTCCTTATGCTCATCTCTGAGACCAATTTAGTACTATGCAACCTGACAAGAAGCGATCCCAGTGGGTTCTGCCCAATGATGTATATAAAGAGACAACTATTGGCAATGAAATGTGTAGCTTCTGCTATCAAAATAATCAGTCTTTGTTTGAGGAAATTCTTATACCCGCATCTCTGTGTGTCTGAAAATAACATTTTAACCCCAGCAGGTAACGGTAGGAAAGCAAAAAGACTTGAATAAAGCTATGCCAACTGGAAAATACAAAAGGAGATGCGACATCAGCATGTTTCCTCCCCGCTTTTCACTTTCTCACATAAACAACTATAACTAACTTGGCTTTCTGATAGTTTTCTTTTATGTTGATAATGCAGAACTCCAACATGACTTGTATAATAAGCTGTGAAGAGGATTTAGGATTAGTTATCATTGAGGAAGAATGGTGTAAAAATTCTGCAGGTGGCCAGGTAACCAGCGTGAGAATCTTGCTTCTATTATGTCTTCAGATCACATACACAGAATATTATACCCACACCGGTAAATACATCTGAGTGGTGCGTGTGCACTTTTGTTTACCAAACTCACATAAAAGGTTCAAATTTTTTTCAGGTGGATCCAGCAGCACTATTTCCTCAATTTTTTTTAATGGGCAGAGGAAGAATAACTGGGAGGGTGCTGACTCAAAAGAACAGTTTCTGCTTCAGAGATAAAGAAATGCATTATGTCAGAGTGCTTAGATTCACAGCCAGTACTGGGTCATGTGGGTGGTTGTACTCCCTGATGTTTTAGAAGCTGGTTCTCCAACCCAAATGGAACAATCTGTAAACAAGAGTTGATGAACATACAACTAACTTGAACTTGTTTGATTTTGGAAGATAAGGCCACTGACTGTTAAATAATTGTATAGGAGACCATCAGTATGTACTAGATATTGAACCAGAAAGAAATCATAGCTCTATAGTAGAATAGCATTTATACTCTTGTTCTTTTATTAATTTTTAAGAATTTTATCTGGATCCATGGAGAACCATTGCCAAGGTGCATGAGTGATCTGATTCTCTATCTGGCAACTTCCTAATCTAAGAAGCTGCATCTGACTGTTACCATGTTCTCTTGTCTTTATTTTTAGAATAGGTTTTTAAGGAACCTGACAGGAACACATTTTACATACCGGTCCTAATTTATACAGTTCCTAATGCATTCTCCCCTAACATGGTATATTTTTGCAGGTAATTTTACCATAATATACAAACTGCATATCTAATTTCTCACAACATGTCATAACTATTCTTGTCCTAAATTAAATTGCTTGTCCTAACAAGTGCAGAACTACTGAATCAATGATACAAAACATAGGGGGTTGACAAATTTCTCCTGCATTCCTATTCTCAACCTCTATCTGTGGAAGCAGGGTACAAATTGCTCTGGATCAACTGAAGATACAATCTGAAGTCCAAAACTGAACCAGGGAACCTGTGTGCACAGCGCCAGTAAGTACAAATAAAATTTGAGGTCTTGACACATTTCTCCTGTGCTGCTAATTGAAACATTAAAAAATGTGCATGGGGGGGGGCGACACAGATAATACTTGGAGTAGAGTATAATATCAATCACATTAGGAATGCATGTTTTGTATTTTGTTTATTGGCATTCTGTCCATCTGTGCTGCTTTTGAATCTTACTCCCCTAAAGCATTTCCCACCCTCTTTTGCTGCATTTGGCACTGTTTGTTTTGCTGGCTTGCATCCTTCTTCTGAGAACAAGCCATTGCCTCTAAGTTGGCACAAAGCCTGCTTTTATTATAACCGAAGAACTGCACACGCACAATTGCAACTCTGGCTTACATAATTATCATGAAATAACCCATGTTATTTTAGTGGCAGCAACATGGTAACATCAAGGTATATCTGCCAGAGGCAATGGTAATTACACAGTAACTTATTTTTATACATTTGCAATACAGGCTGATAATGCCACTAGTAACTTGTCTTGCCGACCAGATGTATTCTTAGAGAATCTATATACATTTTGCATGCAGAATGTCGTTGGCTGCAACTTGTATCCGAGAATGCATTTCCTCCCCTAAAGCAAGAAAAATGCCATTGGTGTGAATTTGTTTAGGGTAGATTCCAGCTTGCCATGAAGTCATATAAGAGTCTAGCCATGTTATCTGGGATCGGTTTGAGCCAGTTGTTCCTGATGAAGTGGACAGGCTCCTTGGAGCTGTGCGCGATGCCACTTGCTTACTGGATGGCTGCCCTGCCTTGGTCAAAGCAGCCAATGCTACAATGGGCAGCTGGGTCGGTGCGTTGGTCAATCCTTCTTTGTGGGGTGGGGTGTTCCCAGCAGCTTTTAAACATGTGCTGGTGTGCCCCCTTCTAAAAAAGCCATTGCTCAACTCCATAGTTATTTCAAACCTTAGACCAATCTCCAACTTCCCCTTTCTGGGGAAAGTTTTGGGAAGAGCAGTGGCGTGACAGCTCCAGGGGGTTCTGGATGATATGGATTATCTGGACCCATTTCATTCAGGATTCAGGCCGGGTTAAGGTACCGAGACTGCATTGGTTGCGCTCATGGATCTGGTGGGAGTGAGATGGGGGAAATCCCTCTGTTATCGCTCTTCTTGACCTCTCAGCAGCATTCGATACCATCAATCACGGTATCCTTCTGGACCGGCTCCAAGGATTGGGCACTGTGCTGTTTTGTTGTTCCTCATTTCTGACAGGCTGGACTCATTTGGTGTCTTCAGAGGGCATGTTGTCTTGCCCTAGGCCCCGTTTGTGCGGGGTACCTCAGGGCTCGGTTCTCTAGCCTCTGTTATTTAACATCTACATGAAACTGCTGTGTGAGATCATTCGTTCCCATGGGGTGAGGTACCATCAGTACGCTGATAACACCCAACTGTACATCGTGGCCCGTGGCGACCCAAGTGATGCAGTTGAAGTCCTAACCGGGTGTCTGGAGGCTGTTCGAGTCTGGATGGGGGACAACGGGCTTCAGCTGAATTATTATTATTATTACTTTTATTACGTTTAATTTCTATCCTGCTTTCCTGGCACAGGTGCCAATCAAAGCGGCTTACAACACAACATGTAAATACAATATAATATACAAGCAGGTTCAATACAAAGAAAATCAATCACTAATTACATTATAATAACCACAAAATACAATATAGCAATACAGAGCAACATCAATATCATTTAACATTACAATACTCAAAAATCCCCAGGTGACGGAGCACAGCTCATGTCCCAGATGGAGCCCAGCTCATCAGCGGAGGAAACATCAGCAGCTGCTGGGCCAGTCCGTCTCCCTGTTTCTCGACTCTCCACCCACCCATACTCACACTAAGGGCAAGAATGGGGAGACCGGGAGCTCTGGAGGCGGCTAAGCCAGTCTCTCCTCCCTGCCCTGCTCCCACCAGGGCGGGTGTCCAGTAAGTCCAACAACTCCAGGCTTGATGAAACAGTCCTCAGCCGCGCTCCCACCTCGCAGGAGGATGGTGTTTGGAGTGGCGGTGGCAGCTTTTTCATGGCCCCCACTGTGATGGCAAACAGCTGGGCTTCGCTCCCACCTCCCATGACTAGCAGGGCCATGGGAGGGAGCCGAAGGTGCTGGCACCGAGTGGCGGCGGCGGCTTTTCACGGCAAGACTGAGAAGCTGTGGGTTCGAGGTCCCTCATTATCCTGGGAGCTACCATCTTTGGTTCCGGATGGGACTTCTTTACCCCAGACAGATCCGGTGCGTAACTTGGGGGTCCTCCTGGACTCACGGCTACTGCTCGAACAGCAGGTGGATGCCACGGCCAGGAAGGCCTTTGCACAACTTTTTGTTATTTGCCAATTATGCCTGCTCCTGGACTGGGTCTCCTTGCTCATAATCACTCACACTCTGGTCACCTCCAGATTGGATTACTGTAACACGCTCTACATGGGGCTGCCCTTGACATCCATTTAGAAGCTGCAGCTGGTCCAGAACACAGCTGCCCGGTTAGTGATGGGTCATGGGCATTATGCTCATGCCTCACAGCTGCTCTGGGAGCTGCACTGGTTACCGGTGTGCCTCCGGGTGCAATTCAAGGTGCTGTTTTTGACCTTTAAAGCCCTACATGGTAGTGGACCAGGATACTTAAGGGACCGCATCACCATGAGGTTTTCTGCCCATCCTACTAGGGCAGACCAGAAAGGATCATTGGTGGTCCCACCTACTAAAGAGACACATATGGTGAGGACTATAAGAAGAGCCTTTTCAGTGTTTGCCCCAGCCCAGTGGAACCTCTTACTATCAGAACTGTGCCTCCAGACTGAGCTGCTCCCCTTTAGGAAGGCCTTTAAGACCTGGCTGTGCCAACAGGTATGGGGCCCGTCAGCTGTAATGGCCCAGTCCTGTTGGCTGGTATGATGGCCTGCTGTAACAAACCTGTCTGTTTTTATTAGACCTGTCTGTTTTTATTGCTTCCCTTGTCCCCTGTCCCTTCCCCTCCCTCTTTTAGCTTATTTTAACTTTTTAATATCACTTTTGGCATTGTTTAATTCTCATTTAACAGTTTTAAATTTTGCCTCCCCTAGGCCTTAGTCCTGAGTCTGGTGCTAGCCTGACACCTGCCTCCAGTTACAATCACCAGAAGGTTCCAGTCTGTCTACTCAGGTCAAGTGGATCTCCCAGCTACAGTGGGGACATAAGCACACCACCACCCATAAAGTCTGGGTCATTCTTCCTGTTTGTACAGTGTTGGTGGAAACAGATGGTGCCAGTCATCCTGTCCAGCTACTGCTGCCAACATCTCCTGCCATGGAGTTCCCATTCCTCCCAGTAAAAGCATTTCAGGGAACTCTGGGATCCAGATGCTTCTCTGCCTTAGCAGTGCCACACACAACTGGCCAGGGATTCTGCTTGCATGTACAGGTCCGGTCTGTATGAAAGAGGGGCTCCTGTTACCCATTCACTGCTACCATTTCCTCTCAGGTGTGTCCCTACTTGTGTCCTGTGTCCTCCTCCCAGATATCCAAAGGGGGACTGTCTGTCTGCATCCCATTGTTTAGACCAGTGGTTCCCAACCTTTTTTCAGCCATGCCCCACCTAAGCATCTCTAAAATCCTGATGACCGCCCAGAACAGAAATATATTTCTTATTTTTCAAAAAGTGAACTATTCATGTGGAGGAAGTCTAAAAGCCCATTTACCTTGTCTACACATTCCCTCAAAAATAAAATTTCTCACCTGTGGGGCATGCACTCCATGTTGGAAACCACGGGCCTAGACTTTTCTTCTAGTGAGCTCAAGTGCACGACTTCCTCACCCTTTGAAAAAAATCATTTGATAAAAGGTAGGTTTGGCATTTTTTTTGAGAAAGAGAAAAGCTTATGATCAACCATTTTGGTCTGCAGCTCAGTAGAGATGTGAACCCTCAATCTCAGTCTATCCAAACTGAAAACTTAACAAAGAATGTCTGTCTACTGGAGTCTTTTAGTTCCATTTTAATGTTCCCAAAGGATTCTGATTTTCATGCATTCAAAAATTGGTTGTCTATCTCATAAGAGAGGGGTACTGCAGTGGCTCAAGTCGCTAAGACGCTGACTGAGAAGCGGAAGGTCAGCAGTTCGATTCCCGAGTACTGCAGGATGGAAATGAGCTCCCGTCTTCATCCCAACTCCTGCCAACGTAGCAGTTCGAAAGCAAGAAATTGCAAGTAGATAAATAGGGACCACTTCGGTGGGAAGGTAACAGCGTTCCGTGCACTCCGGTGTCTAGTCATGCCTGTCACATGACCACGGAAATGTCTGCAGAAGCAGACAGCGCTGGCTCTTCGGCTTAGAAACAGAGATGAGCACTGCACCCTAGAGTCGGATACGACTGGCTTTCGAGCAAGGGAAACCTTTACCTTTATCTCATAAGAGACTCTTCTAGCAGGTAAGAGGAGTGGTGGGCATCAGCAGGTTCGCACCAGTTCACCAGAACCAGTAGCAGAAATTCTGGCTGGCTGCGCCCATCCAAGTTTTGAAATAAAGTAGTCCTAATTTGGGTGCAACGCAGGGCTTTTGCCCTGGCAGCACCCACCATACCACGCACACAGTGTGGTAGTAAATTTTTGGGGAGCCCACCACTGGGTAGAAGCAACACAGCCACCTACTGAATCCAGCAGATAGGCACAGGTGAAAACTGGGAGAGAAATTTATTTCCACCCCTTTTTTGATGAACTGACCAAAATTCAGTTCAAAGGGGCAAAATTCAAGGTTTTTGAGCAAAAAGCACTTCATTTTTTCCATAAAAAGGCCTCAAATGAGGGGGAAAATTGCAAAAAACCTGTGATTCTGAGGAAGTAGATGTTGACCCATGAAAGCTCACACATATTTCTTAGTCTTTAAGATGCCACAATACCTTTTGTTTTAATTTTGCAATGTGCAGTGCTGAGAAAACCTGAAATGTCTCATTCTTACCAGAAACAATAAAATAAGAAAGGATTTGCATCCCTAGAAAGGAACCCATGATGGATGAAACAAAGGGCAATATCCCTGAATGTGATATCTTGTTTGCTTAGCTTCTTCAAAAGATGGATACTGCCTCATTTGGCTTAAAAAAAAAACATTTCTGTCAGGTGAACTGATGTAAACCTCATGAATGCACCATTGACATCGACATAAGAGAAAAATCAAGGAAAAATAAGCTGGCATGCAGTCTAATACTGCTGAGAGCTGGCAGTGTAGAGGAAGTAAATGATACATGGGATTAATAGAATGTTGATGAGAAATTTGAAGATGAGGTTCAGGGAATTAGCTAGAGAAGCAGGATGATCTTTTATGACATAACTAATTATGCAAGCAATAAAAAGACATTACACTGATTAATCACTTCACCTTCTTGGTGGGAGGCTCAATATGCGAAGGCAGATGGGTGGTATCTCTGAGGACTGAGACACTGCCTAGCCTACACCTGAATGAAAAGGCTTGCTTCACAGGGCACATGTTGAGTGTATTTGCATATGGGAAGGGGAAAACCACAGTGAGTTTGTATGATTACTTGTTTATTTGCTCAATGTTTAGTTTGTTCCACAGTTATAAGGTATGAGGAATGGTGACATTGTTCCCCTCTTTAAAATCTGCATAGAGGTGGAATGGAAGAGATGTCATGGTTGAACACATGACAATGAGACAAAAGTAAGATTCTGTCTATTCTTAGCTATAATTAGTGTGATCTGTATGAAAAGACAACAAACTTATTTTTAGGCAAGGAGGAGAATGGACAAATTTATTCCTGTATCACTTTGAAACTACTTGATATTGTCTAATTTTGGAAGTTCCTTGGAACCAGGGATATACAGCTAAGCCTACAGGAAAAAAAAACCAGTCTGAAATGCTGGAGACATTCTCCCAGCCAAAGCAGGTGAATATGGACTAGCTGGAGAAAATGGCTGAATCCTTATAAGGCAACTGCTCATATTTCTGCTTCTGCATTCCTTGGATTATGCACGATGACCTCTAAAGATCAGCAAATCCCCATAATCAGAGCTTCCTGTATTCCTCTACAAAAAGACAAAGACTGAGTTTTGAAAGGATGAAGGATGTGAAGGATATACACACAATTCCTCATCTGTTTTGCTTTTCTTGTTGTCTCAAACTTCAATGAGGAATTGTACCGCCATGGGTGATTCTTTACTTCCTGCCAGAATGCAACAAGAATAAAAAAAAGGTCTTCCTTCATCTTTGAAAAGCAAACAATGCACAGAGAACTGGCACAGAAAGACTAACTGATTGTATGAAGGAGGCAAACAGCCCAACGTAAATTGTAAAAATTCCTTAAGACGCAAAAATGGTCCTCCCAGTTTAGATCATTTAATTTGTGCAGCTTGCTCATATTCCCTATTCCTCCCCTTCATTCTCCTCACACATGTGATAATAATACTAATAATTTTGTGCAAGAAATTATTCTGGGTTGAAAGAATTTTTGCAGAAGAAACTCAACTGAGGGAACACCCAAATGAGGCTCCTTTCCTGTCCCCAAGAGCTGGGACAGAGACCGGTGCTCAATCCATCATGCAGTACCTGGGTTTCAAACTGCCGACTTGCCAGCCTTCCAGCTAACAAGGTGAACTTCTTAACCACTGATCCACCACTGCCCCTGTGCTGTGCTGATGACTTAAGCATAGGTGTCAAGTATCCCGTTTTGCCCAGGAAAACCCCGCCATATTTTTTTTTAGTAATCTCCCGTATTTTTTTAAAAAATCCAGTTGTTGTTGTTGTTCAGTCGCACAGTCGACTCCGACCCTTTGCGACCCCATGGACCATTTTCCTCCAGGCGCCTCTGTCCTCTACCATCCCCCTCAACCCTCCCAGCTCTGTGCCCATTGTGTCTATAATACCATCTAGCCATCTCATCCTTGGCCTCCCCTTTCTTCTTTTGCCCTCCACCTTTCCCAACGCCTTCTCAAGTGAATCCTCCCTTCTCATTTGATGTCCAAAGTATTTTAGCTTCATCTTTACTATTTGACCTTCCAATGAGCAGTCAGGGTTAATTTCTTCTAAGATTGACCTATTTGTTCTCCTCGCTGTCCAGGGGACTCTCAAAACCCTCCTCCAACACCACATTTCAAAGGCATCTATTCTTCTGCGTTCAGCCTTCCTAATTGTCCAGCTCTCACATCCATACATTACTACTGGGAAAACCATTGCTTTGACTATTCTAATTTTTGTTTGCAATGTGATGTCTCTGCTTTTCACTATGTTCCCCAGGTTTCTCATCGCTTGTCTCCCAAGAATCAGTCGCCTTTTTATTTCATGGCTGCAATCCCCATCTGCAGTGATCTTTGATCCTAAGAAAGTAAAATCTGTCACTGCTTCTACTTCTTCCCCTTCTATTTTCCAGGAACTGATGGGGCCTGTTGCCATTATCTTGGTTTTCTTGATATTGAGTCTCAAGCCAGCTTTTGCACTCTCCTCCTTCAGCCCAATCAAGAGATTCTTTAGGTCTTCCTCACTTTCTGCCATTAGGGTGGTATCATCTGCATATCTCAGATTATTGATGTTTCTCCCAGCGATTTTAATCCCATATTGTGATTCCTCCATCCCTGCACTGCGCATTATGTGCTCTGTGTATAGGTTGAATAAGCATGGTGACAAAATGCAGCCTTGTCTTACTCCTTTTCCTATTCCAAACCACTCTGTTATTCCATGTTCTGTCCTAACTGTTGCTTCTTGGTTCATGTACAGATTTCTCAGGAGGCATATGAGGTGCTCTGGTATTCCCATCTCTTTAATTACTTGCCACATCTTGTTGTGGTCCACACAGTCAAATGCCTTAGTGTAGTCAATAAAACAAAAGTAAACTTGTTTCTGGTATTCCTTTGTTTTCTCCATGATCCAGCGTATGTTGGCGATGTGGTCTCTAGTCCCCCTGCCTCTTCTGAAACCAGCCTGCACCTCTGGTAATTCTCTCTCCACATGCTGCTGAAGTCTGTCCTGTATTATCTTGAGCATCACCTTGCTGGCATGTGGGATGAGCGCGATTGTTCGATAATTTGAACATTCTTTGGCATTGCCCTTTTTTGGGATAGGGACGTATACTGATCTTTTCCAATCCTGTGGCCACTGTTTTGTTTTCCAAATCTGCTGGCATATTGAATGCAGTAATTTGACGCCATCATCTTTTAGCGCTTTGAAAAATTCAACTGGGATACCATCATCTCCACTAGCTTTGTTGTTTGCAGTGCTCTTTAGGGCCTTTATGACTTCGCTCTCCAGGATGTCTGGCTCAAGTTCAATTTCTTCATCATTGTGATTATCAGGAGTGTTGAGGTCCTTTTTGTAAAGTTCCTCTGTGTACTCTTTCCATCTTTTCTTAATTTCTTCTGCACCAGCTAGCTCCTTTCCGTCTTTGTCCCTTATCATGGTCATTTTTGCTTTAAATGTTCCCTTGATTTCCCCAATTTTTTTTGAAAAGATCTCTGGTTCTGCCTCTTTTGTTGTTTTCCTCCATTTCTCTGCACTGTTCTTTTAGGTAGTTTTCCTTATCTCTCCTTGCTTTTCTTTGAAATTCTGTGTTCAAATGGTTGTAGTTTTTCCTTTCTCCTTTGACTTTTGCGTTCCTTCTTTCCTCTGCTATTTTGAGAGCCTCATCAGACAACCACTTTGCTTTCTTACTCTTCTTTTCTTTTGGTATGGTTTTCTTTGCTACTTCCTGCATGATGTCCCTCATCTCCATCCATAATTCTTCCGGTACTCTGTCTACCGAGTCTAAGCCATTAAATCTGTTCATCACCTCCACCGTGTATTCTTTAGGGATGCTGTCTAGGTGATATCTTTCTGGTCTCCGTGTTTTCCCTATTTTCTTTAGTCTAAGCCTGAATTTTGCGATCAGTAGGTTGTGATCTGAGCCACAGTCTGCTCCAGGTCTTGTTTTTGCTGACTGTATGGAGGTTCTCCATCTTTGGCTGCAGAGTATGTAGTCAATCTGGTTTCGGTGTTGGCCATCTGGTGATGTCCATGTGTAAAGTCACCTCTTGTGTTGCTGGAAGAGAGTGTTTGCTATGACCAGTGCGTTCTCTTGGCAGAACTCTATCAATCTTTGCCCTGCTTCATTTTGTGTTCCAAGACCAAATTTGCCTGTTATTCCCTCCACTTTTTGATTTCCTACTTTGGCATTCCAGTCTCCTAATATAATTTGGACATCATTTCTTGGTGTCTGTTCTATGAGGTGTTGTAAGTCCTCATAGTACTGGTCCATTGTGGCTTCATCTGCACCAGTGGTTGGTGCGTATATTTGGATCACAGTGACATTGAAAGGTTTGCCTTGAAATCTGACTGACATCATTCTGTCATTTTTGAGATTGTATCCCATTACTGCTTTTCTCACTCTTTTATTGACAATTATGGCTACTCCATTTCTTCTAAGGTTTTCTTGCCCGCAGTAGTAGATATGATGGTTTCCAGAGCTGAATTCACCCATCCCTGTCCATTTGAGCTCACTGATGCCCAAGATGTCAATGCTTATTCTTTCCATCTCATTTTTTACCACTTCCAGTTTTCCTTGATTCATAGACCTCACATTCCATGTCCCTATGCAGTATTGTTCCCTGCAACACTGTATTTCTCCTCCCCCTTTCGTATCCCTCCCCCTTTTCAGATCTGCTGTGCTGAGCATCCCCTTGTTTTGCCTTTTGTTTTGGTCCATAGGGTTCTCTTGGCAGACTTTGTGGCATGGCTTGCCGGTCTCTACGCCAGTCTTTTCCCATCACACATGTTATCACAGTTTAAACAGTTTTAAAACAAAGTATTATCATGCACACTATCACAGTTTATCACATAGTATCAAAGTAAAAGTTGAACTAATTAATGAAAGGGAAAGAAAGAAAGAAAAAGTCCACTATATCAAGTCTCTATGTAAGTCAGTTTCTTGTACAGTCACTATGTCAGTTGCCATAAGCCATCTATGTTTAGTCAACTACATTATTTCAGTTCGATTACTTATCCTTTGCATGCACACAGCAGCTCTTGCTTCTCTTCGGCCGCATGGAGTTGGTCAAAGGCGCCGGCTCGGGCCACGCTGTGATGGTGGGCATGTAAATCCAGGGGGCATGTAAATCTCCCATATTTTATTGTATTATTATATCTTTATTTATGCGGTATGTTCCTCATACCAGAGCCAAAGAGGAATGCTGGGCTCCCCCTGGTGGAGGAGGAAGCACCCCCTAGGCACTGCCGTTAGCACTACTGCTGCCCCTCATGGGGAAGAAGGCAACAGGCCAACCTTACTGTGATAATTCTATTTTAAATCTCTTTCCCCATTCTCTGCTGTGACAGCATTTCATATTATGGTGATTTTTCATGGATCTGTTTTTTACACTTATATCAGTTAATTGCCTACAGTCTTAGCCTTGTGTGCCTCAATTTCATTTTTTAAAACTCTGTGTTTAAGAGAAAACAATGGAAACTTCATCTTTATGTTGTATGCAAATATACTTAAAGCTGATTGGCTCATTATCTCTTCTCACTCCTGGGAAAGAGGGTGTTAAAGGGAAGAGACAATGAGCCAATCGGTTTCAAGTACATTTGCATACAACATAAAGAGGATATTTCCTTGGTTTTCTCTTAAACACAGAGTTTTAAAAAATGAAATTGAGGCACACAAGGCTCAAGTTAGCTATTTATACAGAAAGCCAAATACCCCCCCCACCAAAAAAAACATGAGTTTCCAACAGTGTCCTGATCATACCTATCAAGTATCCCATTTTGCCTAGAAAAGCCCCATAATTTAGAGCCCCTCATCCCACCATCACAGTTTTTTTAATAATTTCCCATACTTTTTATAAAAAATCAGGGAAAATCAGGGGTATGTAAACTTCCCAAGTATTACTGTGTTATATCTTTATGAAGTATGCAGCTCATACCAAAGAAGAAGAGTGTTGGGCTTCCCCTGGTGGAGGAAGAACCACCCCATAAGCACAAATGCTTCTCCTCACAGGGAAAAATGCAGTTAATTTTATTCTATATTTTCCCCTATTCTCCTCCCCCTATACAACTGCATTTCATATTATGGTGATTTTTCATGGAATTTTATTTCACACTTTAATCAGTTAATTGTCTCCTGTCTTAATGTTTTGTGCCTCAATTTCATTTTTTAAAACTCTGTGTTTAGGAGAAAACCATGGAAGTATCCTGTTTATGCTGTATGCAAATATACTTGATGCTGATTGGCTCATTGACTTCCCTTTAACACCCTCTTTCCCCGGAGAGAGAGGGCTTCAAGTATATTTGCATACAATATAAACAGCATACTTCCATGGTTTTCTCTTAAATACAGAGTATTAAAAAATGAAATTCAGGCACAAAACGCTAAGACAGGAGACAATTAACTGATTAAAATGTGAAAAACAGTTCCATGAAAAATCACCATAATATGAAATGCAATCGAATAGGAGGGAGAATAGGGGGTAATATAGGATAGAATTGTTGAAGTAAGCTTAACTTGCTGGCTGCCTTTTTCCCTGTGAAGGGAAGCAATTGTTCCTATAGGGTGTTTTTTCCTCCACCAGGAGAACTCAACATTCCTCTGTGGCTCCTCATCTTCTAGGCTCTTGGATGTGCTTAGATTTTGGGGAGAAGGGGGTATGGCCTGGGAAAGAAGGGTGTGGTCTAAATTTTCCCTTATTTTCATGTCCAAAACTTGACAGGTATGGTCCTGATCAGCAAGTGTGCTTGACTTGGGCTTCTGGTAATTGAAGTCCAAGAACACCCTGCTCCAGAGGCAACCCAGGCATGGCAAGCGGTGCTTTAGGAATCACTCAGGGTAGTGGGAAACGTTGCTCAATATACAGGCATTTTTTTAAAAACAAAATAAATGTATTATTAATTTATGCACTTCACTGTCACAATATGAGGTGAGGACCATTAGCTGAGATGATTTTAAAATGGAATTAGAAAAAAAACTATGGAGCTTTCAACTGCTATTACTCATGACAGCTAAATAGAAGCATCATGCTCAGAGACAGTATGTCTACAAGTACCAAGTGCTAGTAGGGGGAAATAGAGGGAGTGGATATTGCCTTCAATTACTTTCTGGGCTTGCCCCAGTAGGAATCAGGATGAGGGAGATCAGTTTGATGCAGCAAGGCTTTTCTTATATTCTTAAGAAAGTAAAGCTATGTACAGAAATACTTCAGAGTTGCCATTTCCAGAAGACAGTACTAGACCAGTGATGGCGAACCATGGCACTCCAGGTGATCTTGAACTTCAATTCCCAGAAGCCCTGATCATCGGGAGTGCTGACTTTGGCTTCTATGAATTGAAGTTCCAGAACACCTGGAGTGCAAAGGTTCACCATCACTGTACTAGTCACAGTGATGCAAACCTTGGCACTCCAGGTGTTCTTGGATTTCAATTAACAGAAGACCAAGTCCTGCTGATCAGGGCTTCTGTGACTTGAAGTTCAAGGAATTCTGGAGTGCCAAGGTTCACCATCACTGTACTAGACACAGTGATGGTGAAACTTTGCACTCCAGGTGTTCTTCAACTTCAATTAACAGAAGCCCAAGTCCTGCTGATCAGGGTTTCTGGGAGTTGAAGTTCTAGAACATCTGGCGTACCAAGATTCACCATCATTGTACTAGAGATACAGATCTTTATTTCTCTTGTCCTTCCATTATGAGGTTCCAAAAACACAATATTCTTTTCCTCATCATCAAAACCAGGAAAATATTTCCTGGTGGTATCATTGAGAGATTTTGTGTTGCTGAGAATAATTATTTTTGGCATGATTTGTGCAAAATTACAGTTGTCACTGATTTGTTTTACTCACAGAGAATTAGAATGAATTATCTATATCTACTTGAGCAATCGTCCTGTCCTTGCTGTGTCTGTCTGTTTTGCCTCTCAAAAGCAAAGGACACCCAGTAGGGTTGGGAAGACAAAGAGAGCCATGTGGACCATAAAATGAAATCAAGCCATCAGCAAGCTTTTCTTACTCAAGATCATTGAGTTAACTCAAGTGGGACTACAACCCCCACCCCCACTTCAAGAAAGCCTTTCTTTAATTTTTGTAGTCTTTAATGGTTTTACAATAGAGATCCTCTGGAATAAAAAAAATCGTGAATCCAATAAAGAGGTTAGAAACAGTTTTCTTACCTATTTTGTACTCTGCCTTCTGTTCTGTTTGCTTTTTGGAAAGATTCCTCCCATTCCCTTTACTGTTGCCTGGATTGCCTTCCTGCTCTTTAGCTGTACAGCCAGACTGAAGTTGTCGAAACTATTAAGACCGTTCTCCCCAGTCCCCCATAATTGGGGCTGTTGGGTTGGGAACATTGAGTATATTCCGCTGCAAATCCCACTTCACATCTCAATTTGGCTCAGTGGTGACCATGGCCATCCGATAGCTATGGTGGCAGGGGTATATTCCCCTGGAAGTTTCAACCATGCCACAAAAGTATCGGCTAGCAGTCCAGAATGGTTCTCCATTCTGGAACCGTAGGTCAGCTAATTGGGGTTGGGTAGTCAGGCAATGCATCTGACCAGTGCATTGCTCTAACATGGCCAACTTCGATATGAGCCCAGCTAGCTGTGTCGTTATATTTAAAATGGCTAAAGGAGCATCAAAAACATGGGCTTCATTCCCCTGTGCACCATCAGATCCTGCTACGGTAGCAGTAGAACCTCCCAATGGCAGGAAGCTGCTAAAACCATGTAGGAGATGATGCTTTGATCCTCCGCATCAAACTAGACTAGTAAAGTATGGATCAACCAAGTAAGTAGATTGTGATTATGGTTAGGATGACAATTTCTCTTTATCATCTCAAATGTGTTCTGCTGATGAATTGATGAAGATGTTGAGGAAAGTGATCTGATGATATATGTGATCTTAAAAATTCTGTAAATGATTGATCCTCCCCCCCCCTCATGTATTGGTTTTGTTTCCTGATTTTGGAGTGGATTATTGTCTGTTGTCTTGTTCTTCCTTCCTTCCTTTTGTAGTAATTTCGTGAGCTCTATAGGGTTTAATTTACTCTAGTGCCAATTCCATAATGGGAAGACTGAAACAAAAGAACCTGAAATATTTGTGTATTTTCAGGTTTACCAATGTGGGAAAACTATAAACTACATATCTATGTACTTTAACTAGAAACAGTTTGACCAGTGGTGGTGAACCTTTGGCACACATGCCAGAGAGGGCACTCCCTCTCTGTTGGCATGCACACCATTGCCTCCTTCCTCCCCCCAGCACAGAGTTTGCCCCACCCTTCTGCCCAACACTCCAATGGAAATGCTTCCTCCCTCCCCCAGCAGAGTCTGCTCTGCCCCTCTGCCCAGCAGCCCAATGGGAGTGCTTCCTCCCTCCCACCAGTACAGAGTTCACCCTGCCCCTCTGTTTGGGCACTCAGTCTCTAAAAGGTTCATTATTACTGAGTTTGACCTTCTCCCCTGACAAGATAAATTTGTAATCAAAATCGCAAAGGAGCTTGTCTACGTATCCTAGCTAAAATGAGGAACCACTCACTCTACCTCACACATGAGTTTACGTTTCCTACCCAGAAGACAGAAGAAAAGGGTAATGACCAATTGGGGAATGCCCATTTAGTTTGGGACTCAATCTGTTTAAGCAAGTGACAGGAAAAGGAAGGGTAAACAACCAATCAGGGAATCACACCTTGTCATATCACAAGGAACAATGATATCATAATATGGCCATATCATGAGGAACAACATAAAATATAGAATATTTCAACTCGATCTGAAAGGAAAGGTCCTTGGGAAGAGAGGCCCTGGACGTAGATGGACTTCATGGCTGAAGTACCTGAGAGACTGGTGTGGAATGTTCTCAGAACAGTTCTTCTCAGTAGTTAAGAACAGAAACACTATTGCCATGATGATAGCCAATATCTTGAATGGATATGGCACCTGAAGAAGAAAAAGAATAGGACTCAGACTCTTCTAGGCAGTAATCAAGAAACAAGAAATAAGAGTGGACCATTCAGAAAGCTTATGCCCAGTTTGGAACCATATATGGAAGTGTCCACCTGTACATTTGTCTGCCTGTTTGTGGTTTCTGCCTGTTAAAAGTGTGCGTGACGACTGCTAAATCGTTCCTCTCTTTGAGAGAAACCCACCTGCAGTTGTCTGTTTATACCTGAATAAAGCCATTATTTCACCTCCAGAAAAAGTCTTCCGATTGCTTTCTGCACAGCAACCAAGAGAATCTGTACTTGAAAGACCATCAAATGCCAGCAATATAAAAGAAGAGCCCCCTGAAAAACACCAAAAGAAAAACAGTATGAAAGTTTCCCTTCTGCACATCCCTAGTTGCTAGTTCTGTGCAGAGACATTTTGCACAATTACAGAGATCTGGAGAGGAAAATAGACTTTCAATCTCTCCCTGTTTCTCTATCTCACTGTCTCTTTCAAGCCTGGAGACAAAGGATTTAGAAAATTTCTTGGTTTGGATATCGTGACCAAATATTACGTCTGTCTAATTGGAAAGAATGAGGAATTAACAAGTATATTTCATATCTTTAGGTAGTACTGTGTAAATGGATATGTGAGATCTCTGTTGTTCTCCTTCCCTCCCTCTCTATTTTACTCAAACACAGGATGGGTTCATATTATAATATGCATTTGCAGAAATCTCATCCTGCAGACAAGACTGTGCACATGAACACAATCTGCAGTTCATAATCTTTGTTTTCTAATCATGCGATACAATGTGCAAAGCACAAAGACATCTATCTATTTGCATAATGTGGAGAGGCAGAATGCATACATTTGCAAAACATACAAAGACAGACATTTTCATGTGAAAATGTGTACAAAAATGCAAATATTTTGGGAAATGTGCATTTACTGACATAAAATTCTATGCAGTACCAAGGGGGAGGTAAGGGAGGTCACAATCCCATATAAGCCCTAGTCTATATGGACACATATATGAAGTGGAAGGAAGGCTAGGCTACGAAAGAAAAATACTATTGTCACGGGCATGACCTGAACGATGTGGGTTCAGGAGGCTGGGTACGATCAATTGGCTGTCTCATCATTTTTCCACACACTCCCCATACAGCCAATTGTCACCTCTCCGTCTTGAATCCCGGTCAGCTCAATGATCTCCCACCTGTCGGTTACAGGGAGCATGTGGTTACTTTTGGTTTGGTAGCGTGTTTAAGCAGAGAGCTATGATACTTGGACAATGCCTGATAGATAGACATCAACACTTGAAGTATTAAAACTCACAAAGAGCTTTATTTTCCAATATGCATTTTATTAAGCATAGCATAGCACAGTATTTAAAAAAGAACAGAAACAGAATACACAGAAAATAGTTAGATGGGTTCCCTTTGGAATAGCCCTGGAAAGGGTGCATCTCAGGGAATTGGGTATTTTATTTTCCCCAGGAAATTGAGTCCAGCTGACGGAGATTGGGTAGCCCCAAGCCATAGGACCGAAGAGCTGAGGAAAGATGCCTCTTTTTATAGAGAAGATGAGCATCCTCCCCACCTTAGGAATTGGATCTTATCTTGATAGGAAAACCCTTACAGTATTTGGAAGCCTTCTGGAAGCTTCAGCCTACTGGGTGCAGAGATAGGACTTGAGTGTTGAGTGCAAAGACAGTGCAGAGAAGGGAAAAGAATTTCTTACTGTGTAGTAAGCTGTGACCTTGAGCTGACAGAGGCCTGACAGAGGCCCAGCTGCTTTAAATAATTAAACAGACAACCAAAGATCATGACAACTATAATAATAATTTTGTGTCAGAGATTACTCTGGGTTGAAAGGATTTTTGCTGGAGGACGCCTGAATGAGGCTCCTTTCATGTCCCCAAGTGCAGCCCTCGGATACAGAAACCCAACCTTCCAGTCTCAAAACTCAGCATCTTAACTATGAAGCCACCAGAGGAGCTGCATAAGTGAAGATAAAGAACTGCAATGAGCAAACTGGGAAAGAGTCACCCAGTTCTAATCATGTTTACAAGTCACAACCATTCACTTTCTTCTTCCATCTGATGTCAAAATTGCTAAACCACAAAATTCCACTGGTGTCTTGCTTCAAGAATGGAATAGCCTCCATAGGTACCCACAAATTAACTTGCAATAAGTATTCCTTTTTTTTTAAAAAAAAAAAAAGTGTACTCCTAGCAGAGGTGGAAAGATTAAGCAAGCTAGCTTGCTCTGGCCCAGATAAGATAGGAATTTAACACTATCACTTTCTATGATTACTATCTTATACAGGTAATTATACTTCTCCTTTGCACATAATTAAAGTAAAGGTTGATTTCTATTCATTGTTCACAGTGGTAAAATTATCAAGTTACTTCTCAACTAATTATATTCTGTAGCATAGCAGTGTAGCAGTTTTCTGTCACATCCCATTTAGCAAACACCAAATAGCTCTGAATAAGACTTCTTGCAGTCTGGAACTTTGTCTGATATTAATTTGTAAAGGGGGGAATCTTTAGACGAATGCAATCCCATTTGCAAATTAATTCCCTTTGAAAGAATCAAATTGGCATATTTTTATCTAGTTCCCAATCATTTGTCTTTTAAGCCTCCACTATTTTTTTATTTAGATTACTGAGCTTTAGTTTAACTCATTCAAATCTGCCAGATGGTTGTCTAAAATCTATCAAGATAAGCTTATGTATGATAATGTATAAACATTATCTCTTTGCTGGTGGCAGCTCTTTTTTTAAGGAATAAAAAGATACAAAGATGTTTTATGTTTTTGGAAGAACTCTCCTTCAAGGATCTGAAAAAGCCTGTCTCTTCACATGTATCCCCTTGAAGAAGGTGGTTTCAATCAACATTTCTGACAAAAGTTATTTCTTCTTTTATTTTTAATAGGGAGAATAAAAATGAGAAATTCTTCTGGTCATTCTCAGATATTTTGAGGGGGTTTTGTAGTTGCAATTTTTGCATTCTGTGCATTTTATGCAAAATATTTGTTCAGAATACAAGGTTTTGGGGGGGGGATACTGTTTTTAGATATCACAATTTTAAAGGCATAATCCTGCTGCTAACAAAAAAATAAGATGAGCATTTTTACTTACAAGTGGGATAAATATATTTTAGCATTATTTTTAAAAACAGAATCTCAGTTTTTAACTAGTTTTAATGAGAAAAGTCACTGTTATATTCTTCTTTAATTGCATTGAGTATATCAACAAAAAATTAGGCACTTTTTGGATTTCTGTTTGTTGAGACTGGTTCTCTCTATATGTTTGTCATACTTACTGTATTTCCCTCTTTGTTTTGTCTACATTTCAATTGAAAGAATTATGAAAAAATAGAAAATGTCTTCCTAGCATATCAGTAAAGTAAATGTAAAGGTATGGGCAAAAAAGATGGGAAACCATTGCTCTAAATGATTCTAGAGAATTGAACTAGAAAATTTGCACAAATTCCACAATCCAAAGTTTATGTTGCTATACATCTAGGAATTTTATATTGCAATTCCTGGCTCAGAAATAGCTCCTAAAATATGTGTATTAGGGATATTACATATACAAATCAGAGCTTGAAAGAGTTAGTTTGTGCATATTTTTGAGATAGTAGTTCCAATAAACGCACTGCTAGCATGGATGTTGGTCATGGGGCTCTGACTGCTGTAATCCAGAAAAGTAATTTCCCCCATGAAAATTTAGTATATTCTAGGAAAATAGAGTTGAAATATGTATGTAAAGAATGCGTCATAGAAGAAGTAATGCAAACATTCATGCTTTTCTCAATGGTTTTTCAGAGTAATATGGAAATTGATATATTATTCTTATGAGCAAATGAATGAAAAACTGACAAAAATAGAAACAGATTGACTTGCAGTATCTCTAATGTACTGGGTCTTTAGTATCGAATCGAATCATAAATATATTTTACAATAATTGGCCACAATGCCATCAGCACTGAAAACCTTTCTGTATTAAATCCATGCTTTTAAACCTGACAGTAATTGCTTGATTAATCTATTGATTAAGACCATGATTAATACTTTGATCCAATTAATGCTTTGAGGCCTGCATTTTTAATCAACAATGATTTTAAACAAGAGCTGTATAAGGGATCATTCTCTAAAGCCAATGGGAGTTTTGCTACATGCCATTCAGTAGACATTTTAATTGAAGTCAAACTTTGCTTTGATTAGATCAGTTTTAAATGAACTAATCAAACTAGCTGAACTAATCAAACTTGAAGTTTGACTTCAGGAAAAAAAACTAGTGTGTAGTGAATTAATCCAAGCCAACCTTAATTGAACTCCTCCAAAGTACAACTTCTGGTATTCAGTGGCAGCAGTGATTCAAGTGTAATCCTTAAACATTTCAATTCAAGTCAGCAGCCCAATTTCTCTCTTTGTCATTGTAGGATTGTGGGATCACATTTGTGAAGGAGACTGTTCTGAATGAAAAACAGAGACCTTTGTTCTCCAGTTGGGATGGGAAGGTTGTCTCAACTAAGGAAGTAATTCATATTCATAATTTTCCAAGCCTTGGCAAATAAATTTACACTTGCGCGAACGAGAAAGGATTAAAAAAATACACCCACAGTGTTACCAAAAAAGGTAATATTCTGATTTCAAACAAATACTTTTTCATGTACTGTGAAAATAGAAAGAGAAAATCTTTGTATCTTGCCCAAAGATTGAAAAATCCTGCTTGTAGAAGTGGAAATGGAAATAGAGAGAGTCACAGAGGTAAATTAATGAGCCTTTGCCTAGACTCCTCATCACATACCTGTTGAGTGGCTTGGTGTGCAAATGGAAACTCATTAATTAGTTGCAAATTGCAACCTATGTCATTTCTCTTCTTCCTGTATAATTACACAACAGGATTATCAACATTAATGAAAATGCAAGCTTTTATACTTGCATGCACATATAAACAAGTCACTTGTAAGATTTTCTGTAAAATGTGAAAATGCAACAAAGCACTGGCAATATCACCCAATGGGGAAAAGAAAGAAACAACTGAAGATTTAAATCTCTAGTTATAACACAGTTAGGACTCTTGATTAGAAATTTTCAAGTCCAGCAGAATTTTTCATTTCTAATCAGGTAGCAAGCTAAGGAGTGCAATATTATTCACTGCACAAGGTGTACAAGCAACAGTCATTAACAAACACAGTCATTTGTCTGTATTGTTTCTAAACCGTCTGTCTGCAAGCTAAACATTTCTCCCGTCCAACAGTAACTGCCTTTTCTCTCATGTAGATATGCTGAACTGTGTGTGAGTGTGGTGTTGTAGTTGAGTTTGTTGAGTAGTTCAGTTGTTCAGTGTAGTTTAGCCTCATTCTGTCTCAAAATGTGTTAGTCTCAGAAAGTTAGTAACTTCAGTGCCCTCTCACAGCCATCATTTGGTTCAGATATTTTTCTTTCTTTTATTTTGCAACTAAAACGAAGTGAACTGCTGTATGCCATCTTCCTGACATCTTTATTTGAACACAGGCCTTGTAAGTAAACATTTCTTTTTTCCTTCTGTTAAAGCTGTGCCTGAGTATTTCTTCAGTAGTTGAACAAAGAGAAAAGGGGAATTGAGGAGGGCTTGCATTTCAATGTATAGTCTCAATCCTTGTCTACACACTAGCTGTACCACTTTGCAAAAGTTATTAAACAAAGGGGTGCCACCTTCTGCCTCCCAGGCAAAGAAAAAGATACTAGCAGTAGTAAGATCTCTTTTTCCCCTTCCTGTTTTCTTTTTCCCAATCCCAGAAGCTTGTCTGAGGAATACTTGGTGACTTCTGGGGCTGAGAATCCTGGAACTATTTAAAAAAGCCATTCCTGGCACTGGAAATTCGACCAGTCCTATGATACACAGATCATCAAATGGAACTTGCACAATTAACATTCTGCATGTAGGAATTTTAGTAAGGGACCAAGTGGCATGTTGCCATTGCTGTTTCTTGCACCTTGTGCAATTTTTTTCCCCTGGAATCTGGTACATACATTTTTTCTGCTCAAAGGAAGAAGGGGGGATGTTCCTTCATGTTTTAGGGGAATAAACTAAATCTCTCAAAAACTTATCCTTAATATCTCAGTCCATGGCATTTCCAAGGGGTTTTATTAATGCTTGAGCTAATCTTTTCATTCTGCAATGGAATAGCATAATCTGTGTGAATGATTGTTGTAAAGAAGATAATTGTGGGTTTAAGGACAAGAGGAGAGAAACTACTGTGTGTACATTACACCTCTGTGAGCAGAATCTTTTGTTGTTCTTGTTGTTTTTGCAAAAGTCAGACAACTAAAAACACATATGTGTCTTCTCTCTTCCTGCACTGTTTTAACCTATTTCAGGTATTATGACCTGAAGCTGCAATATCATTTGCTTTTAGTGCCATTAGCTCATGGCATATGGCTCATGTGTGTCCACTCCCCAACCCTAAAAAATAAGGTGTGTGTGTGGGTGTCCCAAGCAATTAATAATAATGGAGAAGGAGGAGGGGGTGGGGAATTCAGGTAATATATTCTCAAGTAAAGTAGCTCACAGCATGCATACTTTAAAAAAAAAACACACACCAGAGAGATAATTGATAATTGCTATGAAAAGTGAGTGCATCATGACAAGTGATTGAAAAGAAGTGTCGAGCCAAAATGCTTCCTTCATTTTGCCACTCCATTGACAAGCTGGAATGCTGGTATGTGTGTGCATGTGTGAATGAACATACACTTTTTTTGTAACTTGGGGAGATTGATGCAAAGAGAAAAGAAATGTTGACCACCCAAATGTTGCTCATGGCCACTTAATGCATTTTCCTTTAATGATTTTGTACAGCCAGTGACTCAACGCCTGACTCCCTAAAGGGGCCAATGGCTACTGGTGGATAAGCCACTTTAGGTGGGGTGATGGTCCCCCTCAGTGGAGGAAATGCCACTGGAAACCATCTTATTGCGCCCAATGGCAAAATGAACAGAGGAGGAACTCTGATTCCCAACTGTCATGGAGGCAGAAGAGGTCATGCCAGATGGACTGGCTGTGAAGGTGCACCTTGTCCATATCCTCATGGCTGCAGCAGTCCATTGCATTACCGGTACTAAATCCTGCATGTTGTGTTTCATATGTGCCACAGGAGATGGCTCCATGATCATACTGTGTGCACTGTGTGAGCCACTTCATGGCAAGCTGGGATCCACGTTAACAAATTCACGCCAGGGGCATCTTTCCTGCTTCAGATTCATTCTCAGATATGAGTTGCAGTCAACGATGATGACGAAAATCCATAAAGTGCCAGAGTGTGCTCAGAAAAAATTGTTTCCTGCTTCTGCCCTCATTCTGCCTTTGCTTCGATGCCAAACAATATTTTCTGAAAGTCAGACCAGTATGAAAAGGAACAGTGAGAAGAAATCTTTCCTGGTCATACTACAACATCCTCTGCCAGTGTGTAGGAAATAGTTATAAATGCTGCTGCCAAGACTACACAAAAAAGCATTGATAGGTGACACAATCTTGACTAATCCTTTGCATTGTCAGTGAGACTTAAGTCTTCAGGCATTATTTTAATAATTATAACAGAGCCCCTAGAGGAGGCTAATTTTTTTAGCCAGGTTGGCGATTTTCTAAAGTTTTTAGTTTATTAATCCTGTTTTTATCATTTAATGTACAGTGGAACTCCGGATAACAACGATTCCTGATAACATCATATCCAGATAACATCCATGAATTTTCAGAAAATTCATGTACCAGACAGTGTTGTTTGGACGTTACCCGGAGCTGTCTGTGCGCACCCTCGTGGGGAGAACCAGCCAAGCGCGTGGCTGCTTCTCCCCCAGAGGGCCGATGGGTGGGTCTGCATGCACCCACCACAATGGATCAGTACTCACACGCCCTTCCGCTTCTCGGAGTGACCGGCATTGGTTTACACTGGCTATATACAGTACTGTACTGTACTGTATATTAGTAGTAAAGGTAAAGGTCATCCTTGCTCAAAGGCCAGTTGTATAGGACTCTAGGATTCAGTGCTCATCTCTGTTTAAAGCCAAAGAGCCAGCGCTGTCTGTGTCTGCAGACGTTTCCATGGATTGGTGCTCACACACGGCCAGTGTAAAAAAAATAATCCAGAACATCTGGTTTTCCCAGGTTGCATTGCACCTGAGCATTTTAAAAGGCTGTGCATGCATTCCTTGCTCTTGTGTGTTTTGCATGAAGCAAGGATTGTGTAGGTGGACCATTTGTGAGCCATTTCGAGAGAGAAATTGAATTTTTCTTTCGCACAATGAAAAGGTAGGCAAGCAGATTTTTTTTGCTTCCAATTGGCTTGGAAGTGGGGGAGGGGGTAGACAGAGTGGTTGGGTTAGGGGTCAATGTGTGTTTGTTTTAAAGAAAATTTATTTGCCCATTTGGGTGTATTTTGGGGAACAGCTGAAGGGGGTTTCCTTGGGGAGGGGGCTGTTTCTTTGACTTTCTCATGATTTATGTGCTGTTCACAATGTATTTCTATGGAGCTGACATGATACTGGTCAACTCCAGACAAGATTGCAACATTATCCGGTAATGGTCCGCATAACGTCCAAATCCGGATAATGACTAGACTTGTGGAACCAAGTTTGGACATTGTCCAGAGTTCCACTGTATTGTAATTATTGTTTGCAATTTAATTATTTTGCAATTGGCTCAAGTGGTTAAGACACTGAACCTGCTGACTGGAAGGTTGGAATCAATTCCTGAGTACTGCATGATGGAGTGAACTCCTGTCTCTGTTCCAGCTCCTGCCAACCTAGACGTTTGAAAGCAAGACATTGCAAGTAGATAAATAGGGACCACTTCGGTGGGAAGGTAAACAGCATTTTGTGCACTCCAGTGTCAAGGCATGCCTGTCACACATCAACGGAAACATCTGCAGACGCAGACAATGCTGGCTCTTTGGCTATAAACAGAGATGAGCACTGAACCCTAGAGTCAGATACAACTGGCTTTCGAGCAAGGGTGCTGTGGTGTCCAAGCGTTATTTATTAAAGTCGCTATTAGCCTGTAATGTATACGGCAGAATAGCGCACCTTTTGCAAAGGTGCCAATTTCAAACTACTGTCAAAATAGCTGATTCATCAGTACAAACTTCCCGCTTCTCCGGAAGCCCAACAAAATGTATCCACCTGTGTAATGGGCATTCTTACTGTATATAAGCTGGCCACCTTGTATATGTTCTGGTTTCCTCAGCTGATAATAAATCACTTGTGTTTGACCCAATCCTGCTGGTCAGAATACTTCTTAAGCACTGCACTCAACATTGGCGACAAAGGTGGGATCACAATTGCTGCCGCCGTTTCTGCTTTGTTCGGGCCATTCGATATCTCCAGACCAGACTCATGGCCTATGTATGAGGTCCAGTTAGACAACTACGTGATCTCACAGAAAATAGCAGACGAGGGGTTGCAGAAAGCTACATTCCTGGCTTACTGTGGGCTGACCACACTCAAGCTGATCACAGACTTGCTTCTGCCCAGGCTACTGAAAGACACCTCTCTGAAAGACGTTTTGACTGTCCTCTGGGACCATTTCAGGTTGAAGACTTCAATTTCCCCTGCTAGAGTGGCTTTCTACAGGAGATACCAGAGGGCCAGTGAATCAGTTGCAGATTATGTGGCTGCTCTCCGCCACACCGCAGTTCCCTGCAAATGGTAAAACCTCGACATTGCTCTTCATGACCGGCTCCTCGTAGGACTCAGGGACAAGGCTACACAACGTCACCTTATGAAAAGGGACACTCTGACGTTTGCTCAAGTCCCCAAGGAAGCTCAGGCGACTGAAGTTGCCACCGCCGGGGTCCAATTTCTCCAAGCTATATCCACTGTGCCGGTCCAGAGGGGGTGGGCTGTCCAGCAACAGCGTGCGTCTAGCCCATCAGCATGCTCAGTCAGCTCTGAAGAGGGGATGACATTGATAAAGTTCATCGTAGGAACTTCACCCAGTCCAAAGGCACCACTGTGCCATCTTGGGGTTGCGGGAGCAGACACCTCCCCACCCAATTTGCTGAATGCCACTGTTGTGGTAAAAAGGGGCACATTGCCAGAGTGTGCTGCCAGCATGCTGAGGGGCCTTCCAGGGACAAGGTTCATTGAGGGAAGGAGCACCTAATTTCCAAGGTCTTCGCCAGTCACAGCTCCAGTTCCAGAGTTCACACGATTTCTGACAGGTTTCTCGTTGACATCCGCCTTTAGGGTTGCCCATTCCAGATGGAAATCGACTCAGGATCATCTTTTTCAATCATTATGCAGAAGGAGATTCTCTGACTTCTTCCAGCCAAGCACCCAAAGTTGCGGGCTCTTAAGGTCAAGTTGAGTGATGTGCAGGGTCGCCACATCTCTGTACTTGGTGTCTGCACTTTTACCATGCATTTCAAGTCCCTGTCGGTCAGGTTACCACTTGTCGTAGTCAAGGTGTGTAAGAACAATCTTTTGGGTACACAATGGTTTGACCCCCTGGGTATTGCTTTTTCAGGTATTGGTAGGGTTGAGGCTGCTCCAATTCAGTCAACTTGTGATCATTACCCAGATGTATTTCGCCCTGGACTGGGTACTTTCAAGGGGGGCTCTGTTCACTTCGAACTTGACCCATCTGTTCGGCCCATCAGGCTGAAGCCCTGCAGGGTGCCTTTTGCGCTCAAGGACCGCATCGAGACCGATCTTGACAAACTAATTGCCCGACATTGCTGTCTCTGATAACACATCAACTTTCATGTTGGCAGAATTCCAGGATTTCCTTAGCAGCAATGGCGTAAGGCATATCACTGCTGCCCCTTTTCACCCCGCCACCAACAGGCAAGTAGAAAGAATAGTTTGTTCCATAAAGGAGGCACTGTAGTATATGGGAACAGGAAATTTAGATTTGCAGCAGCTTTGTCAATTTCTGCTAGCTTACAGGGTCACTCCCCTAGCTTCGGGTTTATCGCCCTCGGACCTCTCAATGAAGAGGCAATTGTCTACGGTCCTTGACCGTTTAGACCCACTTTGTGTCGAAGATAAAGGTCTCAACATAGATGTCAGTAATACTAAGGTTTTCCAGGTTGGGCAAGTGGTCCATTGCTGCAATTATGTGACAGGTTCCCCTTGGTTGGGTGGTGAGGTCCTTGAACAAACAGGACCTGTTTCATATAAAATCCTTCTGGACAACGGTACCATTTGGAGAAGGCACACGGATCAAATGCGACTCCAGGTCCCAGGGCAAAATGCCACACCAGAGGCAGATCTGGTGGCAAGTGAATTTCAAGAGCCTGAGGCTCAAGACATCAATCTGGAGGAAGAGCTGTTCACTCAGCCATTGCTAAGTGACCCTTTACAGGTACCGCCCTCCCTGGGAAGTCCCCCAGAACTGGCCGCCACTGAATCTGTGGTAGAGGTTGACCCTCACTCTACGGGTGCAACTCCAGAACCTATACTAGTTCCTAGAGAACCCCCTCAAAGACCTAGCATGCCTAGGCAGTCCAGTGAGTCAGCCCACAGACCCAGCACTCCTGGATGACCAGTGACCACTTCCCTAAGTCCTGAGAATCTCGGGCACCCAAAACAGATGTGTGGTCCACCAAAAAGATTGGGACAGTGGGTGCTCACTTGGGTGGAGGAATGTTGTGTCCAAGCATTATTTATTAAAATCGCTATTAGCGCCGTAAAGTCTACAGCGGAATAGTGCGCCTTTTGCAAAGGCACCAATTTCAAATGACTGTCAAAATAGCTGATTCGTCAGTACAAACTTCCTGCTTCTCTGGAAGCCTGCCGAAAATTTATCCACCTGTGTAATGGCCATTCTAACTGTATATAAGCTGGCCACCTTGTATGTGTTCCCCAGTCCGGTTTCCTCAGCTGATAATAAATCACGTGTGTTTGACCCAATCCTGCTGGTCAGAATACTTCTTAAACACCGGACTAAACAGGTAACCTAATTGTATAATTTATTGTGTTTTTGTTTGATCTATTTAACATTGTGAGTTAGCTTGAGTTCCCCTGTCAGGAGAAAGGCAACCGGTTAATGAAAGGTCTCCCTTGCTCGAAAGCCAGTCGTGTCTGACTCTAGCATGTGGTGCTCATTTCCGTTTATTGCCAAAGGGACAGTGTTGCCTGCATCTGAAGAGGTTTCCAAGGTCATGTGGCAGGCATGACTAGATGCCAAAGCACACAGAACACTGTTACTTTCCCACCAAGGTTGTACCTATTTATCTACTTGCAATTCCTTGCTTTCGAACTGCTAAATAATCAGCAGTGGGTCATGCCAGAGAGAAGAGTGTGGGCTACTATATTTCCATCACTACCCTTTTGTAATACAGTATTTGTTCCCTGTCTGTCTGCCACCTTTATTCTCCTCTTCTTCACTTCCCCTCACTCACTCCCCCCAACCTGTCATCCAATGTTTTCCTGTTTCCAACTCTTTCAAATTCTTTCTGTCCCTGTTATTTTCACAGGGTACATAAATTTCCTTTTCAAGCAAAATCTTGGTGAATGTCATTGTCTAAATGGCCAGTTCTGGGATTTGTA
Organism: Bradypodion pumilum; assembly: GCA_035047305.1. Taxonomy (NCBI): domain Eukaryota; kingdom Metazoa; phylum Chordata; class Lepidosauria; order Squamata; family Chamaeleonidae; genus Bradypodion; species Bradypodion pumilum. The sequence goes on along the minus strand of JAWDJD010000011.1, from coordinate 25,991,718 downwards.
GAAACCTTTCCCCCTATTTTTCTCATCTAATAGTCTTCCAGGAAATAAATTTCTAATTTATGAAAAGACAGGCATGAAAATTACCTAAATCCTATCTTCATTTGCCCCCATATGATAAATGGCATACAAAAAGCTACTTCTAGTCCTTATCAATGTGACATAAAGATTTTTTTTAGTCATTATCAAGGAGATTTTGAAGATGTTAAGGCTAGATTTTGCACATTTTTGAGAAGGAAAATGCAATAAATGTGCCTTGTTGCATGAACAAGTAAAAGCAGCAGCATTGGACGGGTATTTTGTAGCTTTGTGATCACTCAGCCTGCCCTTTTATACTTGCTGTATCTGTGCACTTAGTTTCCAATCTAGGAAAAACATAGCTGTCTATAACAGAGACATTTTGCAAAGCACAGGGAAGAAAATATTTGCTTGGTGTCTTGTGCTGGAACTTCAAGCTCTTAATCGAGTTGATGATTCCTTTATGACAGGGGTTCTCAGACTACAGCCTGGGGGCCATACCTGTCAACCTTCCCGGATTGTCCGGGATTTCCCATTTTTCAGCGCCGATTTTCGCCATTTCCTGCCCGGAGCTGCCGAAACCCCAGAATTTGGCAGCGGGGGGAAAGGCATTACTGTGCATCCCTTCTGCGCAGCTCGCTTCTACACATGCGTAGAAGGCTTTTACGCATGTGTAGAACCCTTCTATGCTTGTGTAGAACCCTTGTACACATGTGTAGAAGGCTTCTGTGCAGAAGGGGATCGTAGAAGCCTTTTACGCATGCGTAAAAGCCTTCTACGCATGCGTAGAAGCGAGCTGCGCAGAATGGTTCTGCGCAAGTCGCTTTTACACATGCGTAGAAGGCTTTTACGTATACATAAAAAGCAACCTGCGCAGAACCGTTCTGCGCAGGTCCCAGATTGTCCGGAGCCACGGTTGACAGGTATGCTGGGGGCCGGATGCAGCCCATGACACCATTTCATGTGGCCCACCACCACCTCTGCCACACCAGGATATTATGTGTGGTAGCCAGGGCAAAATGGCTGTCTGGCCCCCGAAGCTGTCAGAAGGAGTATGACCCGGCCCTTGGTTTGAAAAGGTTAAGAATCCTTACTTTATGATCTGCCCCAATGTGATGAGACAGCTCATCACAACCTAGTTTGCAAAAGAAAAATCTTTTCATAATACTACTTTTTAAGACAGTTCTGAATGCTGTATAAATTTAAAGTGAGGGACACAGTTCGCCTCAGCCAGTTTTCTATGTGTATTGTTTTTACTTCTATTTGGGGTGGGTGAGAAAGTTTTGCTTGTCTACATGTGGTTGTGAATCCTGGGTTGTTTTCTCTTCATGATCCTTGTCTGATTTTCTTGGAAGTGGGTTACATAATCCTTCCTTCATTTTCTTTAATGTATCAAATTTCCTTTCGTGTATAAGAAATACATATGGGCCCCAAGCTAGGTTGTAAATGTATGTCTGAGTGGAAATTCAACCTCAGAATTTTCAGTCTACCAACCTGAGTTTTATTTGCCCTAATGCCACATTTATTGCTCATATGTTTCTCTGCAAGCTCTGGTTTACCTCGGTGGATGTCGCAGCATACAAATTGCACACTGTATCTTGGCCATGCCACCAATGGAGTGATTTTTAAAGTGATGGATGTGCTGTCTTGCTGAATCATTTTTCTGTACAATGGGCGATATTGCATCGCACATGAGCAAGATTTGTGTAGGCAACAAGGAGGACTTGAAGCAATAGATTAGGCTCCTGCTGGCAAACTCCATGTTAATACATTGTCAGAACAACGCGAAGAATGAACAGGGTGTTAATATAGTGACAGCCAGCAGGAACAGAGTTTGCATGAATTATTTAGCATCATATTGCAATCGCACAAATATTATTGTTGTGACAAGTTACGGCCATGCGAGTTTGGGCATTCATTTCAGGACATGGTGTTCTGAACACTCTGGGAAATTATTGTTATTTATCTAGCTCAGGGGTGATCAAGCTACAGCCCATCGGCCAGACCTGGCTTGCAGCACCATTTCATGTGGCCTGCTGCCACCCTCACCATTACCGGAAGTGGAAGTGGACATGTTTACAACAGCCATAAAATGTGCCCGCACATGCATAAATGCCCCCACACCTGCCGTAAATGCTGCTGTAAAAGCACCTGTGGCTGCCATTGCCATAAATGCATTTATGTCAGCCGTGGATGCATTTTACAGCAGCATTAACAGCGGGAGGGACCACATGACTGGCCCGTTCAGCTGTCCGTCGTGCAGTACTAAGGAATTGAACTCCGACCTTCCAGTTGTTGTTTCAGCATCTTAACCACTTGAGCCACTGCAGTCCCTGCATTACTAGGTACCAGCTACATTATCAGGTGATGCCTCACTGACCTTAGGGCCTGAACACTGGAATTCAAAACATCTGGTGGACTGTGTACATCTTTGATGAGGAGAAGACGATGATGAGAAAATTTAATATAACTTGTGATGGTGCAGTGGCTCAAGTGGCTAAGATGCTGACTAGAAGACAGCAGGTCAGCCATTCAATACCTGAATACTACAGGAGTGAGTGAGCTCCTATCTCTGTCCCTGCTCCTGCCAACCTAGCAGTTCGAAAGCAAGAAATTGCAAGTAGATAAATAGGGACCACTTCAGTGGGAAGGTAACAGCGTTCCGTGCACTCCGGTGTCTAGGCATGCCTGCCACATGTCAACAGAAACGTCTGCAGACGCAGACAGCACTGGCTCTTCCGCTATGAAACAGAGATGAGCACTAGACCCTAGATTTGGATATGATTGGCTTTTGAGCAAGGGTGACCTTTACCTTTACCTTTACCTGATGGTTTGGTGGAACATGACTGAGAAATTCTGTTGTTTGTTTCTATTTTCTGTGACAGGGTTTGTGATTAGCTCATACAGTATTCAGTAGCTGAGAATCTCCACAGAAAAAAATGCCCTTTTTCTATAATGCCTTCAGATTCCCTTTCATTTTGATTATTAGACTGATCCTCATGGCTTTTATATCAGTGGAAGGCACACTAATACGGAGGCACGAAATACAGCACAGAGCAATGGCGTAATCCTAATTTCAAAAGCTTCCTGCAAGCAAAACTTCACAACTTTAACAGGAACAGTGGTGCTGTCTCAAGTCTTGGATGCTTCTGCAGGATGAGGGTAACAAAGTGTCTGGAGATGATATTTGATTTATTTATTGTTAATGTGTGGGAGCGGCTTCAAAACAAGTATCGAGTGCCACCCTTTCCTGGCTGATCCAAAAGCTCCCTCATTCAGCAAATGGTTTTTGAGTTTTTAATTGAGACAATATTGACAGCCATAAAATCAGGAGAAAGAGGAGAAAATTCGGAGGTACATAGAGACAGTGGTGTCATACATTTGGGTCCTCTTTACCATTTGGACGATGGCCAGGGGTTGACTGTGAGCATCATGACTCAAAAGGATTCTTCTTCTTCCTCTTCCTCTTCTTCTTCCTCCGTGTCAAGGCCAGATGTGAAACAGCCAAAATGAAGCCACCATTTGGTGAGGTCATTCTGCAGTTTCTTTCACCCAACCTAGTGTGAGAAAAAATAGCTGCCAACACAAGGTTGCCATTACCAGGGTATGTCCGATTGTGGTTCAAAAACACCACAATCTTCAAGGAGGCTCTTTCTGTGTACCCGTTTTTTTTAAAATGGTATTCAGTTGACATTTGGCCATTCTCTTTTCAGGCATTCATAAAGAGAGTACTTCAACACTGGAATCATTCAAGAGAGAACTGGACCACCACCTGTCATATCTGTTTTCATTCAGATTCCTGCATTGAGCAGGGGTTGGACTCAATGGCCTAAAAGGCCCCTTCTAACTTAGTGTTTATATGATTCGATGAACTGCTGAACTCAGAGGGGCTAAGACTATCAAAGTGATCCCTAGTAAGCAAATACTGAATGCCTTTAAGCATCTTCTCCCTAGGCTCTGAGCATACCTGTCAACCGTGGCTCTGGACAATCCGGGACCTGCGCAGAATGGTTCTGCGCAGGTCGCTTTTTACGCATGCAGCTCGCTTCTATGCATGCGTAGAAGGCTTCTACGCATGCGTAGAAGGCTTCTACTATCCCCTTCTGCACAGAAGCCTTCTACGCATGCATAGAAGCCAGCTGCACAGAAGGGATGTGCAGTAAAGCCTTTCCCCCCCGCTGCCAAATTATGGGGTTTTGGCAGCTCCAGCTGGGAAATGGTGAAAATTGGTGCCGAAAAACAGGAAATCCCGGCCAATCTGGGAAGGTTGACAGGTATGGCTCTGAGACCTTCAGGGGAAGCATTTCTTTCAACCCTACCACACTTCTCTGTGGCTAGTCCAGCCTCTGAGGCTAGACTGGGTCTCTACTCATTGACCATCCTCCAAAAGGCCGAACTCTTTTTAAACATGGCAAGCTCTCATCTTGTGCCTGGCTGCTGAGGAAAGAGCTTCAAAATGTATTGGTTCTCTGTACTTTATTTTTTAGAATGTTGTATATTTACAGCTGGATTCCCAGTGTGGTGTAGTAGATAGAGTGGCCAACTAGAACTGAGGAGTCCTGGGTTTGGATTAGTAGGCTTTTAATGTAACCCCAGCATGCACAATTAGTCCTGTGACCGAAGACTCCTGTCTAGAAAAACTAAGTTGCTTGTTTGTCTCTCACCTGACAATTAGAAAAGTCCCTTCCCACCTGATCTTAACTTGCATGTCTTCAATTTAAATTTTAATTTATACCCCACCCTACTCAGCGTCGGCCGACTCAGGGCGCAATACAACATCAATGCATATACAATATAACACTACAATAATACAATCCAATATAATCAATAAACAATCCACTAATAATCAATAAACATCACATAATACATAATTTCATAATATCAAATATCTTCAATATCAACAAAATCCCCAGGTGATGGAGCTCAGCTCACATCCCAGATGGAGCCCCAGCTCAACGTCATCAGCGAGGCAACATCAGTCTGTCTCCCTGTCCCTCTGTCTCTCTCCCTGCCCCCGCACTCACCACGGGCAGGGGGAGGACATGTCCAGTGGCTCCGGCAGGAGCATGATATTGAATCCGTTCCAGTTGCCCCTCAACTGGGGCCAGTCTCTCTCCAGTCTCTCTCCCTGCCCTTGCTCTCTCCAAGGGCAGGGGTCCAGAGAATCCAACAGCTCCAGTCACGCCAGGACAGCCCTCAACTGAGCTCCCACCTCCTGTGACCGGTAGGGCCATGGGAGGGGGCTGAAGGCACAGGCGTTGAGTGCGGCAGTGGCAGCTTTTCATGGCCCCACCACAGATGGTCCTCAGCTGCGTTCAGCTGTGCTCCCACCTCCTGTAACCGGCAGGGCCACGGGAGGGAGCCAAAGGCCCTGGCATCAGGCACAGCATGGGCGTCTTTTCACAGCCCCGCTGCAGATGGTCCTCAGCTGCGCTATCACCTCCCGTGACCGGCAGGGCCACAGGATGGAACCGAAGGCAACTGTTGTTTGTTCTGGCCAGTTGTTTGTTTGTCTTCTGGGAGGATAGACCAATATTTCCCAACCTGGGCCCCACATCTCACAGGGGGACATCAATTCCCAGAATCCTAAGTGGCTGATCAGTGCTTTGGGGAATTGATTTAGGCTTCTGGGAATTGAAGTCTAAAAACCAAAGGTTGGGAAACACTGGGATGTGAGAAACACTTCTCTCAGCACCTCTATCCTCTCAACCACATGGCGAGAAGAAGACAACCACTTTTACCTATCCTTAACTAATTTATCCGAATCTCTCCTCCTGTATTATTAACTTTATATAGCCTTGTCAAGACAGTAAACATTATATTTTTATTTAAGTTTTGTTCTGACTTGTCATTAGCTTCAATATCCGGGGGAGAGGAATTATGGAAAGAGGACATTCTTCAGAAATTTTGCTCATTCTGTTGAGTACAATGTGCACCTGAGAAAATTGTTTGAGCAATGTGCTTGCTAGAGCATTCATGATTTGTGTCTAATTTTTCTTAAAAATACCACACATATTATAGCTTGAATCTGTGTTGACCTTTCAGCATGATGGAGATGGAGCATACCCAATGTCCTCCCCCAAGAACTCACCCAGACCTTTGCTTGTTGAGCAAGCACATGTGCATTCACATGAATGCTTTTAACAGTGCTCACATACTTGGGTGCCCTGCCTCGTTAGGGCAGCTAATCACACAAATGCTATAGGTGCCTAGAAGCAAATTTGTTTACAGAGGCTTATTCAGACCTTTGCCCTAAATGCCCTAAAAGTCTCTGTGACTTCTAATTGTGGGAAGAGGGACAGAGTGAGCAGGATTTCATTATGTCTCTATGTCTCCACCACACCTAAAGTCCAACCCCATTTCAAACTATATCACCTGAACAGGGCTGTTGGATGCTCTCCTGAAATGACTGAGAGGAATATCATGTGCCTCATAAACTCTTCATCCCAGGATTCCTTCATTTAGGTGCCACAATGTTTTTGTCTTCTTTAATTTCTTTCATAGGGTACAGAGAAAGAGCCTCCTCAAAGATTGTGGTATTTTTGAACCACAATCAGGCATACCCCGGTAATGGCAATCTTGTGTTGCCAAGTAATCTTTCTCATGTTAGGTCAGGCAAAAAGGTGCCTTCATTTTGGCAGTTTCACATCTGGCCTAGACACGGAAGAAGATTTCTTTAATAATATGAAAATGATATAATTATTTGATGAAGATATACCTTTTAACTAGGAAAAACAAGAGAAAGGGGGTTCCAAATGCTGGCTGAATAGCTGCAGAGCCAGAGGTTGGGAGTTCAATTCCCCACTGTGACTTCAGGGAGAGGAGTCAGCTGGTGTGGTTTTAGGCAAGTTGCACAGTCCCAGGCGTCCCCAGAAGAAGAGAATGCAAGCGCGGCGCCAAAATGGCCGCCGCGCTCTTTGCGGGTCCCCCCCCCACCAGACTTGGACATACGGGTAGTTAGGGGGCGTGGCCAGCACCCTTTAAAAAGGGTGGCCACGAGGCAGCCGCGCTGCCATTTTGCGAAGCGACGGAGAGGAGAAGTTTTTCCCCAATCGCTCCGTCGCTCTTCCCTTTAGCCGGGAAGCCTCTTTCGAGCAGCGGTTTCTTCTGCACTTCTTTTCTTCGGCTTCCCAGCGAATTGCAGCAATGCCTTCCAAAAAGAAGGCGATGGCGAACGCGGTTCGCACCTCAAGGAGGCGCCAGCCGGGTCGGAGGACCGCGACTGCGCCCCCTCAGCAGGCCCCCTTTCTGGGGGCACCCACCAGGACTGGCGGGATGGGGTCGATTGCTCCCTGGCCCGAGGCTGGGCAGCCTCAGACCGGCCCTACAGGGGCTGCGGCCCCCGGCCCGGTGGTCGGGGCATGGCCGTATTCGGGCCCCGGGGTCCAGAGACCTGGCCCGGCGCCGGCGGCTGGTGGGCCGGCCGGCCCTTTGCCCCCCATCAGCGTTGGGGGCTATGTAAACGTTGATGCCCTACTGGCCCGTGTAGCGGCCCTGGAGGCATCTTTGGGGATAGTTAATCCATCAGGGGCACCCTTTGGTTTACAGGTCAACTCAGCGTCTGCCGGTTCTCAGCAGGCGGCCAAACGGGTTGAGCTGCCTGAGGCAAGTAGGTCGGCGACAGCCGCAGCCTCGCAGCTCCCCACTCAGCAGATGCCGCCAGCAGGTAGTGGTCAGGCCCCGTCTACGAGCTCGGTTGCGGTCGCGAGCTCCAACGCCCGCAGTGGGCCGGAACCCCCGGTGGGGGTGGCCCATGGGGGTGCAACTTGTGAGTATACAGTCCAAGCTAGTGCACCCACACCACAACCCACTACGGGGGGGAGGTTTGCAGTGGCCGTGGCCTCGCCTGGCTGGGGCGGCGGGTCAGCCGCCTCCGGCCCATCCGGGAACAGCTCCAACACTCCAAGGCCCCTCTTGGGGCGGGGCACCCTGCCCTGCAGGGAACTTATTGGGGGTGGCGGGGCTGGTCCAGGCTCCTTTCATGGTGCCCAGCACGGTCAATGTTCCGGTGTCGGCCTTGCCGACAGCAGGTTATTCTTTACCCCTGGGGATCATCTGGCCCAGGCTACCAAGGAAAAGATCTGGCGGGGGGAGTATGTGGACATTTTCTCCCTCTTGAATAGAGAACCCACCAAAGAGGAGAGGGAGGGGCAGGACGAGAAGAACAAGGAGCAGTCTCGTCGACGTAAGCCGCCACGTACGTGGGCCAACTGGTTACCCGCATACCTTATATACATGGCGGTGTACCTCAGGGCCCGGCCCGACCTGGCGATTCCGATGGTCCAGTATTTGGACAACATATACCGGGCGATGGTTGATTTCCCTGGCCCATCATGGTTGGCTTACGACGAGGAATTCCGCATGAGAGTGCCCCTACATCCAGAGATGAGGTGGGATGAGCCCTGCCAGAAGCTGTGGCTTCTGTATATGACCCCCACGCGCCCGGCGCCAGGGGAGAGGTACCATTGTGGACATGCGGTCCAGCGAGCTACTCCAGCCCAGGCACCCCGCCAGGTGGCGGGGCAGGGGGTTCCAGCCCGCCTGCTGTGTTGGAGTTTCTCGGCCAATGGTGCGTGTAACAGGAAGCAGTGCCGTTACAGGCACGAGTGTCCCTCTTGTGTTGGCCCCCATGCTGCCTCCGCGTGTCCTAGGGCAGGTGGACTGCGGGGCAGAGGTAGAGGTGGACATGGAGTGGGCAGAACTGCCGCGGAGGGAGCTGGTCAAGCAAAAGGCCCCCTCCCCAATTAATGTGGACATGCTGGAGCGTTGGCTCGCGATGTACCCGAGGAGGGCAGACGCAGCTTACCTGCTTGAGGGTTTCCAGCAGGGGTTTCACATTCCTTTCACAGGGGACAGGTCCCCTCAAGATGCACCCAACCTGTTATCACTCGGGGGGGGGGGGAGGAGGTGGCTGCCATGAGCATTGCTAAGGAGGTTGCTGCTGGCAGGGTCGCTGGCCCTTTCCCTGTCCCACCATTTCCCAATCTCAAGGTTTCCCCGTTGGGGTTAGTGCCCAAGAAGTCACCGGGGGAGTTCCGTTTGATACACCACTTGTCTTACCCGGCTGGCCGTTCGGTCAACGATGCTATCCCTGACGATCTCTGTTCGGTTAGGTATACATCTTTTGACCAGGCCCTGCGCATGGTGCGCTCATGTGGCCCGGGTGCACTACTGGCTAAGTGCGACATTAAGTCCGCGTTCCATCTCCTTCCAGTGCACCCGGGCAACTTTGAGTTGCTGGGTTTCAAGTTCCGGGGTCAATTTTATTTCGACAAAGCCATGCCTTTTGGCTGCTCCATTTCATGCTCGGCATTCGAGCGCTTCAGCACTTTCCTGCAATGGGCCTTTGTTCGCAGGTCAGGGTCCCGGTCTGTAGCCCACTACCTCGACGATTTCTTATTCGGGGGTGAACGGGGCTGGGACACGTGCACACGTCTCCTACATACATTTCAGACGCTAATGAAGGAACTCGGTGTCCCTTTAGCCCCCGAAAAGACCGAGGGCCCTTCAACCAAGCTCACATTCCTGGGGGTTGAGATTGACACGGTTGTGCAAGCATCCAGGTTACCTGTTGATAAGGTTTCCCAGATCGTTGCACTCATTTTGGACTTGCTGGCGAAATGCAAGGTGTCCCTTCGGGAGCTCCAGGTGTTACATGGTCACCTCAATTTTGCTTGCAGGGTCGTCACACCTGGCAGAGCGTTTGCTCGACGCTTGTGCGACGCCATGACTGGCTTGGCCAGGCCCCACCACAGGGTCCGACTGAACAAGGGCATGAGGGCTGATATGCTCATCTGGCTTCAGTTCCTGAGGGAATTCAACGGGGTGTCCTTTTGGAGGTCCGACCTTTTGGTTTCCCCTCATTTTCAGGTTCAGTCGGATGCATCAGGGTCCCTGGGTTATGGGATTTACTTCGAAGGGAAGTGGGCCTACGACAGATGGCCGCCAGCCTGGTGGGGTTCGGATCGTCTGCGCGATCTCACGTACTTGGAATTTTTCCCCATTCTGGGAGCTTTGATGCTATGGGGTGAGGAGTGGGCCAATTCGGTCGTCCATTTCTGGTGTGACAATGCGGCAGTTGTCCACATTGTCAACTCACAGACGTCTAAATCTCCCAGGGTCATGGAACTGGTTCGCCAGTTTGTGTTGCGCAGCCTACGCCTCAATGTGCTTTTTAGGGCCAGGCATGTTCCAGGTATTAATAATGATATTGCTGACGCTTTGTCCCGCCTGCAGATCCCCCGGTTCCGTGCCTTGGCCCCGGACGCAGAGGAATTTCCCTCGCCGCTCCCGGATGAGATATGGACGCTTGGCAAGGAGAGGTGAACCGGGCGATCGGCATGTCGCTCGCCCCCCGCACGCGCAAGGCGTATAACCATGCATTTAGTTCATTCAGGGCCTTTTGTGCCCAATCACGGCTGCCTGAAAGTTGGCCCATCCCAGTAGCTCACATCCTCCAATTTATGGTTTACTTATATGCCCAGGGCTTAGCCCCCTGCACCATAGCATCCAGGCTGTCAGCGCTGGCATTCATGGCCAAGGTGGGTGGTTTTGCTGACAGCACAAGTGATTTTCACATACGACATGTTTTGGAAGGGTGGGTGCGGGAACGTGGGCGCTGCCCGGATGACCGCCACCCTATTTCTCCAGGGGTACTTACCCACCTTGCACGGGGTTGGCATGACCTGTGTTTCGACAGGTATGAGGCAAGCCTGTTTCATGCGGCTACTACGGTGGCCTTTTTTGGGGCGCTCCGCATCAGTGAGCTGGTGCTACTATCTAAGGCGGATGCGAGTCGTAGGGCACTGGAACTCGAAGATGTCTATGTTTCTTCTGATTGGGCTCAGCTGAGGATACGCTCCTCTAAAGTTGATCAGCACGGTGTAGGCAGTGGTGTAAGACTGCTACGATGTTCATTGGCAGACATCTGTCCGGTTGGTGCCCTACAGGAGTTCCTTGCACTACGTGGTACGCACCCTGGCCCGTTTTTCTGTCACCAAGATGGGTCTCCCCTTACTAAATTTCAATTTTGGAAGGTGACCGGTAAGGCACTAGCCAGTGTTGGCCTCCCTGGGGCTCGTTACGGCACCCATTCATTCCGGATAGGGGCGGCTTCCACCGCAGCGGCGTTTGGGTACTCTGGGGCTGAGATATGCAACATGGGAAGGTGGGGATCACGATGTTTTCAGTTGTATGTTCGCCCTCTGCAACAGTGAGTACCAGTTAAGTCACTACCCTGTTTCCTTTTTTCCTTGACAGACCCTGGGTGTCGTCTTACACCGGTGACAGTATGGCTGGTGGGCCACAGCTATGTGCACAGGGCAGCGCAGTTTGCTGCGGCGACAGAGTTGGGACCCCGACTGGGACTGGGTGCATCCGCAAGTCTCAGGTGGTACGGTAAGCGCGGAATGTTATGGCGGGAACTGTTGCCATTCCTTTTCTCCATCAGGGATGCTGACCCGCCTGATGTCCTTATTATACACCTCGGGGGTAATGATTTGGGACAGGTCATGGGCCTATCGCTGAAGCATGCGATTTGCGGTGACCTGGCCTACTTGCATTATGTGTGGCCTGCCACAACCCTAATTTGGTCGGACATGATACCGCGGCACGCTTACAGGGGAGGGTTTAACCTCCAGGCCCTTGATCGGGCTCGGCGCTTGGTGAACAGGGCTATTGCCCGGTTCTTTCTGGACAAGGGTTGGGGGCGCGTCATTCGACACCCCACCATCAGTCTACAAAATTATGAGCTTTACACAGGGGATGGGGTCCATCTGTCGCCGGGAGGTATGGACCTCTTGTTGCGAGATTGGCGAGCAGGCCTGTTGACCGAGCTGACGGTCGGGGGGGGGGCGGTGAGCCTTTGTTGAAGCCTCCCCGTGTGGCGGGTAGCACTGGTAAGGTAAACATTTATGACCCACAGGTATCCGGCAGGTTCGCAATTGACTGGACAAAACTAGACAGGCACAAGTTGGTTAACGTTGTCCGGTCAACGATGAACCAGGCAATGGGATGATGGCACAAGCTAGGCAGCAGGCATCACCCCGTTATTTTACGGATACGCATCAGAGGGTGGGGTCAGTAGTTAGACTACGGTCAACAATTTGTTGTCAACAAACAAATTGATACAAATGGATACATTGTAACCAATTGCCGTTGGCAATTTTGGGTGGAACCTTACCAGTGTTACTTCGGCCTGCTTGCCTTAAGAATTATAATTGGTTGAATACCAATAGAAATTTGTAATTCGGACTAGGGCATGAATCAATAAATGTGGCCCAATGCCGTTATCCACTTTTACCAGTGTCTGAGTCCTTTATTGGGGGGTGCGCCTGCAATGGGAAATGACTTCTCAGTATTCTCTACCTAAAACACCCAGGAAAGGGACACCATAACTCAGAATTAACTTTATGGCACATGAGCAATATTATTAAAAACAGGGGCTGCGGTGGTCAGTGGTTAAGAAGCTCACCTTGTTAGCTGGAAGGCTGGCAAGTCGGCAGTTCGAGACGTGGGTACTGCATGATAGATTGAGCACCCGTCTTTGTCCCAGCTCTTGGGGACACAAAAGGAACCTCATTTGGGTGTTCCCTGAGCGGAGTTTCTTCCACAAAAATCTTTTCAACCCAGAATAAATTCTGACATGAAATGATGATGCTGACGCCAACAATGACGACGACGACGACAACAGCGGCGGCAGCGGCAACGATGACAACAACGACAACGACAACGACGACGACGACGACGACGACGACGACGACGACGACGACGACGACAACAACAACAACAACAACAACAACAACAACAACAACAACAACAACAACAACAACAACAACAACTGAACCCTGGCAAGACTGAGTGGCTATGGATTAAGGGCTTGGTGTTATCTCAGGAGCTACCATCATTGGTTTTGGATGGGGCTAGTCTGCCCCAGACAGATCCGGTGTGCAACTTGGGGGTCCTCCTGGACTCACGACTGCTGCTTGAAGATCAGGTAGCGGCCGTGGCCAGGAGAGCTTTTGCCCAACTTTGGGTGATTCACCAGTTGCGCCCGCTCCTAGACTGGGACTCCTTACTCAAGGTCACACATGCTCTGGTCACCTCTAGACTAGATTATTGCAATGTGCTCTACATGGGGCTGCCCTTGATGACCATCCGGAGGGTGCAGTTGGTCCAGAATGCGGCTGCTTGGGTGGTAATGGGGTGCGGGCGTTATGCTCGCACCTCACCACTGCTTCGGGAGCTGCACTGGCTTCCAATTTGCCTCCGAGTGCAATTCAAGGTGCTGGCCATTACCTTTAAAGCCCTATATGGTAGTGGGCCAGGATACCTAAGAGACCGCATCGCCCCAAGAATGTCTGTCCATCCAACCAGAGTAGGGGCTCTCTGCTTGTACCATCTGCTAGAGGGGCCCATCTGTCTAGCACAAGAAGGAGGGCCTTCTCTGTGTCTGCTCCGGCCTTGTGGAACCTCCTGTCAGTGGAACTAAGGCTGCAGATGGAATTGCTGCCCTTCAGGAAAGATCTGAAAACATGGCTGGCGGGGCAGGTGTGGGGTCCTGAAGATGTTGTGACCCCCACCTGCTGGTTGGTTTAATATCAAAGTAATCTTCCACTTTTTAATGTGTGGGTGTTTTAGTGGGATAATTTGTTTTAATGGGGTTGTTCTTGTTTTAAGGGTTTTAAGATTGTATGCCGCCCAGAGTCTTTGTGAGTTGGGCGGCTATATAAATATGAATATAAATAAATTTTAAAAAATTAGAAAGCAAAGCAAAGCAAAACTAAACAAAATTTATTTCCAGTACAGAAACTACTATGTGACTCTCTCTCTCTTTGCTTCTACGGAACACCACTGCCCAGCTGACCCCCGGGCCCCTCCGCGCCGGTTGGGAGGAGAAAATGCTGGTAATGCCCTCCACCATCACTGGACTCCCCTCAGCTGGGCCTACCTGGAGGGCAGAGGACAGCTGTGCTGCTCAGCAGGGCTCAAAAACACCACCACTGCCCACCACTATCACTGGACTCTTCCCCTTGGCTGACTTGGCCTGGAGGTTAATGGACAGAGTGGTTCGGGCTGTGTTTGTAATATATTTCTGAGTTTTGCTTTCGAAATGTTTTGGTAATTACTTTATCATTGTAATTGTGACATTGTAATTGTGATATTTTGTAACTGTGATATTGTAATTGTATTTATTGTAACTGTGATATTTTGCTTTTTTTTAGCTGCCCAGAGTCACATTGCGAGTTGGGCGGCATACAGGATGAATAATTGAATTGAATTGAATACAGCCTGAAAAAACACAGTAATCATATTTACTTCAGTACATAAGAAGACTAGTTATGACGTAAGTGAAAGCAACAGAATGTCCTGCCAAGTAAAATAAAGGTAGAATTCAAGAGGCAAGCAACACGTTGGAAGAGCTGGTTTGCATTCATAGATCTATCATGTCACCCCATTCCCCATTTACAGTGCAAGCTACAAGTTTAACATCCTTGCTTCAGTGAATTGTTGGGCCGTCATTTGGAGAAGTCTGCATTTGTCTCTTTTTTGGAGGGGTGTGTGTGTGTGTTTATTCCATCTCTAGCTGCACAAAAGGCCTGAGAAGTAAATGAGCAGTGGAACAGAGCAGCTGAAAAGGAGCAGAGTGCAAGCTATGGAGCAAATTGCACAAAAACTCCCCTTTACCTTGGATACTTTGGAGTCGCTATTCAGTAAGGAGTCTGCACACCAACAGATGTCTCCGTGATGACATCCCACACTTGCAAATGGACATAAGAAATCAAACCTATCTGCATGTGCTTTTTAGCCATTTGCATATCACGTCACCTGCTGGCTAGGAAGACCATGACAAAGCTTTGGTGAGTTTTTGTCCCAGCCTAACATCGTTGACAAGAGATGGGCAACACTGCCTAGTTACACCACTCAAGTCCCCTCACCCCGACAAAGTTCTCACCTAGCCATGGGGGGCGGGGGGGCAGGGAGGACTCCCCTATGAAAGTTAATTTGCTGGTTTGTCCATGTAGCTCCATAGTAAAATAACCTTGCTGAAGCTATCTCTCGCTCTCTTTCTCTGTTTAGCTGAAATGAAGTTTGGGCCTCCTTCCAGGTATAACTAACATTGGGATTTCAAGCATTCCCAATAGATAAGTTATGAGTGGATAGTTTTCCTGGAAGGCATTGAGTCACCACACCTTCTCCTTAAGATATCTTTTGTTGACAAGTCAGAGAAAACAACATGGAGACAAAACACAGAGGAAATGAATTTTAATTCCAGTGTGTAGGATTTCCCCACAATCAATAAGGTAGTGTGACTTTGGCATTGTCTGTTTTTTTCCCCCTATCTG
This sequence comes from Bradypodion pumilum, assembly GCA_035047305.1. Lineage (NCBI taxonomy): Eukaryota > Metazoa > Chordata > Lepidosauria > Squamata > Chamaeleonidae > Bradypodion > Bradypodion pumilum. Next base: position 25,976,359 of record JAWDJD010000011.1, on the reverse strand, counting down.
TGGCTAGAAATGCTTAAGTTATACACATCAGTGTTTAAATCAAGCAATGCGAATTGCAGTGGTGAATTTCCACTAGTTAAGGTGTCAAGGCTTGTATTGGACATCAGCTGCATGAATCTGCATGCAACGAAGAATAAACCCTTGGTCCCTTAATCAGTGGCAATTTGCCAGTATGATTTATGCCATTGTATCTATGCCAACAGAGGATTCTGGTGTGTCTGTTTTCAATCTAACTGCTTAACTATCCATTTTCTTTCTCTTTCTCTCATTTATCTGTCTCAGAGATTAAAATTGGACACCCACCATCACTGCCTTCTTCCCATCAGAATTTATTTTTTCTCCTTGTTTCAAAGCAGAATCACAATACTGAGAGACTTCGAGGACTGCAGATCTGTTTCAAGATATGTTCTTAGAGCATTTTTAAAAAGATGTTGTCAATACATTGAAATCAGACTGGATGTGTTTTGGGAGCCACTGCAAATCCTTCAAAACTGGTGTCATATAGGTTCTGGAGGAAGTTCCAGTTAGCAATCTAGCTGCTGCATATAGCATCTGCTGCAACATCCATGCCGCCTTTTAGGGTAGCAACACATAGAATGCATTGTAGTAATCTAACCGGGAGTAAATGGACTAGTGTGGCCAGGCTATCCCTGTCCAAGAAAGGTTGAAACTGGTGGACCATTCAAACCTAACCCCAGGTACTCCAGTGAGATTCGCTTAAACTCCCAGGGATTAAGATGAATTGAGGAATACCCCAAACTAAACACCTGATCCTTCAGAGGGAGTACAACTCCATCTAAGACAAGTCTCCTACTCAACATCTGGCCCCAGGAGCCATCAAACCACAGAGCCTCCATCTTCTCAGGTTTCAGTTTGAGTTTATCATCCCTTATCGAGCCCATTACAGACTCCAGACATTGGTCCAGCACCTGCACAGACTCAGCTGATGATGATGAAAAGTAGATTTGAGTTTGATGAGCATATTGATGGCACCCAATTCCAAAGCTCCTAATGACCTATTCCAGAAGCTTTATATACATATTATTAAGCAGCACTGGAGATAGAACAGAACCTTGCAGTACTCCACACTTAATTGCCATGGGACTGAGCTGTCCTCCTGCCGAACGACAATTTTGCTGATCTGTAAATGGCCTTTAGATTGTGAAGAAGAAGAGATGCTTCCTTTTGTTACTAGTAGGCAGTGAGAGAACTAAGCTGGAGTTCAGCATGGTTCCTTCCGCGCCCCTTCTCTAGTCTCCAGCTTTCTTTGAAATAATCTCACAGATCCATATTTGATCTAGCGAGAGGACAGAGAAACGAATGACTCAAAGAACAGCTGGATTGTATCCTCAGCATTGTCTTCTTCCAGGCAGCCTGCCCCTGCCGTGAGATAATGCTTCAAAAGCCAACGACTGCTTGGATAAGGCTAACGGACTTGTTGAGAAGAGATTTCATTTGTAAAATAGGTGACTGTCGGCACAGAGACCTGGTGGCACTTTATGTCTTGAAAAGGTTGTAATTTCATGCAACAACATGAGTTCTTAAAGCCCCAGCACAAATGTTTTCCTGTCTCCAGAGCTATCTAACTTCTGTAGTTAAACATCTGATTAGATTTTTCGAATATTCAGTTAGGCATCATACACAAGCTTATCCTGCTGTGAATTGGTATTACTATAAATTAAAATATAAAGATTAACATTGCATGCAGATAACATACAACTGACATATATTGGGTGTGTCCAATAGTTGGTATGCCATAACAGAAGACATGAAACATTTCTCTCATGCAAAGCAAGACACCCATTTTTTTGCCCATCCCTCCTACACAATTACAGCTCACTACCAGAATATTGAGTGAACAAAGTATATATGTCTAGACTCATTATCTGACCCATAGGTTCAAATTATCTATTCTACCTGGGACAAATTATTGGATTTAGCAGGACTACTCCCTACTTCCATTGCGAAGTTGCTCCTGAAAATTAAGAGATACTCAGAAATAGGACAGAGTGTTCGGGGATTTTGGTTATTCTTTTTAGGTAGCAGAATGTAAAGTAGAAAACAAGAACAAGAACAAGAACAACAACAAGAACCCACCCTGAAAAGAGGCCCAATGCCTCTTCTGGGAATGAATCCCAATGCCCAGAACATGTGCCACAATACCTTGTGGCAGTGTTGACTCACTGCCACTAAAACCCATTGCTATTTGTGCAGGCATTAAAAGGCTGTGTGCAGGGGTGTGCTGGGAACCTTGGGAGGGTGGTTGCCGTCCCTCCCCGCCCCCTGCTACCGGGCGGGGAGGTTAAAAGGGCTCCCCGTAGCCAGAGGGAGTGAAGACGCCGCTGCCACGCGAAGCCTTCCCTCCCCGCCCCCTGCCACCAGACGGGGAGGTGAACAGGGCTCCCCGTAGCCAGAGGGAGCTGAAGCCGCCGCCGCGTGAAGCTGTCCCTCCCCGCCCCCTGCCACCAGGCGGGGAGGTTACAAGGGCTCCCCGTGGCCAGAGGGAGCCAAAGATGCCACCGCCGCGTGAAGCTGTCCCTCCCCGCCCCCTGCCACCAGGCGGGGAGGTTAAAAGGGCTCCCCGTGGCCAGAGAGAGCCGAAGACGCCGCCGCGTGAAGCCATCCCTCCCCACCCCCTGCCATGGGGTAGGGAGGTTAAAAGGGCTCCCCATGGCCAGAGGGAGCCGAAGACGCCGCCGCCACATGAAGCCATCCCTCCCCACCCCCTGCCACTGGGCGGGGAGGTTAAAAGGGCTCCCGTGGCCAGAGGGAGCCGAAGACGCCGCACGATGACGTTCCCGTCCGTGGCCCCACCATGGTTGTGGACTTGGCTGCTGAGGACATTGCGGTATTTGTCTTGTCTCTTTTGTATTTTGTAGAGTGTATTATGGTATTATTGCTCATTACTGAGCTGAGCTCCAACGTAGTTGTTGAGCCCGGCTCGCATTAAGAGTTGTGTAAGGTCATTGAGTCTTGGGCTCAGACCCTCCACCCCCTTTGGATTTTTGTTTTTTTTTCTTCCCTGGTTATATCTTGTAACATTGTAAACTGTTATTATGTTTTGTATATGTTTATTTTTTGTTTAATTGTTTATATTGTGTTTATGCTTGATATGTTGTTATTGTCCTGTATTGCATAATGAACTGTATTGTGTCGTATTTCCCCTTTCCCCTCCCCTTTCCCCCTCCCCTTTCCCTTTCCCCTACTTATGTTTAGTAGCTGAGGGATCGTGTAACCGTTTTGTTATGTTAGAACTTAAATGTTATTGCATATTTTATTGTTTCACTGCTGTATTGTAACATTGTATCATTTGTAATTTTGTATATTGTATTTGATTTAACTGTTGTAAGCTGCCCTGAGTCGAGTAGGGTGGGGTATAAATCGAATAAATGAAATGAAATGAAATGATGGGGGCGCCTATTGGGGGGAGAAATCCCATCATTTCAATTACCTCTGCCTGCCTCTGGAGGGCGCCAGTCGCTGGGGCACACCAGGATGAGTCCCTGTATCTCTGTGGGCCAGCACACCACTGGCTCTGTGAGGTCCCCATGAAACGAAGACCAACCATTTGGTGCCTACAACCAACCATTTAAGCCTCAAAGGGGTGGAGGACCAGCTTTTAAAGACTTTATGTTTATGTTTATTTGATTTGTATCCTACCCTACTCAGCACAGGCTGACTCAGGGTGGCTCACAACATGTCAATAAAAATACAATATAGCAAAAAACAAAAAATACAATATAACAAGAGCAAAGCACGAATACCCTGAAGTGAATGGTGAGCCACTGTGTGAGACGGAATGCTGGACTGGATGGGCTGTGGCCTGTTCCAGCAAGGCTGTTCTTATGTTCTTAAGTCCTGGCTGGAGGTGTAGGCAGGGCCCTGGGATGCCAGGGGAGATGGTCTATCCCAGTGTCCATCGCTGCAGGACCTCTCCGCCCCACAAAAGAGGCCGGAGGCGGTGACAAAAGTCCTGCCGCCTCTACAGCCTTTAAGTCCTGGCCGGAGGCATAGGTGGGGCTCTGGAATGCTGGCGGAGATGGTCTATTCCAGTGTCTGTCACTGCAGGACCTCTCCACCCTGCAGAGGGGGCCGGAGGCAGCAACAAAGGTCCAGCCACCTCTACAGCCTTTAAGTCCTGGCCAGAGGCGTAGGCAGGGCTCTGGGCTCCTTCCCCTGTTTGACTGCCTGTCAGATGTTGGTTGGTGTTTTTCAATAGCATGTTCATCGTCTCAGCTGTTGTGTGCTTGTGTGTGTGTGAGAGAGAGAATGCCCACCCAGCAGCTCTATGCTATATATGTAGAAATAAGTTTACGTGGATTGTGGTGGATAAGGTGGTTAAGATGCTAAACTCGCTGACTGGAAGATCAGAGTTCGATTCCCAGGCACTGCATGATGGAGTGAGCTCCCATCTCTGTCCCATCTCTTGCCAATCTAGCAGTTCGAAAGCAAGAAATTGCAAGTAGATAAATAGGGACCACTTTGGTGGAAAGGTAAACAGTGTTCTGTGCACTCCGGGACTGAGGCATGCCTGCCACATGTCCATGGAAACATCTGCAGAAGCAGATAGTGCTGGCCCTTTGGCTATAAGAAGAGATGAGCACTGAACCCTAGAGTTGGATATGACTGGATGTCTAGCAAGGGTGACCTTTACCTTTCCAACACAGTCTTAGTATTTGAAGTTTTGGAAATCCCAATAAACCAAGTTTAAGAATGGAGGATTTTTATGTTTTGGGACACAATGACTTGTATATTGTGGGTAACGGAGGAGAAATGGAGAGAAAACTATAGTTTCCTTCATTTATCATATCTGATATAAGCAACTAATGCTTGTGATGTTGCCTGGGGTGGTTATGAAGAGAATGAAATTTGTATCTTAGCTGGAGTTCAACCAAATCTTCTTGACATGCTCGGCAGAAGAAGCTTGCCACATATTTTATGTGTGTGTCACTCTATCTACCTCTGTTGCTGCTTTTCCTTGCAGCATAAATGAGTTCATCATCAGAATCGGTGTACCTCAACATGCTTCTTTTTGCTTCTTTGGCTGCTTTCCATGGCCCAGCAAGACAGATCTCTTCCGTTGTGTTTCATAAGAGCATCACAAACCTTTATCTACTTTAATATTCTTCCACTTGTTTCCAAACAAGTACTAGCCATGAGGGATGAAACCTGGCCAGTTGTAAACCAGTGTGGCCTTCTTTTCAATTAAAAAAGGGGAAATGAAAAAGGAAAGACAGGAAAGACTAAGGGTGAAAAAGAAATGCCACCCAGCTTTTTAGTGTCATTTTCTTCACCTGAGACACTATGAAAGGAAACAGTTTATATCTGCTGCTATAATAATATTTTTGTGTCAGAAATTATTCTTGGTTGAAAGGATTTTTGCAGAAGAACTCCACTCAGGCAACACCCAAATGAGGCTCCTTTCATGTCCCCAAGAGCAGAGACAGAGATGGGCACTCAATCCGTCATTCAGTACCCGGGTCTCGAACTGCCAACTTGCCAGCCAGCCAGCTAACAAGGTGAGCTTCTTAGCCACTGAGCCACCACAGCCCCTATCTGCTGCTGACCCACAGACAGACAGACAGACAGATAGATAGATAGATTTTATAAAAGTCTTCTTTTTTTGGAGCTTCAGGTAACTCCTTAGCTGAAAAATGGAGGAAGAAAATGCAAAGAACTGAAATTGAGTGAAAGAAGAAGGAAAGAAATTTGTGAAGAAATAACCACCTCTTGCCGAATGCATTAAACGCCAGGAAAAGAAGGGATGCACGGTGACAAAATGGCCACCACACGCTTTGCTGGCCCCACCCCTGAGGCACGGGCACAGCAAAATGGAGCTGGGGGTGTAGCCGGCTACCCCTTCAAAAGGGGTGGCTGCGCCAAGGGCCCCCGCTCTCCAAATTCAGCTGGGCCCCGGGCGCGTTTGCCGTGCCCAGCCGATTGATCGTCGGGCCTTTTGCCCACTCCTCCAGCAGCTGCCGCTAGCCTGTGAACGGGCTTGCGCCAGTGCCTTTGCGGCATTACCGTCGCGCTCCTTCCTCCACGCAAGCAGGGTTCCTCTTTGGGGCTCTCCCCATTGGGGCTGCCGCCGAGCCCGGCTTGCGCCGCGCAGCTCGGAGCGTGTCGCCCATCTTTGGGCGGACATTGCTCGCTGCTTCAGTGCCGGCTCTCTGCCTGGGAACGGGCCTGTGCCACATGCCGTTAGCGCTGTTTGCAGGCGGGCTTCGCCTGTCTTCTTGGACCGCAAGCCGTGAACAGGCTTGGACCGCATGCCTTCTCTGCCCCAGGAGCGCTGGTGCACATGACGGCCAAAAAAAGGCCACGTGCGGCGGCACCCATGCAGAGTGCTGCTCGCGTGCGCCAGCGCCACCTGCCTTGTGCCACAGTTGGCTCCCCCCTGAGATGGAGGGCCCACAGGGCGGAGAGCACCTTCCCCCCTACTGTGGGCCTGTCGCCCCCTGGTGACACCCCGGGTGGGGACCTGCCTGTCATGCAGGCGCTCGTGCCCAGGCCGCCTGTGCTTGGGGAGCCCCCGTGCCTGCCCCTGGCATCGGAGGCTGGTTCCCTGGCTCACACATCATGGGAGGCCAGTTTTGCAGCCCTAGAGTGGGCCGTAGGCCTCTTGCTGTGGGTGGGGGCTGCATAGCCTGCCGCCCACCCAGGTGCATCGCAAGGCCCTCCGCACTGACTCGTGGCTGGTGCAGCTTGAGGTGGCCCTGCTGAATGCACCTGATAGCGGCCCACTGCCCAGTGCAGCGGGCCCACCCGTCCAGGCGTCTGGGGCTGACCTGGGCCATAACTCTGCTGCTGTGTCATCTAGGGCGAGCTCTACTGCGATCCTGAGCTCCGGTGCCCCTGCCCAGCCAGAAACCCTGGTGGAGGCGTCTGGGGGGTAGCAACACATGAGTATGGTGGTCAAGTCAGCTCAGCAAGTGCACACACTGTTGCCCAGCCTGCGCCATTTGCCTGGCCTTCGCCTACTAACCAGGCCCCGGCACCCGCAGGACCCTCCGTGCCGCCTATTATGGCTGGGCAGGTGCCGGCCGGGGGTTGGAGGGCTCCATACCCACCAGTGCCTCCCCCTATCCCGCCTGCTGGCCTTTCCCTGCCTTATCCGATTTGGCCTTACGGCCTGCCGGTCAATATTGGCTATCACACTGTACCTATATCCGCCCTTCCTACCGCTGGGGTCGTCCTTCCCCTGGGCGATCACCTGCTTCCCACCACCAGAGACAAGATTTGGTGCAGGGAGTATGTTGACCTGTTCAGTTTGTTGAACAGGGAACCTACTCACGACGAAAAGGACAAGGAGGACGACAGGGACAAGGAGTTGGCCTGTTTCCACAAACCACCGTGCACCTGGGCCAATTGTTTGCCTGCCTATCTTATATTTGCGGTGGTGTCACTCAGGGCTCGCCCTGATTTGGCTATTCCCCTCTTTCAATACCTTGACATTATTTATCATGCCTACATAGACTATCCAGGCCAATCGTGGCTAGCATATGATGAGGAGTTTCGCATGCAGGCCGCACTTCACCCAGAGATGCGTTGGGACGAGCCCAACCAACTTTTGTGGTTGTACTACATGACACCATCCCGCCCGGCTACGGGCGACCGATACCATTCTGGCCACTCTGTACAGAGGCCTGGCTCTGCACAATTACCCTGCCAGCTGGTGGGGCAGGGGGTTCCAGCTCGCCTGTTGTGCTGGAACTACTGGTCCATGGCCAGATGCGCATGCAGGCAGTGCAGCTACAGGCATGAGTGCACTATCTGTTCTGGCCCTCACCTGGCCACTGCATGGTTTGGGAGGGCCAGGTGGCGGGTCCCTTTGATGAGCCTCCTTTTCCCAATTTGAAAATATCACCCCGGGGTTTGGTTCCTAAGAAAGTTCAAGGTGAATTCCGTTTGATTCACCATTTGTCCTACCCTGCCGGGAAATCAGTGAACGATGCTATACCAGACGGGAGTTCTCAGTCTGGTACACCTCGTTTGACCAGCCGCTCAACATGGTTCGGGCCTGTGGACGGGGGGGGGGGGGCACTATTGGCCAAATGTGACATAAAGTCGGCTTTTCACCTCCTGCCCGTCTACCTGGACGATATTGAGTTACTGGGTTTTCGTTTCCAGGGGCTGTATTTTGTCGACCAGGCCATCCCTTTCAGATGCTCTGTTTCTTGCTCGGCATTCGAACGTTTCAGTTCATTCTTACACTGGGCCTTCGTCTGCCATTTGGGGGTTCGATTGGTGTTGCACTACCTGGATGATTTTTTGTTTGGGGCCCCCACAGCCCCGGGAAAGTGTGCACACCTGCTGTCCACATTTCAGGAGCTTATGGCTGAATTGGGGGTGCCGTTGGCTCCTGAAAATACTGAAGGTCCCACCACTAATTTGGTTTTTCTGGGGATTGAAATCGATACTGTGGCCCAGACCTCCAGGTTGCCCATGGACAAGATAGCCCGCATTTCAGAGGCTATTCGGTCCCTACTGGCCAAGTGTAAGGCATCACTTCACGACCTTCAGGTGCTTCATGGGTACCTCAACTTCGCATGCAGGGTCTTCGCGCCCAGCCGGGCTTTTGCCAGGCATCTATGCGATGCCATGGTTGGTTTATCCAGGAAGCACCACAGGGTTCAGTTGACCAGAGGTAACAGGGATGACCTGCAGGTGTGGTTGGGTTTCCTATCAGACTTTAATGGGGTTTCATTTTGGCAAGCTGAGCACGTAGCGGTGCCTGGGTTCCAGGTTCAGTCAGATGTGTCCGGAGCGTTTGGCTACGGGTTGTACTTTGACGGTCACTGGTCATATGGCAAGTGGCCGGAGTCTTGGCAGGGCAAGGCAGTGCTCCGTGACCTTACATTTCTGGAGTTTTCCCCTATACTGGGTTTACTCTTGCTGTGGGGTGAGACTTGGGCTAATTCAGTGGTCCATTTTTGGTGTGACAACGTGGTTGTTGTCCACATAGTAAATTCCCAGACGTCCCGTTCCCCCAGAGTTATGGCCCTGGTCCATCATTTCGTGTTGTGTGCATTGCGCCTCAACATTCTGTTTAAGGCCAGACACGTCCTGGTTATCAATAATGATATTGCTGACGCTTTGTCTCGCTTACAGATAGATCGGTTCCGGGCTCTGGTGCCGGAGGCCGACGACCTGCCTTTGACGCTCCTGGCTGAGATGTGGAGGTTTGGCATGGAGAAGTGAACCGGGCAGTCGGTCTGTCGCTGGGTAGCAGCACCCGTAAGGTGTACGCTCTCACGCATGGGGCCTTTGAGGCGTTTTGCCACGAGACTTTCCTCCCTATTAGTTGGCCTATTCCAGTTGACCACCTCTTACAGTTCATGGTCCACATTTACTCCAGGGGGTTGGCGGCCAGGACCATTGTGAGCCATCTCTTATGCAAAGGTCAATGGCCTTTTGGATGCCACTTCAGATTTTAGGGTGTGTTGGGTCTTGGAGGGCTGGGCCCACGAACATGGTCCCTGCCCTGACTCTCGACAGCCCATTTCCCCGGATCTTCTCCTGTGTCTGGCCGGGGCATGGTCGGTTGTTTGCAGGGATCACTATGAGGCTTCCCTGTTCCATGCTGCCACCACTGTGGTATTTTTTGGTGCCCTCAGGGTCAGTGAGTTTGTGGTGGGGGTCACGCAGCGATTCATCCCGCCTGGCCTTGGAGCTTGCTGATGTATACATGGCCCAGGACTCGGTGCATTTGACCATTCATTTTTCCAAGACCGACCAGCTCGGCAGGGGCAGCACACTCACGCTGTACAGGTGTGGTAACCCCACTATTTGCCCGGTCAGGGTACTTGGTGTCCTTTTGGCTGCACGTGGTCATACCCAAGGCCCCTTTTTTGTCATTTAGATGCTGTCCCATTGACCAGGTATCAATTTTGGAGGGTCACCAGTGCTGCATTGGCCAGGTTGGGCGTGCCCGGGGTGCGTTTTGGGACCCATTCTTTTCGCATCAGCACAGCATCCACTGTGGTGGCGTATGGTTATCCTGAGGATGCCATACGGTCCATGGGCAGGTGGGGTTCCAGTCGTTTCCATTCTTACGTGCGGCCTCTGTGCCAGTAGCACTTTGCTTGTTTCTTTTCTTTTTCCTTTCTTTCAGCTCCGGAATGCCCGAGGACGCCCATGAGGGTTTGGATCATTGGCCACAGCTATGTGTACTGGGCGGCCCGCCACGCCACGTCCACTCCATGGGGGACCCACCTGGGCATTGGCCCGGTGGCGCTGCTCCGATGGTTCAGATTCCGGGGGATGTGTTGGCACACGTTGCTCCCGCTCCTGAAGTTCCTGGCAGACCAGTGTCTGCCAGACGTCCTGGTGTTACACCTGGGCGGGAAAGATTTGGCACAGGTCACAAGTTTGAATTTGGTCTGCACCATTCGCAGAGATCTTGCCCTGATGGGTCAGTCCTGGCCACAGGTGCGGATAATTTGGTCCCAGATGGTACCACATATCCACTACTGGGGGGGGGGGTATTGACCCTTGTGGCATCGACCAGGCCCGCAGGTCTGTGAACAGAGCAGTGGCCCATTTCCTTTATGCCAGCGCTTTGGGGACAGTTGTCCCACACACCCTGATCCGCATACAAGACCGCAGTTTGTATCGCAGTGACAGAGTGCATTTATCAGCTGGAGGTATGGACCTCTTCTTGTAATCTTTGCAAATGGGCCTGTTGACCATATGCAGACATGGTGGGGCGGTGAGTCGGTGAACTCCTCCCCATGTGGCGGATAGCACTGGTTGGGGGCAACTGCATTAACCACTTAACAGGGCAAATGCAGTTGGTTGGCCACCGGGAGGACAAGGTTAGCCAAACTTGTAATGGTCAGCCAACTGACAAAGATAAGATAACATCCGGATCGGGTCAACAATGTGTTTCCGCAGAAGCAGGTTGTTGACAGAGGCTCACACCTTGTTGCCGCAGTAACAGGTGTGGAGAGGCATTCAGTTAGGGTAATAATTGGATTTGCCCCTTACCAGTGCTATTTCGGCCCGTTTTTGATCCTTAACCGTTGCTAAGGAAAGTTTAGCTTAAAGTTCAATAAAGTGGCCCATATTTTAATCCAATTTATGTGTCCGTGTCATTATTGGGGTGTGGGTACAGCAAAGACAAACTGTGAGGGAGGTGGCTCTAACTCCGACCTTGAAGTCGTAACCAGTGTGCATATTTAGTTCTAATACTTTACACTTGCAGGAACAACTGTCCGGAGCTCTGTGGTTGACCAGTAAAGTCTACTGTTGTGACCACGTAAAGCAGAGGTGGCCAACCTTGGTGCCTCAGGTTTTCTTGGACTTCAATTACCAGAAGCCCAAATAAGCACACCTGCTGATCATGGCTTCTGGGAATCTAAGTCCAAGAACATCTGGGGCACCAAGGTTGGCCACTCCTGATGTAAAGCAAGTGTGCCATCATGATTTGCTTGAAAGAAGGCAAGGACAGGAAATGAATCTTCCACTTCCTTGTTTTAATAGGAATGAAATATACGACTAACTATTGTTGAGGTCTTAGTGTAGAGTTTCTTCTCATGTTTGCCTGAGGCACACCCACTGCAGTGCAAACCTGCTGAGGGAGAAGACCAAGATTGTAACACTGCTGATGAGAAAAACCTGTATTGATTGAGGAGCTTTGTAATTGAAAGCAGTAATGAAGAAGCTTCTATTTATTCTCCAAGTCATAACTGTCACCAGTAGAGAAATATGCAGCTCTTTATTTGTCTTAGCTTCTGGCATGCTGTTGGCCAATTAATAATTGCATAGCTCATTTTGAATCTATCTCATTCTCTCCCCTTTGTCTTTCTTGTTGTGTCAGACATGTGCTCTATCCTAGTGAAGAGATGAAAGGAAGAAGGAGAATGAACAAATGACCCATAGGGCATGAATGAATGAATGAATGAATGAATTCTATTCTGATGAGAGCTCAAGGTTGACTCAGCCTTCCATCCTTCCGGGGTTGGTAAAATGAGTACCCAGCATGTTGGAACAAAGTGCTAATTAACTTGTGAACAGCCCAGAGTGTGCACTAAGCATTATGGGGTGGTAGATATGTGTGATTGCTTTTCTTGAAAGAAAGAAAGAGACAGACAGACAGACTCCCTTGCTTTCTCCATATTTTAGCAAATTTTTGGCAATTTGTTCTCTTGTTCCCCTGCCTTTTCGGAGCCCAATTTGTACTTCTGATAGTTCTTGATCCAAGTACTGCTGAAGCCTAGCTTGTAGGACCTTGAGCATGACCTTGCTAGCATGTGAACTGAGCACATTTTAATGATAACTTGTTCATTCTTTGGCACTGCTCTTCTTTGGGATTGTAACATAAACTGACCTGTTCCAATCCTGTGGCCACTGTTGCATTTTTAATTTGCTGGCATATTGGAGTGCAGCCCTTTAATGGCACTATCTTTTAGGGCTTTAAATAAAAACAAACACTAGGTTTGTTTTTAGTAATACTTTCTAGGGCCCGTTTGACTCCACACTTCAGGATGTTTGGCTCGAGGTTAGCATTCACACCAACATGGTTGTCAGGGCAAAGTCTTCTTTTATACCTCTTCTGTGTATTTTTGCAACCTTTTTCTAATCTTCTCTCCTTCATTAGGTCCCTACCATTTTTGTCCTTTATTATGGACTTTTTTGCTTGCTACGTTCCCTTAATTTCCCCAGTTTTCTTGAAGAGATCTCTAGTTTCTCCCTTCTGTTGTTTTCCTCTATTATTTTGCATTGTTCATTTAAGAAGTTTTCCTTATCTCTCCTTGCTGTTCTCTGGAAAAATGCATTCACTTGGGTGAATCTATCTCTTTCATCTTTGCTTTTTGTCTTCCTTCTTTCCTCAGCTATTTTTAAAGCCTCATCAGATAGCTAATTCACTTTCTTGCATTTCCTCTTCTTTGGCATGGTTCTAATTGCTGCCTCCTGTAAAATGCTACAAAACTCCATCCATAGTTCTTCAGGCACTCTGTCAAATCTAATCCCTTAAATCTATTCTTCACCTCCACTGCATATTCATAAGAGATGTGTTCTACGCCATACCTGAATGGCCAAATGATTTGCCCTACTTTCTACCAAATCTGAATTTTGCAATAAGTAGCTCATGATCTGAGCCACAGGTCTTTTTTTATTTTTTTCCAATAACATATAACATATAACATATAACCCTCCACCCACCAACACGCAACACTCAAAAATCTCATCCCCTCCCGCCAGGCAAAATATTGCCCGGCCGCTCCCAATTAGGGAATGAGGGAGGAGGAGGAGGAGGGAGAGCCTATCCCTTCTATTCTTAATTCCTCCTTTCACTATTCCCCATCTCCTTCTCTTATTTTTCCTCTATTTTAATTCTTTTGGTCCCTATACTATTCGTATTCATATTCCTAAATTGTTAACACTTTCTTGCCTGTGCCTATTTATATTTCTATATTATTTTTACTTTTTGGCTATTGGCTTTGGCTTTGCACCAGACAATTCTGCATCCTTTACTTCTCTTATTTCCCCTCCACTTCCATAACCCAAAGGTTTCTCCCTTTGTTTCTCCTTTGAATGGTCTCTCCCCTTTGCTTGATACTCCTCTTTCCCCTTTGATCCTTCTGAACCTTCTCCATAGAGATTTTTCCCCAGTTTTTCCCAGTTTGGGTCTCCCATCGTTATAATCTTAAGTAATTCAAGTTGCCTCATTGCTCCTTTTGGGTCCTCTGCTCTAACCACCTTCCCATCATGAAATATCTTTATGAAGATAGGGAAACCCCATTGATATCTTATATTGCAATTAAACAAAATTTCAGTTATCGGCTTCATCTGTCTTCTCCATTGAATAGTATCATTACTTAAATCATGATATGCTTGTACTTTTACTTCTCCTATCTTTAATGCAGAGTCATCATGCTTCCTTAAATAGTCCATTACTTGATCTTTTCTATAACCTGATACAAAAGTAATTATCATATCTCTGGGGCATTGACCTCTCTTGAAACCGACCTTAAAAATTGCTTCAATCTCTTCTTCTTTAATTGGGCCAGAGTCCAAAGCAAAGGTTTGTAACCATTTAACCACTTCATTTTTTAAATTGTCTTTATCCATGTCAGGGAAAAACTTAATCCTGATGTGTCCCCCCCCCCCCCGAGTGATCCTGTAGCTTCACCAGTTGCTTAAATCTTGTGTCCATAGTATTTTCATGCCCTACTGCAATCTCCACCAAGTCCTTAACCTCTGACTCCAAAGTATTGGTTCTCATGTTTAATCCAGAGATTGCACTTCCTCTCTGACCACCTATTTAACAAACTGTTTAATTTCCTTTTTATCTTCATTGGATTTTGTAGTTATAAAGTCTTTTAATTCCAACAGAGACAGATCTCCATTCGGTTTTTCCTTAGAGGGTGGTCTTGCATCCATATTTTCAGATTCTTCTTTGTTTATTTGGCTGTCGTCTGCACTGACAAGACGTCTATATGCTTTATCTAATACAGTCTCTTTTTTCCAGACTCTCCTCTTCATTTATTTTGATCCACGACTGCTGCAGTAACTCTTGTAAAAAAAAAAAAGTCTCTTACTGTTGTCTCTCTTCCTATACCTGATATTGTTTGCTCAGCAACTTGCAGCTATCAATAGTCCATAAATATTTTTCCACCAGCTATTAAGAGACTGCAGTTTAATTTTAATTTACAACCACAAAGCTTTATCTTATCACAAAAAGCACCTGGCTTCCTGCCAGCTCTGTCGGCTCAGCCCAATATGGCGGTTCCTCCCTCTGAAATTAGGACGGTAACAAAAAGAAACAGCTGTAGTAGGTAAACTGTAAGCTTTTCCAAAGCAATCTTGTATGAAGCCTTTTCCTCCAAAAATTGTATCAGAGGCAAAGAGGTGAAAAAGAAAGTCCTCACAGCAACAAAAAGGAGATGGCAGGTCTATTGCTTTAAAAAGCCTTGCAGCCAAAGGCCTCTGCTTCTTAGCACTTTTCTCTCCGGTATTTTTCAACTGAAGATTTATCAGCAAATAGTTTTTCAATAGGACCTTCAACACCTCCCACGGTACCTTACCATCCAAAGGACTGCAGTAGTTATCTTTTGGCAATTTCCATGGTACTTTTAACCCAAATAGGACCTTTTTTTCTTTGTCTGGAGAAGGAGATGGCAGAAATCACTCCAACCAGCTACCTTAGGCTCCTCCCTCCTCCTGAGCCACAGCTCTTGTTTTTACTGACTGTATAGAGCAGGGGTTCCCATGCCAGACCCAGCCAGTGGCACCACTTCATGTGGCCCACGGCTACCCTCACTGCTCCCAGAAGTGGAAGTGGACACATTTACATTAGCTGTAAAATGTGCCCACACATGGGTAAATGTGCCCGTGCCTGTCATAAGTGAGGAATTGGGAGCATGAAATGGTGTCATAAGAACATAAGAACATAAGAACATAAGAACAGCCTTGCTGGAACAGGCCACAGCCCATCAAGTCCAGCATTCTGTCTCACACAGTGGCTCACCATTTCCTTCAGGGTATTCCGGGATGCCACGTCGAAGCTCTCCTTTGCCCACACCATCGGCCCAGGATGGGAGTCACCTGCGGCAACCGGCGCCGCCTCCCTCCGGTCCGGCATTTGCCGTGGGGGGACAGCGAGCACCTGAGCTCCCTTGTAGTGCACATGTAAGTGCACACTGCAGTATATATATTTTAGTTTATATATTGTGGACAGAGATTTTGTAATTGTACTTTTGGTTGATGATTTTTTACTGTATTCATTGTATGTTATGTTATTGTATTTTTGTATTTATTGTCCGCTATGTAAACCGCCCTGAGATGGGTCCACCTGAGGGAGCGGTATATAAGCGTGAAAATTAAATTAAATTAAATTAAATTAAATTCCCAAGGAGATGCCTTCACCTGCTTAGGATTCCCTGGAAATGGCATTGAGAGATATCCTGCCTATCTCTCCAACCCAGAGGTTGTCCTTAAGTATCCATAATTATAGCCATTGATACCCTTGTCCTCCATGAACTTGTCTAATCCTTTCTTAAAGCTGTCAAGACTGACAGCTGTCACCACTTCTTCTGGCAGGGAGTTCCATAGACCAGGGATCCTCTGGGTGAAAAAGTACTTTCTTTTATTTGTTTAAGAACTAGTACCCAAAAGTTTCATGGAGTGTCCCCTAGTTCTAGTGTTATGCGATAGGGAAAACAGTTTTTCCTTATCTACTTTGTCCACACCGTGCATGATTTTATAAACTTCAATCAGGTCACCTCTTAGACGCCGTCGTTCAAGAGTGAAAAGGCCCAACCGTTGCAGCCTCAGATGGTAAGGAAGGTGTTCCAGTCCCCTAATCATTTTGGTTGCCCTCCTCTGCATTTTTTCCAACTCCATAATACCCTTCTGGAGGTATGGCAACCAGAACTGTACACAGTATTCCAGATGGGGCCTCACCATAGATTTATAAAGAGGCAAAATGACACTTGCTGACTTATTTTCTATACCCTTCCTAATGATCCCTAGCATTGAGTTTGCTTTTTTCACTGCTGAGGCACACTGGGTTGACACCTTCATTGAGCTGTCCACTAGGACACCAAGATCCCTTTCCTTGTTTGTCGCAGAGAGTTCAGAACCCATCCGTTTATAAATGTAATTGGGTTTTTTTGCCCCAACATGCATCACTCAGCACTTACTAATGTTGAAGCTCATAATGTTGAAGCATGCCCACTTCTGGGGGGCATAGTCAGGCTCACTCAGCTGTCCAGGGGTATGGTCAGGCCCACAGCGTTAAAAAGGTTGGGAACCCCTGGTATAGAGTGTCTACATTTTTGGCTGCAAAGTAAATAATCTGGTGATGTCCATATTAAGAGTTGCCTTTTAGGTTGCTGGAAGAGTTGGGGGTTTTCTTCTTCCTATGACCAGGGTGTTCTACTGATAAAACTCTGTTAGATTTTTCTATAATCAACACTCTGGAAGCCCATTAATTCTGTTAATAATGTTGTTGCCTTTTTGAAGTTCAGTACCTGTGTCAATAATACTACTGATATCTTTAATATCTCATTTCACTTAGACCTCACCCCAGGAGTCACATACAGTATATCAAATTGCAGGAAAACTATTGCAATTAGTGGCTGCAGTATTAAGTGTCAACTAAGGTAGACCGATTTAATCCATGGAACTGCCATAAGTGTCGATTTACCAAAATCCCACTAATTCAACAGGCCAAATATAGTTGAAATTTTTTGCTGGATTTCAAAGAACTGGTTTGCAAACCATGAAAGATCATACTAAAATTAATCTGTTGGTCACAATGTAATCTTCTTTGAAATAGGAATGTCAAGGACTCCCATTGGTATCTTCATTTAAGTTTTGCTAAAGTGCCTCAGCAATGAGAAAAGTCTCTAACCATTGTATGAAATCTTGCTCCCAGTCAGACGCTAAGACTTCAAATGCATTTTCCAACTTGTGCCATAATGTCTTCAAAGAAAATTTCCTTTTGTGAAGCTAAACACTCAAACTGAAAGCAGAGAAAGAGAGTCGGGTCGATCATAAAGGCAGAAGGAAACAGTTGTTGCACTTTTAAATGTTAGAGCTTTTCAAGAAATACACATAAACGAATTTAAATATATACACAATTCCCAGGAATGCTGTTAGAAAAATTCTTGTTATTTTGTGGTTGGTTGAAAAGTTAATACATTCTTTCTTTAATCATGTACTGAAATGCTGAAACATCTTATGGTTTATATCAGACTCTGAAATCAAACCTAGCAAACACAAAATTTAATTTAGAATCAGAGCTGAGATCTCTCAGGAGATTTTTTTTCCCCTGAGCATTTTAGACCTTCCTTTTTGTCATCTGCTTAAAAATTGAACAGGACTTTGTAGAATTTCTTCAAATTATTCTCTGAATTTTTAGAGGTATGGTGGCTGTTGTTTCTTTACTTCCATAATGTTGCAGAAGGATTTCAGTTTGGGTCACTCTGGAGGATGCAGAATGGTTACTACGTTGATAACACAATTGTTGGGGTTACTACTTGTACTCACTCACTCCTTCCCTCCTCTCTTTCTCTCACACACACATTAGGGAAAGAAGAAGAGTCTTGTGGCAGAAGCCATTTTTGTTGATTTAGGCTGTCTTGAAACTACTAGACAGTTTGCAGAGAAATTGGAAAGCCCCAAAATCTCTTCCTCCTCTTATGTAACTGGTAGAAAATGTCTCTAACGTCCTGTCTTTTTGGTATGTAACACACACATTTAGCAAGGACAGAAGGATTGCTATCCAGTTCATCAAAGTCAGAAACAAAGTTGCAATCATCCCAGTTTTGCCCAAAACAGGCAATTTTGCCTAAAAAAATAATTCTCAATCACTTGAGATCCCCATTAAGAGCTTCAGGAATTCCTTACCAACCTTTCTGGTAATGAGAGGAACGTTAACATCCTTATTTTTCAATGTTTATTGAAAGCATACAAAGCAGAAGAGAATCTGAACTCTCCCTGTCTTCATTTTCCCCCTAACAACACAAATCCACAATTGGAAAGGGTAAAAAGACAGAAAGTGGAAGCTAAAATATGTTTAAGAACCACATTTAAATATCTGTTTCATCCTTAATCATATTCTGGCTCTGAGAGAGTCCTGATTTCCTGCATCTTGGCTACATCTAATACTTTCTTCCAGATCCACATGGATCCTTTAAACAACCTGCCAGAAATGTTTTTGTTCACATCTCCCTCCTCCTTTCCTGTTTGCGGCGTGTCCTAATTTCATTCCTTATTTCTTGGTAATTGTATTCAAAACTCTCTCTTTGTTCTTTGTTTGCTAACCTCCACTTCTATTTTTTCCCCCAGTCAGCTTATCTCTTCTTTACTCCTTTTGATTAAAGTTCTCAATTCATTTAGTATCTTTCTGTTTCTCCACGGTGGTTCTAAAGTAAGAACTGTAGTGCACTGCGGGGAATATGTGTATTTACTTCATGGTGCTCCCAGCCAAGGAAGCTTTCAAACTGACTTCTGAGATGCATAATGCACTGGGCTGGTGTGTGTGTGTGTGTATGAGAGAGAGAGAGGATTCTGCTACACGCACTAAAGCACTGCTATTTCCCTCCTATTATTTTCCAATAACAGGCAGAAATCTTTCTTCCTTGTCCCCATGAGGGTCTTTAGAACTCGCATCTCCTTTGGCTGGGTTGCTTTTGAGATGCTCAGATAAATGGCCGTAGCTTCTCTATTGTGGGTAACTCTTTTTTCTATATTAACCACAGATGTATGGATGTGTATGTTGGTGTGGGTGCACATACTGGAGTTCAGTCTATGGCTTTATACCTCATGGATTGTTTCGACACACAATATAATGTGGTGCTTACTTGGCACAGGTCAGTAGGTAATTGTAGGCGCAAGAAGTTTAGAGTCCTAGCTTGCAATTCTCTGGTGATTTTGTTGTTGCTGTTTTTAATTGGGATGTAACACACTCCTGTTGTCTGTCCCAGCTCCTGCCAACCTAGTAGTTTGAAAGCAAGAAATTGCAAGTAAATAAGTAAGTGGGTGTTCTGTGTGCTCCGGCGTCTAGTCATTCTTGCCACATGACCATAGAAATGTCTACAGATGAAGACAGTGCTGACTCTTTGGCTGTAAACAGAGATGAGCACCACCCCCTAGAGTCAGACATGACTGGCTTTCGAGCAAGGGAGACCTTTACCTTTAGTCTGGTTACTACACCTAGAAGTCTGAAACAAAGATATAAGCTGTGCTACCTCCACTGATATTGTGACCTGCACCCCTGACAAACAATTGTAAAATTACTCGTTGCTCCCAGAACAAATCCAGAGACTCAGGAATGCAGCCAAAAAATTGAAAAGGCCATTTATTCATTTACTTTAACTCTCCTGTTTAATTGCCTTTGAGTGAGAAAGAAAGAAGGTAGAAACAATTGCTTTCTGCTTTTGCTCCCCCCCATCTGTGTTTGCTTCCCCCACCCCCATCTCTTTTTGGAAAGCAACAGCTGACAAAGTTCTCAGCAGGCATCCAGGTTTTTAAAGCTCCCATAGAGTGTTCTGTCCTCTCGATCTACCAAGCCTCTTAAGGATCATTTACACAGCTTGGGCCAGTTTATAATGTGCCTCCGACCTTGCCTCATTAATGGAGAAGGACCCTGTGCTTCATCTTCTTCCTTATAATGCTTCTTATAACCAAGCCACATGCTATTTCAAAGACCTAATTAATAATTTCATCTCATTTTATTGTCGTACTCAAAAGCAAGGGATGCTAATATGGGCACAGGGAGATTTTGGTCCTTCTGTCCTCTGTGTTGGCAATCTTCAAATATAATCTCATTGCAGATTGTACTGTGGATAGACAGCATCCATTTTCTTCCAAGGACGTTGTTTTATATGTAGCCTGCCAGTATATAAACAACAAAGATATGAACAACAAAAACATGAACAACAAAAATAGGGATGAGGAGCACTGTGAAGGCCAAAGGATTAAGGCCACCAGTTTAGGATCCTGACCTTAACTGGGCTCCATGTTAGATAAGCAACTTCTTCATAATCCATGTCTAGGCCAGACGTGAAACTGCCAAAATGAAGCCACCTTTTGTTGGGTTTATTCCGCAGTTCCCTTTGCCTGATCTAGTGTGAGAAAGGTTAGCTGGCAACACAAGGTTGCTGTTATCAGGGTATGCTCAATTGTGGTTCAAAAGTTTATTTATTTATAACATTTAGACCCCACCTTCCTCATCCCTGGATGACCCAAGGCGGCCTACAGAAAAAAATGCCACAGTCTTCAAGGATGATCTTTCTGTCTACCCTAGAAAAGCAACTAGTGTTGCTTACTTACTCTGGTTCTTGGCCGTGGTTTTCACGAGAGTGGCAGATAGGATATTTGGGCTTTACCATTTTAGATTATATTTGGATTTACTGGAGGGATTTCAGATCCCACATTTTGGGTGGTGGCCCCTTTTCCCTGGTTGTACGTCATCACATATTTGTAGTTTCACAAGCTGTAAATTTTTAATGTATTGTGTCATTTTCTCTTAGAGCTAGTTCGATGTTATGGCAACAGTTGAGAGAAGCATGTGATTTTCCACCCTCTTAATCCTGTGATCACATACCCCATGTGATGGTTTAGTCCTCTTAGTAAGACTAAGTTTTTCTAACTTTGCACCCAGTCATTTCATTTGGGGAATCTTGAGAACAGAGAATTTAGAATTTATTTATTTTTCAGGGATAGGACATTTGGATTTCTAGGACTCCACTCCCAGAAATGAGCCACTCTCCTTCAGGAAGAAAGCTGGACATTGGGGAAATAACAGAAAAGGAAACAGAGGGACACCCCAACTGGAATACATATTTTGTCCCATGTGTTGGCGCTTGAAGAAGTAGAAGATGGGTTCTGTGCTTGCAAGGAGTTCCAATGCTTCATGGAAAGGGTGGTCTTATTAGGACTCATTAGTATTTATAGTGGGAGCCTCTCACACAACTGTGGACTTCAGTGGCTAAAGTGGTTAAGACTCTGACTGGAAAGTGGCAGGTCAACAGTTCAGGAACCAGGTACTGCACGACGGAATGACCTCCCGTCTCAGCGCCTGCCAACCTAGCAGTTCGAAAGCAAGAAATTGCAAGTAGATAAATAGGGACCACTTTGGCTGGAAGGTAAACTGTGTTCCGTGCACTCCGGTGTTGAGGCATTTCTGCCACATGCCCACAGAAACTTCTGCAGATGCAGACAGCAGCTCTGGCTCTTTGACTATAAACAGAGATGAACACTGAACTCTAGAGTCGGATAGGACTGGCTTTTGAACAAGGGTGGCCTTGACCTTGACCTTTACTCACATAACAACTACCTTTCCCACAGAGTGTTGCTGTAACTCCCAGTGTGCACCAAAACAAGGAAGTACTGGGGACATTTCCTTCTTCTTCAAAGCACCAACTCATGGAATGAAACACCTACACCGGCAGGGATAACTCTCTTTCACCTTTTGTTTTTCCAATCCTAGAATTCTACCTGGAGGATTATGGATAGGTGAATTCTAAGAGTGGGAGACCTAACATAAAAGGTTTTCATCCCTATCATCTATGCTAAGAAGAGAGAATCATTGGTTCTCATTTTCCCCCTCGCCAGCTGCTTCCTAATGTTTTGAAGCAAAGATGTCAGGAGATGGAACCTGAAGCCTTCTGATTGCTAATCTGCATGCTCTCTCACTGAGTCATGGTCCCTCTCTATATTGGGACTGCGTCATCTGCCTCCATGTCTAACCTAACCACATTTATGTGATTGCCAATTGAGAATGAAGTTTCTCTCCATAAAACCTGCAATTGTGCATTTTTTCTCAGATTTCTAGGTGGCATGGAGAATGCTATATGCTTGTATCTACTATAGGTAAAGATAAAGGTCGCCCTTGTTCAAAAGCCAGTCGCATCCAACTCTAGGGTTCAGTGCTCATCTCTGTTTATAGCCAAAGTGCCAGCACTGTCTGTGTCTGCAGATGTTTCCCTGGACATGTGGCAGTCATGCCTCAACATCGGAGTGCATAGAACACCTTACCTTTCCCACCGAAGCAGTACCTATTTATCTACTTGCAATTTCTTGCTTTCTAACTGCTAGGTTGGCAGGAGCTGGGACAGTGATGGGAACTCACTCCATCATGCAGGACCCAGGAATCGAACTTTAACCTTCCAGTCAGCGAGTTCAGTGTCTTAACCACTTTAGCCACCGCAGTCCCTGTATAGACTGTATGACACAGCAAACATGTGGAGTTCAGGAATGAAGACACACAGTGGACACATCCTTAATCACATTCTTTCTATGCATTCACTGAAATCTCTGAAAGTAACTCCTTACAGACAACATGTTGCTTATACTGTATTCCTTTCCCCCAACAACTGTCTAAATTACATTACAGTTGTACTTTTTTTAAAGCAAAAGATAACCTTGAACTCTTTTTAGTGCACAGTTCTAACATGTGATAATGTTGAACTGAATTTCTCCATTAGTTTTCACTTAATAAACATTGCAGCAATTCTTAAATGGTTTATGAAGAGTTCAGTCTCTATTCCCTAGGTCATAAACAGGATAGATGTGTAGCAATTACCCACACCGAAATATTTATCCTTCCTTGTTTTCCCTTGTAACATTAACATTATTTCTGGTGCACTAAGGATATGTTTAGTACATATTTCTCTCTTGTTTCTGCTGAACCAAAGTGTGGATCTCATGAAACCAGAAAGTGCAATATTTTCCCATTCAAAGCACCTTGAGATACTCTCAGTATATGAGACTTGCAAGTGATCTTCTCTGTTTCTGTTCCCAGCCAGACACTCCCTCAAACATAGTTGGTGGGGTTTAGTTTACGATGTTTTTCCCCATATATTGTCTTTTGAAGTGTTTTTATATCATGATAATTTGCTATTCTGTAATTGTATTTGGAATTTTTTGAAATATTTTGAAATGTCTTTGTATTATGATAATGTGGTACCTTGTAATTGTAATTGTGATATTTTGTATCTTTGTTAGCTGCCCAGAGTCGCTTTGTGAGTCGAGTGGCATAGAAGTTGAACAACGCCGCCGGTGCTAGCGGCGGCGGCGGCAGTGGCAGCTATGTCAAACAATACAAATGCTAAGCTTTATTATAATTGAAACCCATCAGCAACGGGTAGCATTTGAGATGCTATTAAATTCCATTTCCCATCAACCCTAGGAAGAACAGCAGGAGATGAAGGATGCATCCAATAACCTCTGAAAAGGCATGCATTCATTTCCCAAGCCAATACTTCCCAAGATAATTATATTTGTTTCTTGTGAATAGTTTAGTTTTCCATAATCACTATAAAACTTGTGACTTAAGGTTGAAGAAAGATGCTTCTATATTTAAAAAAATGCTTTTACTTTTAAGAGAGTTATCCCTCACTTCTTTACTTATTTCCATTACCATGCCACCTTTTTCCAATTAAGGGACCTAAGGAATCTCACAAATTATTATTTTTAAAAAAACAAATGGATTAAAGCCGTAATAAATTACATCCAAATACAACTAAACACATAGCAGTATTAAAACAATTACTTAAAACTGTTAGAAACCCCTTAAAAAGACATTAAACACACATAAAATAATATTAGTGTCCAGCATATGAGATTAAAATTTGCACAATTATTTGTTAAAAGCCTGTGTGTCAAATATTGTCTGAAAAAGGTATCTAGGGATACAGAAATACTTCCAGTCTTAATGAAACTCCTAGCATATTGTTCAGGTATGCCTTGCATTTTCCTTTTGAACAAAATTTAGTAACAAATTTGATTGTTGCAGTTTCCTTCCTTCCTTTGTGTGGACACTTGCATATATGTTTTCAACTGTTTGTAGCCAAATATTTTCCCTGCTCCTGCTTCACTGCTGATTGTTCTTTGCCTTCCGATGATACCTGCCAATCAGGAATCATGTATTTCACACACAAGTATCCTAACATTACACATCCAATCTGTTGTGTTCTGATGGTTTTATTGTACACATGGATTACAATGTATCTGAGCAAATGTAACCTTGCCTATAGCAACAATGTAACCTTCAGCTGTATCACATAAACCCTGTAATAGGACGCGAGCTAATGACCACCAGCTGGCAGCAGCGAGCGTCCAAGCTCTCTTGGTCCAAACTCATCAAAGGCAACAGCGCGGGAAGTTTTCCCGCCACCACCACACCTGGACAAGAAGGGCGTGACCTGCAATGACGTCACGCAGACAGTAGCCAATGGGCTACCATGGCACCACGTTCAAATGTATTACTGCTGTATATAAAGAGCTATCGATCCGCCATTACCTCACGTTCCCTCTGCCCACGATGCAATAAACCTGAGTTACCCCAGCCCGAGGCTGTGTCCTGTGTCTTGGTTTGCATACACTAAATTGGCGACGAGGATGGGATAATGGATCCCCACGGAACAGCCAGGGCACAGAGCGGTTTCAACATCACCAAACCGCAAGACTGGGAGCTGCTTGAGATGGATTTCCAGGCGGCCCTGGTGGAACTCAGAGTCAAAGGAGAAGATGAGGAGAGGAAGAGGGCCATCCTCACCAGAATGCTCGGGATGGAAACCAAGCGGACGCTGGTGGGCATAATCGCTCCGAAGAAGGTGAGCGACTTTAAGGCGAGCGACATCATGAAACTGCTGCGAGAGCGGTTCTGCCCCTCGAGGGCAATGTTTCCCGCTCGGAGCGCGTTTTGGAGGCGAGTCCAAGCGCCGGATGAGTCGGTTGAGGCATTCGTGGCCGCCATGAGGATAGCCGCCGCCCCCTGTAAATGGGGCGATATCCTGGAGTTGGTCCTCAGGGACGGCGTGTTGTGTGGCCTGAAAGACAAGGAGGTACAGCGCAGCTTGATGAATAAGGAGCCGCCACCCACGCTGGCAGAGGTCATAGAGGCCGCGGAAGCCGCAGAGTCCACGAATGCCGGAGTGGACGAGATGCACCAGTGGCGTGAGTGGCGTCCTAGAGCCGGCAAGGTGGAAAATTCGGTGCACGGGAAGACCGGACAGTCGGTGCACGCGACTCGACGGGCCTCAAAGTCGTCTACGGAAGGCAGCGACGGCGAGGAGATCCAGAAGGTCAGGAAGGGTGGTCGACGCTGCGAGGGTTGCGGAGCGGCCCACGAGCGCGCGAGATGCCCGTTCAGAAAGGCCGAGTGTTACACCTGCGGCCGTCGGGGGCACATCGCCAAGGCGTGCCGAAAGCGGAAAGAGGGCCGGAGGCAGTCACAAGACCGCGCGGCCAGACCGGACCGTCCAGCGAGGCCCAAAGATGGCGCCCAGACCACGAGGAAGCAGGACGGCGTGGGCCGCGTCTCGGACGGCAGCGAGGACGACGCCTCAGTGTTCAGCGTGTCCGCGGGACAGTCCCATTACTTCGTTGAGGTATTAGTACAAGGGGCCCCTATTAAGATGGAAATTGACTCGGGGTCCTCCTATTCCATAATTCCCCAGAAAGAGTTCCTGAAAATCGACCCCCGCGTGCGGCCCAAGCTTAAAGCGTTGAGGTCCACACTACGGGACGTACAGGGAAACAGCATTCCGGTGTTGGGGGTCGGGAAATTTCGGGTCAATTTTAAGAGACATTCTGCGGTACTGCCCCTAGTTGTCCTCAAAGGGGGAAGCTGTAGCCTCCTAGGGACACAGTGGTTTCAGCCCTTAGGTTTGTTCATAGGGGGGGTGCATACCGTGGGGGGGGACCCAATACAAGCGGTTTGCGATGCGCATCCCGCCGTTTTTAAGAAAGGACTCGGAAAGTTCAAGGGACCCCCTGTAGCTTTCGACATAGACCCGGAGGTCCGCCCGATAAGACTCAAGCCACGCAGGGTGCCGTTCGCACTCAAGGACAAGATAGAGGCGGAACTGGACAAACTGGTGGGCCAGGGGATTCTTATTCCTGTTGATTCCGCGGAGTGGGAAACTCCAATTGTAACGGCTCTAAAGGCTAACGGGGAGGTGCGCATTTGCGCTGATTATAAGTGTACAATTAACAAGGCGATCCGCCCTAATGCATACCCGGTGCCAGTGATCAGCCACCTTTTGGCCAGGCTAAATGGGGGAAAGTGTTTCGCTAAACTCGATTTGGCACAAGCCTATCAGCAACTTCCAGTGACCCCCGCCACGGCCGCGGCACAAACGATAGTTACACATAAGGGAGCGTTCCAGGTGTCGCGGTTACAGTTCGGCGTGAACTCGGCACCCGGCCTTTTTCAATCGCTCGTGGAACGCCTCCTAAAGGGCCTGGAGGGGGTGTTGCCTTATTTTGATGACGTGTTGATAACAGGGGGGAGTGAGGCTGAACTGGCGAAAAGGTTGGACAAAGTACTGACCGTGTTCGAGAAAGCGGGGCTGAGATTGAGGAAGGACAAATGTGTTTTCTTCGAAACCGAGGTCGAGTTTTTAGGGTTCCGGATCACACCCGAGGGGATTAAGCCGTCTAAATCCAAAGTAGCAGCCATTAAAAAGGCCCCTCGCCCCACATCCAAAACCGAGCTACAGTCTTTCCTGGGGCTCCTCAATTTTTACCATACATTTCTTCCGCGGAAGGCGTCCGTGGCCGAACCGCTCCATCGGTTACTTAAAAAGGAGGAGCCATGGATGTGGGGTGATGAGCACGAGAGGGCGTTCAAGGAGCTAAAGCAACTCCTAACATCTGAGGCAATCCTGACGCACTTCGACCCCAAACGGCCAGTGGTCCTAGTCTGTGATGCATCCCCGGTGGGGGTGGGGGCGGTGCTTTGCCACGTGTTGGAGGACGGAAGGGAGGCCCCGGTAGCGTTTTACTCAAGGTCCCTGTCCCAAGCGGAGCGAAATTACGCACAAACCGACAGGGAAGCGTTAGCAATAGTAGCGGGGACCAAAAAATTTCACGATTTTTTGTATGGCCGCCCGTTCAAAATCGTGACCGATCACAAACCACTGTTAGGGATTTTCACGGCAAACAAGCCCACGCCGCAGATCCTGTCCCCGAGAATGCTGCGATGGGCTATTTTCCTCAACGCGTACCAACATGAGTTGGAGTACAGGCCCGGAAAGGAGATCAGCCATGCTGATGCGCTTTCGCGATCCCCTCTGCCATTGTCGGACGACCAAAAGGCGAGAGCAGAAAGAGACCGCCAGGTGTTGCTGATTGAGGTTTTAGACGCACCCCCAATAGTGCCAGCCGACATTGCTAGGGCGACAGGCAAGGACAGGACGCTGGGAAAAGTTAGTTCATGGGTGCAGAAGGGGTGGCCGGCTTCGTCCCCGAGTACAGAGTTCGACCCATTCTTTAGGAAAAAGCTAGAGCTGTCCCTAGAGAGGGGGTGCCTTCTGTGGGGCCAACGGGTGGTGGTCCCTGCGCCCCTGCGGACGAGGGTGCTCGAACTGCTGCACGTCAGCCACCCGGGCATAGTTCGTTCAAAGGCGCTAGCCCGGAGTTACTTCTGGTGGCCACAGCTGGACGCGGACATTGAGCACATGGTCGGCACTTGCGAGGCTTGCCAGGAATCCCGACCTGAGGCGGCCCGTCTCCCGCATAGGGAGTGGGACACAGCAAGGGGGCCGTGGTCCCGAGTGCACGTGGATTTCGCTGGCCCGTTCCGAGGAACCATGTTTCTCCTGGTGGTAGATGCGTTCTCCAAGTGGCTGGAGGTTATCCCAGTAAAGAGCACGTCCTCCGCCACGACAATTGGCCGGCTAAGGAGAGTCTTTTCCACGTTCGGTTTACCCGACACTTTAGTCAGCGATAACGCTAGTTGTTTCACCTCCGCCGAGTTCGGAGCATTCATGGAGGCAAACGCCATTCGGCATGTCACATCCGCACCGTTTCACCCGGCCACGAATGGCCAAGTGGAACGACTGGTGCGTACAACAAAGGACGCGCTGCGGCGCATGGGCCCGGGGGACCTGAATCACCAGGTATGCCAGTTCCTCTTAGCGTATAGGGTAACCCCTTTAGCGTCAGGCTACTCGCCGGCGGAGCTCTTGATGCGGCGAAAACTGACCACGATCCTGTCCAGGCTAGACCCGACGAGGGTCGAGGATAAAGGGAAAAACATAGGGTTGGCAGTGTCGAAAGGTTTTGCCGCCGGGGACCCTGTTCACTGCAGGAACTATTCCAGCGCAGGGCCGGCCTGGGTACCAGGGGAGGTTGTAGAACAGACGGGGCCAGTATCGTACCGGGTCGAGACTAACACCGGCCTCCTCTGGAGGAGGCACGCAGACCAACTGAGGCACCGAGTGAGTGGGCCAGTCAGTGGAGCTCAGCAACAGGATTCAGCGTTAGGGTTCTCCCCCACCCGCTTAACCCAAGGGGGAGACAGCAATGGACAACAGTCCCAAGCGAGGGGGGAAGGAAGCAGAAGCAGCGGCCCCGACTCATATCCTTTTGATATGCCAGTCCTATCAGGAGCCGGGGAAGGGGGAGAGGAGTTCGCGGCCGCTGCCCCCGATAGTAATTTTGAGTTTGATTTTGCGAGCCGGGGGGGTTTTCAGGAGTGTTCCCCCACCCATCCAAGCGAGAAGAGGGGTTTTTCGTTAGCCCCCAGTGCCCCCGGTTCCTCCCCAAGAAAGAGCACACCTCCCAACAACGCCGCGGAGCCGCGGAAAGTCACTAACGAGTCTCCCTCTCATATTACAGGACAGGAAACCAGGGGACAAAGAGAAGGTAGCAAACCCGGGGAGAGGCAGCCCGCATCGAGACCCCAGCGTGTTCGAAATAAGCCATCTTGGCTGAGAGACTTTGTCTCCTAAGGGGGGGAGTGTGTTTAAGTGTGGGCTCGAGACTTTGTCTCATCCTAGGGGGGAGGGGTGTTGTGTTCTGATGGTTTTATTGTACACATGGATTACAATGTATCTGAGCAAATGTAACCTTGCCTATAGCAACAATGTAACCTTCAGCTGTATCACATAAACCCTGTAATAGGACGCGAGCTAATGACCACCAGCTGGCAGCAGCGAGCGTCCAAGCTCTCTTGGTCCAAACTCATCAAAGGCAACAGCGCGGGAAGTTTTCCCGCCACCACCACACCTGGACAAGAAGGGCGTGACCTGCAATGACGTCACGCAGACAGTAGCCAATGGGCTACCATGGCACCACGTTCAAATGTATTACTGCTGTATATAAAGAGCTATCGATCCGCCATTACCTCACGTTCCCTCTGCCCACGATGCAATAAACCTGAGTTACCCCAGCCCGAGGCTGTGTCCTGTGTCTTGGTTTGCATACACTAAACAATCAGACCTGGCTACATTGTATGGTCACAAAATGTAAATGGAGCACTATTAGTATGCAAACAAGATTTCCAGTTCTAGTTGCCAGAGTGCACCAAATCAACCATGGCTTATTCTATTGGCGTTATACTTTTGCAGTCTATTCAAATAGCCAACTAGCTCTGCTGAAAGCTGATGGGGAAAGAGACCCTCACTTCAACCCATTCTGAAATGTTCTTTAAAAATTCTCTATGGTTCACTTATGATAAGCTTGTACCTAATTCCAGTTGACAGTTTTGATTATAGATAGCCGCGTGAATTAAATGAAGAATTCTCAATCAACAAATTATATCTATCCCAGTGATTCTTTAGATCTACATTAGTTGGAATTTCACTCAGGCCTATGTCTGTCTTTATTCCAGAAGTACTTCAACTGTTCAATAGCACATGTAGAGCTCTCTTGTTTGAATTCATGAGAGTTTGTTCATGACACTTCTACTTAGATAGCATTGACGAGTTTATTTTGAACAATACTTAAGTGCAAAATGATATTCAGATTAGAAGAGCATGTGTGTGTTATGGAGAGGAGAAGAGCTTGTTGCTTCATCTGTGCGTTATTACTCATCTAACACCCTGAGATCCCCAAGGCATGTTTGTGCCACTGATGTCTGGCAGTGTTTGGTGAAACACAAGCTGGTAGATTCCATATCCTCATTATACATCTTCCTCCTCTACTTTTGAAAAACTGAAGGTTGGGAAGCAAAGCCAAATGTGCATGATTTCCCTGAAAACTGAGTTGGCTGTGAGTGTTCCGACACTGAAAAATACACTGTATGTGCTGATTGATCCTATAGCCATATTTGTATGAAGGGATGTTTACCTGGAGACAAGATCTGCTTTCATTAAGATTTGTTTATAAGTTATTAGTGTTGGAATTGTAAATATGAATCCAGAAACACTTAAGTTCAATGTCATTTGCTTGTTTTGCCAATATATTTTTGAGTGCTTGGAATTGTTTTGAAGCATTTGAGATGTATAAACTGTTTGAAGTTTATTTTTCATTGTTTTTTAAACTATACTTCACCCTGAGACCTGCTGATTTAGATGAGGCTAAGGTAAAGGTAAAGCTTGCCCTTGCTTGAAAGCCAGTCATATCCAACTTTAGGGTTCAGTGCTCATCCCTGTTTATATCCATGGAGCCAGTGCTGTCTGCATCTGCAGATGTTTCTATGGACATGTGGCAGGCATGCCTTACCACCAGAGTGCATGGAATGCTGTTTACCTTCCCATCAAAGTGGTCCCTATTTATCTACTTGCAATTTCTTGCTTTCCAACTGCTAGTTTGGCAGAAGCTGGGACAGAGACAGAAGCTCACTCCATCATGCAGTATCCGGGAATCAAACTCTGACCTTCCAGTCAGGCTAAACACTAATAGATAAGTAAGCCAGCCTTCTTATTACATTTATAAACCATCAAATAGCTTTTGACTGATGATAACTGTAAGGGGTATATTGTTCAAGGAGCAATTTCCTATTGCAACCATCCAGTGAGTTTTCAGATCTGAGGTGGGATTTGAACCCAGGTCTCCTGAGACAGGCACTGCATCCACTGTACCACCTGAGCTTTTAACCCAGTCTTCCTTCTTGCTTTTTCATTTTCTTTAAAAGAACAGCAACTCCCCCGCCCCCCCCCCCCAAAAGAGGAACAATTTGGAGACATGACAGTGTTTTATGAACCATAAAATCACACGTAGATGGGAAATTATCCATTTGCTTCCCAAATACAAACCTTTGGGGCCATCGATTGAAACTGGTAGACAGCAGGCTTAAGATAAATAAAAGCAAATACCTCTTCATACTATGCAGACTGTGCAATTCTCAAGCTGTTTGTTTATTTAAGATACTTTAATGCCATCTTTCTTACCCCCAAGCAGATTACAGTAAACATAAAATAATGCTTGAAAACCTACAAGCACAATTAATGCTCTAAACAATATTTTTTAAAATTCTTCTTTCTTCCAGAGAGATGAACTATTTTTAACAATAGGCAGCAGAAATTAAGGATTGGGTGTCTCTAATAGGTAAAGCAGCAATAGCAGCTATTGCCTCTAAAATGGCAGTGAAATAACCATGGACTGGTGAACACCAACTTCTCATCATTCTGCCGTCGCTGGCTCCTAAATTATGATCCATTCTACTGCATATCACTCTGCAAGTTCACAGGTGTAATAAAAAGAAGTAGACCATTTCTCCAAGTTGATGAAATGAAAGAGGGGGGGAGGAAAGAAAGGAGGAGGGAAAAACAATAAAATGTCATTTTAGAGTTTTAGTTCCTCTCTTCACTCTTTCTAGGATGAACCGCTGTAAGTTGCTCCCCTCCTCCCATTTTATGTTTGTTCACATTGTAAACAGAAGCAACCATGACTTATTTATCATATTTGCCTTTCGCAAAAATCATTTTTAATCTTTCATAGCCACACTGATAGGCTTCTTCACTAAGGTGGTACATGGGAGCCAAGATCTATTTATGTATATTCATTAGTATGTTACTAATTAAAAATGTTTCATTAAACTTCGTTAAAAAAAAGAGAAAAGAAGATAAGAAGGAAATGAGCATGTACAATAAAGAACCCCAAGGCTATGAAACTACTTCTGCAGTAGAGCAGTATAAAGTAATGCGGGCAGCAGATACGTTGGATACTTACGACAAAAGTGAAAACAAACTCCAGATGCTGGAAATGGCTGGTATTTTTATAGGTATAAGATGCATTTGAACAATTCACAGCAGGGAATCTAAGGTCTCCATTCAGTTTGTCCAGCTTTTAGCCTTTGGGACAGTTTCATCAGATGTTCTATTGATATCAATGTACAGACTTAGATTTGATAATGTAAAGATAACAAAGCCTATTATCCCACTACCATAAGTCTTGTTCCACCTGACAGAGACCTATACCCATCCAGGAAGCCACCATAAAATCTTTTGCTGCTTCAGAGTACATAAAGTTTTGCTCCAGTCTAGAGATGTCTATGATAGGTCTTACTCACTGACTGTTCATGCTTACAAACCAGCCAGATCAGGTAGGAAACAGCAATGTACTGTAAATTAGGTAGCCAATAAAGAAACTTGAACTCTCCCACCAGCTTATGCTCTGTATAAAAAGTATAATGTCTTCTGTCACAAATCAGGTTTTGTTTTGATTGGAAAATAGATCAAAGTTTAGGATCACAAAAATAGAAGGGAACATTTTTTACATTTCCCCTTTTCCTGGATAAAATAAAATCATATCTATTTATATTTCCTTGCATAGCCAGTTAACAAAAGCAAGGATATATATTTTTACTGTTCTACTCACAAGCAAGCACAGGTAGCTCCTGTCTCCACCTGTGCTTTCAAACATACATACTCTAATCATGGTTTTTCTTCTTCTATATTCTGCAGCTCCCCTGGTGTGCTGATCAATCCCAGCAGGCACAGTCGCCGCACAACAGCGCTACACAGAGAGTCTATTCAAGGAGAGTCCAAAGAGCAAGTCCAAAGGATATCCAGTCCAAAGGATCTAGTCCAAAGGATATCCAGGGGTGTTGGCAGGGAGGTCAGGGTCTAGGCAGGAAATCTCAAGAAGTATCTGAAGTCAAGCAGGACATCTGAAGTCAAGCAGGGTCTAGGCAGGCAATCTCAAGAAGTATCTGAAGTCAAGCAGGACATTCACAGAAGAATTGCACCGGTGCTTGAATGCTGGGACAAGCTTGCTTAAGAGGCTCTCAGCTAATGGGTATCAGCTGGGAGCCTTCTCTGGTAACGTGTTCTAGCTTGCTTGCATCTCACCTGCAGCTACTTTCTGCACCTTTCCCTGACTAAGAGCTGATCACTGTCAGAGTCAGACTTCACTTCTGGTGTGACAGGTCATCTGGATGGGGAAACAGAGTTGGGCCAGAAGCAGGCTGAGATTCCTGGTTCAGGACATTCTCAGATTCAGGCGGAACTGGGCTGGGCATAGGAAGTGCTTCCTGATTCAGGTCATCTTCAGAGTCTGATGAGGACTGGATCACAACATCTGATGGCTTAGTGCTTAAGATGCTGAGCTGGAGACTGGAAGGTCGGGTTTCAATACCTGAGTGCTGTACTTGGGGACATGAAAGGAGCCTTATATGGGCACCCCTCTAGCAAAAATCCTTTCAACCCAGAGTAATCTCTGACATGAAATTATTATTATTAGTCTGTATTCTAAAATAACCAATTTTTTTCATCCTTTAATCCCACCTCTTCCTGTATGTTACCCCATAAGGCTTCACTTTCAATGCTCATCATACCTATTTCCATTCTCATAGTTTCAGCTTGTTATGACTATCTTCAAGGGAAAGCAATCTGCACCTGGCTTTGAAAGACACATTCCCAGACTTTCTTCTCCAACTGCTCAGGAATAAAATAAAAAAACTGGTGACCATCTTAACTCACTAAAAGCAAAGGCTCTACTGTATTTTGATTCATTACATGATAGAGGTACATACAGCTCATTGTGTTTCTTTCTATCAATCTTTCTCTTCCCCACTTATTTTCCTCCTCTAGTCTTCCTCTTCCCTTAAAAAAAAAAAGAATGGGTTGAAGCTGAAGCCCTATTTGTCATCAGGAATCTGGACAGGTATTCACAAGGGAAAGAAAAGTGATCTAGCCCAACCCATTAATGACACAATTTCAAATGGAGGGCAGCCTCCTGAAGAAGGGATTTTTCCTTATCCATGAGTAGCCACCACATGACTAGGTAATACTGATTTTCCAGCATTGCCAATTGTGTGGAGAGTATTCATGAATAAATCGAAAGACAATTTCCAAATGAGGTAAAACATTGTGGGAGTAGGAGGCAAGGCTAGATCACATTCCCTGTTCAGGTTACTAATTTCTTCTTCTTCAAGTGCCACATCCATTCCGGATAAGAACATAAGAACAGCCTTGCTGGAACAGGCCACAGGCCATCCAGTCCAGCATTCTGTCTCACACAGTGGCTAACCATTTGCTTCAGGGTATTATTCCCAAGCAGATGCCTTCACCTGCTAAGGATTCCCTGGAAATGGCATTGAAAGACATCCTGCCTATCTCTCCAACCCGGAGGTTGTCCTTATGTATCCATAATTATAGCCATTGATACCCTTGTCCTCCATGAATTTGTCTAATCCTTTCTTAAAGCTGTCAAGAGCTGTCAAGACTGACAGCTGTCACCACTTCTTCTGGCAGGGAGTTCCATAGACCAGTGATCCTCTGGGTGAAAAAGTACTTTCTCTTATTTGTTTGAGAACTAGTACCCAAAAGTTTCATCGAGTGTCCCCTAGTTCTAATGTTATGCGATACGGAAAACAGTTTTTCCTTATCTACTTTGTCCACACCGTGCATGATTTTATAAACTTCAATCAGGTCACCTCTTAGATGTCGTCATTCAAGAGTGAAGAGGCCCAACCGTTGCAGCCTCAGATGGTAAGGAAGGTGTTCCAGTCCCCTAATCATTTTTGTTGCCCTCCTCTGCACTTTTTCCAACTCCATAATATCCTTCTGGAGGTATGGCGACCAGAACTGTACACAGTATTCCAGGTGGGGCCTCACCATAGATTTATAAAGAGGCAAAATGACACTTGCTGACTTATTTTCTATACCCTTCCTAATGATCCCTAGCATTGAGTTTGCTTTTTTCACTGCTGAGGCACACTGGGTTGACACCTTCATTGAGCTGTCCACCAGGACACCAAGGTCCCTTTCCTGGTTTGTCGCAGAGAGTTCAGACCCCATCAGTTTATAAATGTAATTGGGGTTTTTTGCCCCAACATTCATCACTCTGCACTTACTAATGTTGAAGCTCATTTGCCACTGTTTTGCCCACTCCCCCAGTGTCAAGAGATCTCTCTGTAGCTCCTCACAATCTCTCACAGTTTTCACTACCCTGTATAATTTAGTGTCGTCAGCAAATTTGGCTACCTTGCTTTTTACTCCTACCTCTAGATCATTTATGAAGAGGTTGAAAAGCAGGGGTCCCAGTACTGAACCTTGGGGGACCCCACTCTTTACTTCCCTCCACTTGGAGAAGTGTCCATTTAGTGCTACCCTCTGTTTCCTGTCCCTTAGCCAGTTGCTGATCCAGGACAAGACCTGTCCCTTTATTCCATGACTGGTAAGTTTATTCAAGAGCCTTTGGTGTGGGACCTTGTCAAAAGCCTTTTTAAAGTCCAGATAAACAATGTCAACTGGATCCCCCTTATCCACATGCTTGTTGACACTCTCAAAAAATTCCAACAGATGAGTGAGGCATGATTTGCCCTTGTAAAAGCCATGTTGGCTCTCCTTTAGCAGCGCCTTCTCTTCTATGTGCCTATTAATTCTATCTTTTAGGATGGTTTCCATCACTTTACCTGGGACACATGTCAAACTGGCAGGTCGGTAATTTCCTGGATCCTTTTTTTGAAAATTGGTGTTACATTCGCTACCTTCCAGTCATCAGGCACAAAGCCTGATTTGAGGGAAATATTATATATTTTGGCTAGGAGATCAGCAATTTCATCTTTAAGATCCCTGAGAATTCGTGGATGGATGCCATCTGGTCCTGGTGATTTGTTAGTGTTTAGTTTAACAAGACATGCAAGGACCTCCTCCCTGGTTATTTCTATCTGGCTTAATTCTTCGGTTTTCCTCCCTACGAAGGGAAGGGTCATGTGGCAGGCATGACTAGACACCAGAGCACATGGAACGCTGTACCATTGCAGGCGCACCCACCCAAATAAAGACTCAGACACCGGTATTGGATTAAAGGCATTGGGCCACTTTTATTGGATAATGCCCTAGTCCGAATTCTCACTTTCAATTGGTGTATCATCCAATTGTAATTCTTTAAGGCAAGCAGGCCGCAGTAGCACTGGTAAGGTTCCACCCTAAATGCCAATGGAAATTGGCTACATGTATCAGTTTGTATCAATTTGTTTGTTGACACAAACAAATTGTTGACCGGAGTCAATATACTATCTACTGACCCCACCCTATGACGTGTATCCGTTCAAATATCAAGGTGATGCAGGCTGTGAAGCTCCTGAAATCACCCCTTTCATAGTTCGCCCTTGACTGGCCAAACCTGTTTCCCCTGTACCTATCTATGTGTTGGCCAGTCAATTGCGAACCTGCCGGATACCTATGTGTCATAAATCTTTATCTTACCCAGTGCTACCAGCCACACGGGGAGGCGTCCATGATGACTCACCACCACCCCACCCCCCCGACCGTCAGCTCGGTCACCAGGCCTGCTTGCACATCCTCCAGAAAGAGGTATATACCTCTGGCCGACAGGTGGACCCCATATCCTGCCTATAGGTCAAAATTTTTGCAAGCCTATCCTCAGATGTTTACTGGCTGTGCCCAAGCCATTCTCAGCAAGGAACCGGGCAACAGCCCTGTCCACTGACCGCCAGAGACAGTCCAAACCACGGAGATCCATGTCTCCTCTAAAACGGTGTCTCGGCACGATGTTAGACCATAGCAACCGTGTGTATGGCCATAAATGATGTAAAAACACCAGGTCACTGCACTTCGACATTTTAAGGAAAGGACAGTGATCCGTGCGAGATCATCGCCGCCGAGGTGCAGAATAAGAACATCAGGCGGTCCAGCATCCCTGATGGACATCAGGAATGGCAACAGTTCCTGCCCTCTCATGCCACGCATACCATACCACCGCATACGTGCGTTTGCATGCAGCCCGAGCTGGGGTCCACACTCTGTCGCCACAGCATATTCTGCCACCCAGTGTACATAGCTGCGGCCCACCAGCCCCACTGCCACCAGTGTGCGGAGACACACAGGATCTGTAAAAAAGGAAAAGGGGTTAAGGACATAACTAGGTACTCATACAGTGAGGGGACATACATATAAGGAAAATACGTGCACACCACCACGTGCCCACATATATCCGCCTCCGAGTACCCAAACGCAGCCGCGGTCAATGCGACGCCTATCCTGAATGAATGGGTGCCATAACGGGCCCCATACTGTGAAGCACGGTACCGGTCACCCTCCAGAACTTAAATTTGGTAAGGGGAGACCTATCCTGGTGGCAGAAAAACAGGCCAGGGCGGGCAGCAGGCACTGCCAAAATTGCATTTAGGGCACCAACCGGACAGATGTCAGCAAATGTACATCATAGCAGTCTACACCACTGCCTACTGCATGCTGATCGGCCTTTGAGGAACAAATCCTCAACTGAGCCCACTCCTGCTTGATAGAGTCATCTTCGAGTTCCAGTGCCCTACAAAAAACGTCCCCCTTTGACCATGGGACCAGCTCACTGATTCGCAGAGCTCCAGAGAAAGCTATGGTGGTAGCTGCATGAAAAGAGGCTCCTCCCACCTACTGTAACATAGTCTAAGGGAACCTCGTGCAAGGTGGGTCAAGGTCAGAATACCTGTGAAAACAGGGCGACGTGTGTCCGGGCGGCGGCCACATACACGCGTCCACCCTTCCAATAGATGGCGTATACAGAAAAAACTCGCACAGTCAGTAAAGCTCCGTGCCCTGGCCATGAATGTCAAGGCATAAAGCCTGGTGGCTATGGTGCATGGGGGCAACCCCATATCATAAGGCGCATTGTAAAACCTAGGCGACTGGTATCGGGCATATTTCAGGCGACTGCCTATGTCCACAGAAGGCTCTAAAGCGTAGGAGTGGATGCTGACACGCCGTACGCGTGCGAGGTGCCAAGACAAGCAACTCGTCTGGTTCACGTCCCTTCGCCAAATGTCCATATCTCGGCCAGGAGTGGAGAGGTGAGTTCCCCTGGGTCTGAAGCCAAGTCACGGAACCAGGAGATCTGCAGGCGGGATAAAGCATCGGCAATATCGTTATTAATGCCTTGCACATGTCTAGCCTTAAGGAGCACATTCAAGCGCACAGCCCAAGAACAATTGGCGAGCTGAGTCCATGACGCTGGGGGGTTTAGATGTTTGGGCATTAACAATGTGCACCACCGCAGCATTGTCACACCAAAAGTGAAACACAGAATCAGCCCACCCGTCCCCCCAGAGCATAAGGGGACCCGAAATTGAAGAAACTCCAGAAACGTAGGATCAGGTAAGCGATCCGTGCCCTGCCATCCCTGGGGCCAAGGACCATAGACACGCTGTCCTTGAGTTAAAACCCACACCCCGGGGAGCCGGAGGCATCCGGCCGTACTTGGAACTGGGGCTGACCATAAGCTCAGACCTCCAAAAGGAGACAGCGTGACAGTCCTGCTGGAATGTGAGCCAAACCAACAGGTCTGCACGTAAACCCCTAGTCAGCCGTACCCCATGGCATCGTGTATGAAGACGTGCCATAGTGTGACCCAGGCACCAGGTGAAGGCACTGATTGGTGTTACCACTCTGCAGGCGAAGTCGATGCGTCCATGCATCACCTGCCACTCTCGGATAGGCACCTTACACTTGGGAACATTGCCAAAATCGCAGCAGGAGCCGCCCCCCTTGACAGACAATTCGGTCACCTGGCCCTCGTGCACGTTATTCAAATGAGAGGTGCATCCGCCTGTTGACATGTGAACCCCATCTCCAGAATACAGGCCAAATTCCTGTAACCCTACCCCCAGATGACAAATGGCTGTCCCCAAGCCATTCTGGATAAGGAACTAGGCAACAGCCCTGTTCACTGACCGCCGGGCACAGTCCAACCGTGGAGTCAAAGCCTCCCTTATAATAGTGCTTCGGCACGATGTATAATCATAGCAACGTGTAAACGGCCATAAATGGCAAAGAAACGCCAGGTCGCTGCACTCGGAAGTCTTTGAGTCCGGGCTAGCAATCCATGGAAGATCACCACCTCCAAGGTGCAGAATTAAAACATCTGGCGGCCTAGCATCCCCAATGGACATCAGGAATGTCAACAGTTCCCGCCACCTATATGCTGTGCACACCATACCACTGCCTACGCGCAGCCCAAGATGTGGTCTCCCTTCTGATGAATCAGGATACTGTGCCACCCCAGTGCACATAATTGTGGCCCACAAGCCACACTACTACCAGTGTGTGGGAACACACAGGATCTGTAAAATAAGGAGGGAGAATGTAGGGCAGAACAAGGCACTCCTGCAGTGAGGGGACGAACAGACAGAGAAAATTGCGCAAATCCCCACCTGCCCGTGCAACATATGCCAGGCTCCGGGTACCCAAATGCAGCCGCAGTTGATGCAGCGCCCAACCCGAAGGAATGGGTACCACTTTTAATTCAGTAAGGGGTAGACCCGTCTGGTAGCAGACGGCAGGCTAGGGCGTGAATCACGCACCGCCACAAGCACATGTGGGGAAGCAACCGGACAAATGGCAGCGCCAGGCTAGTACCCTTTTCCAGCTGACCGTCCCTTGAGGAGCGAAACCTCCCCGAGCCCACTCCTGATCAAGCAACACATCTCCCAGTTCCAGTGTCCTGCAGAACATATCCCCTGTTGAAAATGGTAGCAGCTAACTTAATCTGCGAGCTCCAAATCACGGCACAGAGGTAGTTGCCCGAAAGTAGACTCTCCGTATGGAGCCTAGGCGCTGGCCATGTAGGAGTCATATATATTAGCCACAAGTGCTAGCAGGGCTCATCGCTCTCATTCCAGGGTGAAGGGCAGTCCTCATCCTAAGGTCTTGGCCATAGACTAACCATGACGGGCCAGGGAAAGCAACCACAGCCCGGTAAATATTGTCCAAGCACTGGACCATTGGGATGGCCAAATCAGGAGGGCCCTTATATATCCTGCCATGGATACCCGATAGGCCGGTAACCAACTGGCCCCATTGCAAGACAGCTTGCAGCGACGGGGCAACTCACTGTCCCTGTCATCCTGCCCCTCCATGTCCTGAGCGGTGTGTTCACGCTGCAGGAGGGGAAAATGGGAATATATTCCCCATGCCACATCGTCTTGTCAATAGCCCGGGACAAATGGTCACCCAGGGGCATGGAGCAACCGGCCGTCGGCAGAACCACCGTTGGCACGGATAGGAGTGGGGATACACATAATAAGGCCCATCGGACCCCCGAGAAATCAAGGGAAAACATAGGGGTGGTCACATCTGTAAGAACCAGGGTGTAATTTGCCTGTTGCGGCCATGGCCACTGTAGCCCCCTCCCCCACGCTAAAGCTAGTGTCACAGGTGTGTTGATTTTACCAGGATACTCACTCATTGCACCCCCACGAGCCACCCCCACCGGGGGTTCCGGCCTGTAGTGAGCGTTGGAGTTCACGATGGCCATCGAGCTCCGTGTTTCCGCACATTGAGGCCGGATGGGGACCTGCTAGGCACCGGCCTGCGCTGGCCAGGTGGCCTCCAGCAGCTCAACCCCATTGGCGGTCTGGTGCGCAGCCGTGGCCGGCATGTGGGCTGGAACCGCCGAGTTGAGCATCTGACCCACCAGGAAAAGGTGGGCCAGATGGGCCGGATGGCTCACCGGGTCATTGACGAGGGATAAACCGATGTGGTAATCCCTGGCCATAATAGGGCCATGCCCAATAATCCGGCCCATGAGGGGCCGGGATGACGGTGGGGCGGAAGACCCGCACCGTGCCCGAGTGAGCAAAGAAGCAGTGGGGAAAAAACCCCAGTGGAGCAGGCCCATGCCGCCCCCGCCCAAGCCCTCAGCCTGTGCTCATTGGTGGCAGTGTGACCGACAACCCTGCCACCCACCTGCTGGCCCGGTGGCACCCCTAAAAAATAGAGGGGTGGGCTAAGCCCCCCCCCCCAGGCGCGACCAAGGGGCTGCCTGAGCCTAGGGATCCAAAGAATTCTGCGCTGCAGTACTCAGGAATAGAACAGCTGACCTTCAGCCTCTCAGTCAGCCTCTTAGCCACCTGAGCCACTGCAGTGCAGCGGTCGGAGGAAGGGAACAACCTCCGATGCAAGCAAATCGAGCCTCTTGAAAGAGGCGGCAAGGGAGGAAGCTACGGAGCGAACTTCTCCACTCCGTCGCTTCTAAAATGGCAGCACAGTTGCCTCGTGGCCACCCCTTTTAAAGACCCCACTGAGTCCGGGTGGGTGGGGGCCTGCAAAGAGCGTGGCGGCCATTTTGGCGCCACGCTTGCATTCCCACCAAAGTGGTCCCTATTTATCTATTTGCAATTTCTTGCTTTTGAACTGCAAGGATGGCAGGAGCTGCGACAAAGACGGGAGCTCATTCTGTCCTGCAGTACTCGGGAATCGAACTGCTGACCTTCTGCCTCCCAGTCAGCATCTTAGTCACTTAAGCCACTGAGTAAACAAGAAAGAAAACAAAACAAAAGTCCCCCAAGAAAATGGGGAAAGGGTTCTTTGGCCCACACAGCTTTGTGCCCATTGTATCTACAACACCATCTAGCCATCTTATTTTTGGCCACCCCCTTCTTTTGTCCTCCACCTTTCCTA
This sequence comes from Bradypodion pumilum, assembly GCA_035047305.1. NCBI lineage: Eukaryota > Metazoa > Chordata > Lepidosauria > Squamata > Chamaeleonidae > Bradypodion > Bradypodion pumilum. The sequence goes on along the minus strand of JAWDJD010000011.1, from coordinate 25,934,306 downwards.
GCATCAAGGCTTTCTCAAGTGAATCCTCTCTGCTCATTTGATGTCCAAAGTACTTTAGCGTCATCTTTACTATTTGACCTTTAATGAGCAGTCGTGATTGATTTCTTCTAGGATTGACCTATTTCTAACACTACATTTCAAAGGCATCTATTCTTCTGTGCTCAGCTTTCCTAATGGTCCAGCTCTCACACCCATACATTACTACTGGGAATACCATTGCTTTGACTATGCAATTTTTTGTTTGCAAGGTGATGCCTCTACTTTTAACTATGTTCCCCAGGTTTCTCATAGCTTGTTTCCCAAGCATCAGTCACCTTTTTATTTCATGGCTGCAATCACCATCTGCAGAGATCTTTGATCCAAAGAAAGTAAAATCTGCCAGTCGTATCCAACTCTAGGGTGCAGTGCTTATCTCATTTACAGCCAAAGAGCCAGTGCTGTCTGTGTTTGCAGATATTTTCATGGTCATGTGGCAGGCATGACTAGAGCCCAGCAAGTCACATGGCTATATTTGGCCATGCCCACAGATTTGGCCACACCCACAGAGGGGTGTGGCCAAAATTTTCCTTATTTTCAAATCCAAAACTTGACAGTATGCTTCTTCTGGCAGGGAGTTCCAAAGATCAGTGATCCTCTGGGTGAAAAAGTATATTGGCTGTCATCACGGCAATAGTCTTCCTGTTCTTAACTCCTGTTCTTAATTCCTCAGAACAGTTCTTCTGAGGACATGCCACACTAATCTCTCAAGTTCTTCAGCAATGAAATCTGTTTATGTCCAGGGCCTCTCTTCCCAGGGATCTTTCCTTGCAGAGTGAGTTGGAGTACTCTATATTTTATGTTGTTCCTCATGATATGGCCAAGGTATTGGAGCTTTCTTTGTTTAATCATCTTAAACAGTTCTTGCTCTTTATCCACCTGGTGCAACACGTCTACATTAGTCAAATGGTCAAACCATGATATCCTTAGCAGCCATCTGTAGATCTACATTTCAAAAACAATTACTAACTGGGATCCCTAAAATAATACTTAAAAGGGTGTGGTGACATATTTATCCCATGATACTTGTTTTCTTTTAGATGCAATCCTCCTTAATCCAAGGCTGTACTTCCCAGTCATCTTTGTCACATGGCTAGTGACACAACCACACATGCAAAAACGGTTGACATCGCTGTTAATTATGCCATACGTATAATGGCAGGATGCCTCAAACCTATATCAGATGAGAAAATATACTCTCTTGTTGGTACTTTTCCAAACTAAGATAAGGAGAGTGTTATGTTCTGTAAAGCTGTGCCTTTAACAATGTATCTTTGCCATGTGTTATCAATGTAACCTTTCTGTGTGCAACATTATAACCATCAGCTGTATCAATGTAAACCTAATAAGGGGACGCGAGCTAGTGACCACCAGAGGGCAGTAGCGAGCGCCCAGCTCCCATGGATCATATTCACCTGGTTCAGCAGCGCGGGAAGATTCCCCGCCACCTCTTCACCTGGTCAAGAAGGGCGTGACCTTCTACGACGTCACGCAGGCAGCAACCAATAGTCTGTCGACGAGCCACATTCAAATGTATAGCCAGCTGTATATATTGAGCTACTCATCCGCCATTACCACATGTTCCTCCGGATCATCATGCTATAAACCTGTGTTAAGCCAACCTTTCGGCTGTTTCATTGTCTTTGGTCCCTTACACTAAATTGGCGACGAAGGTGGGATATGGCAGCCCACGGGACCAAGACATGCGCCGGTTTCGAAATCAGGAAACCGGGTGACTGGGAGATCTTCGAGATGGACTTCCAGGCAGCACTGATCGAGTCCGAAGTCACGGAAGAGGCAAAGAAAAGGGCCATCTTCACCAGGATGCTCGGACAAGAAACAAAAAGGACCTTGGTGGACCTGATTGCACCGAGGAGGGTGAGCGAATTCAAGGCCAAGGAACTCATGCAGATGCTGCGTGAGCACGTCCGGCCCGCCACGGCGATGTTTCCCGCTCGGAGTGCGTTCTGGAGGCGAGTCCAAGCGCCCGGGGAGACGGTCGCCGCATTCGTGGCGGCCCTGCGGCTGGCGGCCGGCCCGTGCAAATGGGAGAATGCTGAAATCACCCTCCGGGACTGTGTGCTGTGCGGCCTGAACGATGCCGAGACCCAGCGCACATTAATGAACCAAGAGCCGCCTCCCACGTTGCAGGAGGTCGTCAGAGCGGCCCAGGCCGCAGAAGCTACAAAGGCCGGGGTCCAAGAACTCCAGGACTGGTGGCCGAAGTCGAGCAAGGCAGAGACTCCGGTACAGGCGGCCCGGCGAACTTCGAGGTCGTCCACAGAGAGCAGCGATGACGAGGACGTCCGGAGGGTCCGGAAGGAGAGCCGGCGATGCGACGGCTGTGGAGCGGCCCACGACCGCGTAAAGTGCCCCTTCCGGAAGGCCGAGTGCCACAACTGCGGCCGCCGCGGGCACATCGCCAAGGTGTGCAGGAAGAAGCGCGAAACCCGGAGGAGCTCCGCAGACCGTTCCGCGGGACAAGACCGCCCAACGAGACCCAACGACGGCGCCTAGGCCACGCGGAAGCAGGACGGCGTGGGCCGCATCTCTGACGGCAGCGAGGATGACGCCCCAGTGTTCAGCGTGTCTGCAGGACACCCCCGCTATTTTGTTGAGGTACTAGTCCAAGGGGTTCCCATTAGGATGGAAATTGACTCAGGGTCCTCATATTCAATCATTTCCCAGAGGGAGTTTTTGGGAATTGCCCCCCACAAGCGACCCAAGCTCAAAGCATTGAGGTCCACACTACGGGACGTGCAAGGGAACAGTATTCCAGTGTTGAGGATTGGAGAATTTCAGGTCAAATTCAAGGAGCACGCCGCGTCCCTTCCCCTAGTCGTGCTCAAAGGGGGAGATTGGAGCCTCCTCGGGACTCAATGGTTCCAGCCCCTGGGGTTGTTTATTGGGGGGGTGCACGCCGTTGGAATGCACACCGTTGGGACTGATCCAATTCAGGAGGTGTGCGAGGTGCACCCCGAAGTTTTCAAAAAAGGACTGGGGAAATTCAAGGGGCCCCCAGTGACTTTCGACCTGGACCCAGAGGTCCGCCCAATTCGCCTTAAACCACGCAGGGTGCCGTTCGCACTTAAGGACAAGATAGAGGCGGAACTGGACAAGTTGGTGGGCCAGGGGATCCTCGTGCCTGTAGATTCTGCGGAGTGGGAAACTCCAATTGTAACCGCACTAAAGGCCAATGGGGAGGTCCGCATATGCGCCGACTATAAGTGCACCATCAACAAGGCGATCCGCCCGAATGCATATCCGGTGCCGGTAGTCAGCCATCTGCTGGCCAGGTTACACGGGGGAAAGTGTTTCGCTAAGCTCGACTTAGCACAGGCCTACCAGCAGCTCACGGTGTCCCCTGCCGCAGCTGCTGTGCAGACCATAGTCACCCATAAGGGGGCGTTCCAGGTGACGCGCCTCCAGTTCGGCGTGAATTCGGCGCCTGGAATTTTCCAGTCACTCGTGGAACGCCTCCTGAAGGGATTGGAGGGGGTGTTGCCTTATTTTGATGACGTGTTAATAACGGGGGGGGGAGTCGGGTTGAATTGGCCAAGAGGTTGGGGAAGGTCCTGACAATATTTGAAAAAGCGGGGCTGAGGCTGCGGAAGGACAAATGCATCTTCTTCGCAACCGAGGTTGAGTTCCTAGGGTTTTGTGTGACTCCTGAGGGAATAAAACCATCCAAGTCCAAGGTGGCAGCCATTAAGAAAGCCCCCCGCCCCACCTCCAAGCCCGAGCTGCAGCCGTTCCTAGGGCTGCTCAACTTTTACCACTCTTTCCTCCCCCGGAAGGCAGTGGTGGCTGAACCGCTACACAAACTGCTAAAGAAAGACCAGGCATGGAAGTGGGGCGAGGACCAGGAAAGGGCATTTAGTGAGCTAAAAAGCCTATTAGCGTCCGATGCCATACTGACCCACTTCAACCCCAAACGCCCAGTAGTTCTGACCTGTGATGCATCTCCAGTGGGGGTGGGGGCGGTGCTGTGCCACGTGTTGGAGAACGGAAGGGAGGCCCCGATAGCATTTTACTCCAGGTCCCTGTCCCAAGCGGAGAGAAACTACGCACAGACAGACAGGGAGGCACTAGCAATAGTCGCGGGGACGAAAAAATTTCACGACTTTCTGTACGGCCGCCCCTTCACCATTGTAACAGACCACAAGCCCCTGCTAGGCATCTTTACCGCAGATAAGCCCACCCCACAGATCCTGTCTCCAAGAATGCTCAGGTGGGCCATTTTTCTCAACGCGTATCAGCACGCGTTGGTTTACCGGCCCGGGAAAGAGATCAGCCATGCGGACGCTCTATCTAGGTCTCCCCTCCCCCTAACTCCCAGCCAGGTGAGCAAGGGAGAGCGGGACCATCAGGTTCTCATGATAGAGGTACTGGATTCGCCCCCCGTAGTGCCTGCCGACATTGCCAAAGCGACAGAGAAGGACAAGACGTTAGCGGCAGTAAGCTCCTGGGTGCAGAAAGGGTGGCCCGCGTCCTCCCCAGCGGAGGAGTTCGCTCCATTTTTCAGAAAAAAGTTAGAACTGTCCCTAGAGAGGGGGTGCCTCTTGTGGGGGCAGCAGGTGGTGATCCCCACTTCCCTTCGGCCGCGGGTGCTCAAGCTGCTGCACGTCAGCCACCCCGGCATCGTGCGTTCTAAGGCGCTGGCCCGGAGTTACTTCTGGTGGCCCCAGCTGGACGCCGACATTGAGCACATGGTCGGCACTTGTGAAAGTTGCCAATGCTCCAGACCAGAGGAGGCCCGCCTTCCCCACAGGGAATGGGACGCGGCTAAGGGACCGTGGTCCCGGGTGCACGTTGATTTCGCGGGCCCGTTCAGAGGCACCCTGTTCCTTCTTGTAGTGGACGCTTTCTCCAAATGGTTGGAGGTTATCCCAGTCACGAGCACCTCCTCGGCCCAGACCATTAGGCATTTGCGGAGGCTCTTTTCCACGTTCGGCATACCCGACACGTTAATTAGCGACAACGCTAGTTGTTTCACGTCCTCCGAGTTTAGGGCATTCATGGAGATCAACGCCGTTTGGCACATCACCTCCACCCCTTTTCACCCGGCCACCAATGGCCAAGTAGAGCGCCTCGTCCGCACCACGAAGGACGCGTTGCGGCGCATGGGCCCCGGGGATCTGAACCTCCAAGTCTGCCAGTTTCTGCTAGGGTACAGGGTGACCCCTTTGGCGTCAGGATACTCCCCCGCGGAGCTCTTAATGCGTAGGAAACTGACCACCATCCTTACTAGACTAGACCCCACGAGGGTAGAGGACAAAGGAAGGAACATCGGGCTAGAGGCCACAAAGAGTTTCAGTATAGGCGCCCCCGTGCATTGCAGGAATTACGCCAGCACGGGCCCAGCCTGGGTGCCGGGCGTAGTCGTGGAACAAACCGGCCCCGTGTCGTACTGCGTGGAAACCAATACGGGACTCTTGTGGAGGCGGCACGCGGACCAGCTCCGACGCAGGGTCCCCGACGAGCAGGGCGCAGACTGAGCAGGGACAAAGTCAGCGTTAGGGTTCTCCCCCACCCGTTTAGCCCAAGGGGTGGGAAGGGGGACCGCGGGCCCCCACCAAGGGGGGAGGAGGATGTCCTCATAGATATCCTGGGGGATCTTTCCGAGGAGGAGGAACCCGACCCCATACATATCTCGCGGAAGGTTCCCACAAATGCGGGTACCCCCACCAAGTTAGATTTTGATTTTCAGAACCGGGGGGGTTTTTCGGAGTGGTCCCCCACCCGTCCAAGCGAGAAGAGGGGTTTTTCGTTAGCCCCAACGGCCCCCGGTCTGCCCACAATGGAGTTTTTCCCTTCCCCTAAGGCCGCCAGACAGCGGCAAAACACTAACGAGTCTCCCTCTCCCATTTCAGGACAAGGGTCCAGGGAACAAAGAAGCAATAACGCCCCCGGGGGGGGCAGCCCTCGTCACGGCCCAAACGCACATGCAACAAGCCATCTTGGCTGAGAGACTTCGTCTCATCCTAGGGGGGAGGGATGTTATGTTCTGTAAAGCTGTGCCTTTAACAATGTATCTTTGCCATGTGTTATCAATGTAACCTTTCTGTGTGCAACATTATAACCATCAGCTGTATCAATGTAAACCTAATAAGGGGACGCGAGCTAGTGACCACCAGAGGGCAGTAGCGAGCGCCCAGCTCCCATGGATCATATTCACCTGGTTCAGCAGCGCGGGAAGATTCCCCGCCACCTCTTCACCTGGTCAAGAAGGGTGTGACCTTCTACGACGTCACGCAGGCAGCAACCAATAGTCTGTCGACGAGCCACATTCAAATGTATAGCCAGCTGTATATATTGAGCTACTCATCCGCCATTACCACATGTTCCTCCGGATCATCATGCAATAAACCTGTGTTAAGCCAACCTTTCGGCTGTTTCATTGTCTTTGGTCCCTTACACTAAAGAGAGTAATAACCGTGGTTGTCTAGAGAACTAAGCAAGAGAATGACCCTTGGCATCCTTTGAATAGATGTGTACCTCAAATCCACCAACTCAGATCCAGCCATAACAAACATTTTTGAGGGTACACAAGAGCTAAACCAAACTAGAAGATGGAGGAAGGAGCTCACTGGACAAGGAACAACATTAAAGGAACATATAGCTGAGGAACTCAACCTCCCCTACGTCACGTGGAGGACCCTGAATAAGCTGAGGGTTGGAGTCCCTAAATGTAAGACCAACATACTCAGGTGGGGCCTGCTGGGAGACAGCAACACACTGTGTGAATGTGGAGAAATACAGAATCCGACTCATTTACTTGTCTACCAATTACTACTAGAAACATGCACCGATGAGGACTTATGTTTGGCCAATGACAAAGCCAATAAAATGGCTTTATTTTGGCAATCCAGGGTGTGATTGGGACACAAAAGAGGAAGTGACAAGGGTTGATGGGAGTTGTATTTTAACATTAGCTGGAAGCCCACATTTAAATACAATATTTTTGTCTTTTTTGCTGTTTTGTTTACCCTCAAAAAGGCAACTTTAATGATTTATCTATCATCTGGGAATAATACTGCTTTAACTCGCAGGATGATTTTGTGCTCAAGGTTGTATTAGTAAATAGGCTGGAATTCTTTCTGGGAGGGTATAAATCCTGTATGGACCTAGACAATAAAAGAATCTCAGTTTATATTTTATAAAGAAGTAGTTCTTGAAGTAGTTATGGATCTTCCAGCACATTGGGGAAGATTCAAGTTACAGCCAAATCAGGCTATTAATGGTTAATAATGGAGTACTACTTTGCACTGAAACCAAAGATTAAAATGTTATGGCTTTTCATCAAAGTTTAACCATATTTCTGAAATGGGTAATTTCTTTTTTTCATTATTTCCATAGGCTATTTATTCTTTACTTTGTAGCTTAAAAGATTAATGAATTTGATGTGCATGTTTATTTCCCATCTCTTTTTTAATGCTTCCAAAATTTATGTTTGATTTAAAAGTTGTAGTAATTTAACGTAATTATTACCAGCCTTTCTGTATTATGGGAATAGGGGTTGGTAAGTGGCATTTGAAAACATTGATAATCTTTTATTTAGTCCTGATGCCATTTTATTGAGATTAAAATATGTTATTTAATACTGATATCATAATGGGGCATCATTCTTCATTATGTCGTGGAAACATATCTGTTATTAGACTATGGCCAAAACCACATTGCTTAGATTAGTAAATCACATTAGAGTAAGCTGACTGAATCATTGAATTAAGGCTTCCATAAATTCTGTTGATAACAAATTGGCTTATTTGTTCATTGCTACTTACTATGCTAAAGTTGCAACTAAAGCCAGCCTATTAGAATCAATGAAATATGTGTAGGAATTGACTCACCAAATACCCACAGGCCTGCTCTAGTGTGAAAAATTATGCAAAGCATTTGGTGATGTTCCCCCTTCCAATATATAATTGTATAACCTTTTAAGTTTTGGGACAATACTTTGTTTAAATTCTTTATAATATTCAGTGGACAATCGATTTTCTCCCGGGGTTTCCCCTAATTTTAATTTATTTATCACATCTGTTATCTCCTTCTCTGTCACTTGCTCCTCCATTTTATTCCTATGTTCTTCCTTTATATAGTTTCCCTTATATTATTGTAAATATTCTTTCAATTTATCCAATTTAATTTCCTTATCCATATACAATTTTTGATTATTATTTTTTACAATTTTAACTTTCTATGATGTTTTATTACACCTTACCACATCTTCCCTTATTAAAGTACCTATTTCCCTTTTCTCCTTCTTCTCCTTCACTGCCTTTGCCAGCATTTTTGAACTCTTGTCACTAAATTCAAAGTATTCCCTTTTCAAATACAGTAAAACCTCGGATAACGACCGCATCACATAACAATATAATCAGATAACTTCCAGCTATTGGGGAGGATGCATCGGATAAAGTCATTTTAGCTTTATGCAATGTATCATTTTTCTGCACTCACCCACCACCGCTGATCCACCTGCCGCCACCGCCGCCTCTGGGAGGGTTGGGGAACCCGATCCACGCTGTTTCCGACATCCTTCAACCTTCCCAGGCGCTGCTGCAAGGGAAAACACAGGGCAAAACTCCTTCCTCGGCTGCAGGTTTTGGCTGAGGGGGACGAGCGCGTGTGGAGAGCCCAAAATGGGTGGAAAAATTCCATCACAATGGAGCTTTTTTCATGCTTTTCAGGCTCTCTGCCCTCTGCCACCTTTGTTAGGGCTGGGGGACCCAATCTGCGCTGTTTCCGACATCCTCTGACCTTTCCAGGCACTGTTGCAAGGCAAAATGCTGGGGAAAATGTCCTTCATTGGCTCCAGGTTCTGCCTTGCAGCAGTGCCTGAGTAGGTTGGAGGACATTGGAAACAGTGCAGATCAGGTCCCCCATCCTCCCCAGAGGTGGCTGGGAGGTGGGGGGGGGGCCAACAGCCTAAAATGGGTGAAAAAAATTCTGTCCGGATGGATTTTTTTTGCCCATTTTGGGCTTTCCCCCCCCAGCCACCTCTGGGAGGGTCAGGGGACCTGATCCTCACTGTTTCCGGTGTCCCCTGACCTTCCCAGGCATTGCTGCAAGGCAAAATGCTGGGTGAAACTCCTTCCTCTGCTGCAGGTTTTGCCTTGCACCAGTGCCTGAGTAGGTCGGGAAGATGTCGGAAACAGCACGGATCGGGTCTGCCGCCCTCCCCAGAGGAGGTTGAGGGGCAGAGAGCCCAAAATGGGTGAAAAAATCCATCCTGACGGAATTCTTTTTGCCCATTTTAGTGTATGAGAGTCAAGACACAAGGCACAGCCATAGGCTGGGTTAACTCAGGTTTATTGCATGGTGGACAGAGGGAACATGAGGTAATGGCGGACGAACAGCTCTATATATATGGTAGTAACGTATTTGAATGTGGCTCCACGGTAGCCCGTTGGCTACTGGTCCGCGTGACGTCATGGCTGGTCACGCCCTTCTTGTCCAGGTGTAGGTAGCGGCGGGAAACTTCCCGCGCTGCGGTCTTTGATGGGTTTGAACCAAGAGAGCTTGGACGCTCGCTGCTGCCAGCTGGTGGTCATTAGCTCGCGTCCTATTACAGGGTTTATGTGATACAGCTGAAGGTTACATTGTTACTCATAGGCAAGGTTACATTGGTTCAGATACATTGATATCACATGTGGAAGGTTACACTGTTAGAACACAACACTCCTCCCCCCTAGGATGAGACGAAGTCTCTCAGCCAAGGTGGCTTATTTCGAACACGCTGGGGTCTCGGCGCGGGCTGCCCTGCCCTGGCTTCGCTCCCTCCTCCTTGCTCCCTGGCTGCCTGCCCTGTAACGGGAGAGGATGACTTGTTAGTGGTTTGCCGCGGTTCTGCGGCTTTGTTGGAAGGTGTGTGCTTTGTTTGGGACGAACCGGGGGCACTAGGGGCTAACGAAAAACCCCTCTTCTCGCTTGGACGGGTGGGGGAACACTCCAAAAAACCCCCCCGGCTAGCAAAATCAAAATCAAAACCGGATTCGGGGGGAGAATCGGATTCGGGGGAAGCGGCAGCGGCGGCCGCACACTCCTTTTCCCTCCCCCCGGGCTCGGATAGGACTGGGGTATCAAAAGGATATGAGTCGGGATCACTGCCTTCCCTCCTGGCTTCGGACTGGTGTCCCTCTCTGTCTCCCCCTTGGGCTAAACGGGTGGGGGAGAACCCTATCGCTGAATCCTGTCGCTGAGCCTCACTGATCGGCCCCTCACTCACTCGGTGCCGCAGTTGGTCAGCGTGCCTCCTCCAGAGGAGACCGGTGCTAGTTTCCACCCGATATGACACTGGCCCCGTCTGTTCTATTATCGTCCCTGGTACCCAGGCTGGGCCTGCGTTGGCATAGTTCCTGCAGTGTACAGGATCGCCTACGCCGAAACCTTTCGAGACCGCTAAACCTATGTTCTTCCCTTTGTCCTCGACCCTCGACGGGTCTAACCTGGACAAAAGCGTGGTCAGTTTCCTCCGCATCAGCAGCTCCGCCGGCGAGTATCCAGACGCTAAGGGGGTCACTCTGTACGCTAATAGAAATTGACAAACTTGGTGATTTAGATCTCCCGAGCCCATGCGCCGCAGCGCATCTTTTGTGGTGCGCACCAACCGTTCCACTTGGCCATTCGTGGCCGGGTGAAACGGCGCGGACGTGACATGCCGAATTGCATTTGCCTCCATGAATGCTGCGAACTCAGCGGACGTGAAGCAACTGGCGTTATCGCTGACCAAAGTGTCGGGTAAACCGAACGTGGAAAAGATCCACCTTAGCTGGCGAATGGTAGTGGCGGAGGATGTGCTCTTTACCGGAATGACCTCCAGCCACTTTGAGTATGCATCCACCACCAGGAGAAACATGGTTCCTTGGAACGGGCCAGCAAAATCTACGTGCACCCTGGACCACGGTCCCCTTGCTGCGTCCCATTCCCTATGCGGGAGGCGGGCCACCTCCGGTCGGGAGCACTGACATGCCTCACAAGTGCCAACCATATGCTCTATGTCGGCGTCCAGCTGGGGCCACCAGAAGTAACTCCGGGCCAACGCCTTGGAACGGACGATTCCCGGGTGGCTGACGTGCAACAGCTTTAGCACCTTCGGCCGCAGGGACGTAGGAACCACCACCCGTTGGCCCCACAAAAGGCACCCCCTCTCTAAAGACAACTCTACTCGCTTTCGGAAAAATGGGTCGAATTCCGTGCCTGGGGATGACGCCGGCCACCCCTTCTGCACCCACGAGCATACTTTCTCTAGTGTTCTATCCTTTCCGGTCGCCCTGGCAATGTCGGCCGGTACTATCGGGGGTGACTCCAAGGCCTCTATTAGCAATACCTGGCGGTCTCTTCTTACCCCTGCCTTCTGGTCGTCCGACAAGGGTAACGGCGACCGTGAGAGCGCGTCTGCATGGCTGATTTCCTTCCCTGGCCGGTATTCTAACTCATGTTGATATGCGTTAAGAAAAATAGCCCACCGCAGCATCCTCGGGGACAGGATCTGTGGCGTGGGCTTATTTGCAGTGAATATTCCTAACAGGGGCTTGTGATCAGTAACGATCTTGAACGGCCGACCATACAGAAAATCGTGAAATTTCTTGGTTCCCGCTACTATCGCTAGTGCCTCCCTATCGGTCTGTGCGTAATTCCGCTCTGCTTGGGACAGGGACCTTGAATAAAACGCTATCGGGGCCTCCCTTCCGTCGTTTAACATGTGGCAAAGCACCGCCCCCACCCCCACCGGGGATGCATCGCAGACTAAAACTATGGGCCGTTTGGGGTCGAAATGAGTCAGGATTGCCTCGGATGTGAGGAGTTGCTTTAACTCTGTGAACGCTCTTTCTTGCTCGTCACCCCACAGCCATTTTTCCTCTTTTTTAAGTAACCGATGGAGCGGCTCGGCAACAGACGCCTTCCGTGGAAGGAAGGTATGATAGAAATTGAGAAGCCCCAGGAACGACTGTAGCTCGGTTTTGGAAGTGGGGCGAGGGGCTTTCTTAATGGCGGCTACCTTAGATTTGGACGGCCTAATTCCCTCGGGCGTGACACGGAACCCTAAAAACTCAACCTCTGTTTCGAAAAATACACATTTGTCTTTTCTCAGTCGCAGCCCCGCTTTCTCGAACACGGTCAGGACCTTATCCAATCTGTGAGCCAGCTCGGCCTTACTCCCCCCCGTTATCAACACGTCATCAAAATATGGCAACACCCCCTCCAGCCCCTTCAGGAGGCGTTCCACTAGCGACTGAAAAATGCCAGGTGCCGAGTTCACGCCGAACTGTAACCTCGACACCTGGAACGCCCCCTTATGTGTGACTATTGTTTGTGCCGCCACTGTGGCGGGGGTTACCGGGAGTTGCTGGTAGGCCTGTGCTAAATCGAGTTTAGCGAAACACTTTCCCCCATTCAGCCTGGCCAGAAGGTGGCTGACCACTGGCACCGGGTATGCATTAGGGCGGATTGCCTTATTAATGGTACACTTATAGTCAGCGCAAATGCGCACCTCCCCGTTAGCCTTCAGTGCTGTTACAATTGGAGTCTCCCACTCCGCGGAATCCACAGGAAGAAGAATTCCTTGACCCACCAGTTTGTCCAGTTCCGCCTCTATTTTGTCCTTTAGCGCGAACGGTACCCTGCGCGGTTTAAGTCTTATCGGGCGGACCTCCGGGTCTAAGTCGAAGGCTACAGGGGGTCCCTTGAACTTTCCCAGTCCACTTTTAAAAACGGCGGGGTGTGCGTCACACACCGCTTGTATTGGGTCCTCGCCTACGGCATGCACCCCCCCTATGAACAGACCTAAGGGCTGAAACCACTGTGTTCCGAGAAGGCTACAACTTCCCCCTTTGAGCACCACTAGGGGAAGTTCCGCAGAATGTCTCTTAAACCGAACCCGGAATGTCCCGACCCCCAACACTGGAATGCTGTTCCCCTGTACGTCCCGCAGTGTGGCCCTCAACGCTTTGAGCTTGGGCCGCATGTGGGGGTCGATTCTCAAGAACTCCCTCTGGGGAATTATAGAATAGGAGGACCCCGAGTCAATTTCCATCCTAATAGGGGTCCCTTGTACTAGTACCTCAACGAAGTAATGGGACTGTCCCGCAGATACGCTGAGCACAGGAGCGTCGCCCTCGCTGTCGTCCGAGATGCGGCCCACGCCGTCCTGCTTCCTCGTGGCCCGGGCGCCATCTTTGGACCTCGCTGGACGGTCCGGTCTGGCTGAACGGTCTTGCGACTGCCTCCGGCCCTCTTTCCATTTCCTGCACGCCTTGGCGATGTGCCCCCGACGTCCACAGTTGAAACACTCGGCTTTTCTGAATGGGCACCTCACGCGCTCATGGGCCGCTCCGCAACCATCGCAGCGGCGCCCGCCTCTCCGGACCTTCTGGACCTCCTCGCCATCGCTGCTTTCTGAAGACGACTTCGAGGTCGGTCGAGTTGCATGCACCGACTGACCGGACTTCCCGTGCACCGAGTTTTCCGCTTTGCCGGCCCTCGGACGCCACTCACGCCACTTGTGCATCTCATCTACTCCAGCATTCGTGGATTCCGCGGCTTCCGCGGCCTCTACAACCTCTTCCAGTGTGGGTGGTGGCTCCTTGTTCATCAGGCTGCGCTGTACTTCCTTGTCCTTCAGGCCACACAGCACTCCGTCCCTGAGGGCCATCTCTAGGAAGTGGTCCCATCTGCAGGGGGCGGCGGCTACCCTCATAGCCGTTACGAAGGCTTCTACCGACTCGTCCGGCGCTTGAACTCGCCTCCAAAACGCGCTCCGAGCGGGAAACATTGCCCTCGAGGGTCGGAAACGCTCACGCAGCAGTTTCATGATGTCACCGGCTTTGAAATCACTCATCTTCTTCGGTGCAAGAATGCCCACCAGCGTCCGCTTGGTTTCCATCCCAAGCATGCGGGTGAGGATGGCCCTCTTCCTTTCCTCGTCGTCTTCTTTGACTTTGAGTTCCACCAGTGCCGCCTGGAAGTCCATCTCAAATAGCTCCCAGTTTTGCGGTTTGGTGATGTTGAACCCGCTCTGTGTCTTGGCTCCATGGGGATCCATTATCCCACCTTCGTCGCCAATTTAGTGTATGAGAGTCAAGACACAAGGCACAGCCATAGGCTGGGTTAACTCAGGTTTATTGCATGGTGGACAGAGGGAACATGAGGTAATGGCGGACGAACAGCTCTATATATATGGTAGTAACGTATTTGAATGTGGCTCCACGGTAGCCCGTTGGCTACTGGTCCGCGTGACGTCATGGCTGGTCACGCCCTTCTTGTCCAGGTGTAGGTAGCGGCGGGAAACTTCCCGCGCTGCGGTCTTTGATGGGTTTGAACCAAGAGAGCTTGGACGCTCGCTGCTGCCAGCTGGTGGTCATTAGCTCGCGTCCTATTACAGGGTTTATGTGATACAGCTGAAGGTTACATTGTTACTCATAGGCAAGGTTACATTGGTTCAGATACATTGATATCACATGTGGAAGGTTACACTGTTAGAACACAACACCCATCTTGGGCTCTCCACCCACCCACCCCCAGCCACCTCTGGGAGGGTTGGGGGATGTGATCCGCACTGTTTCCTACATCCCCTGACCTACCCAGGCATTGCTGCAAGGCAAAAGGCCAGGCAAAATGCCTTCCTCAGCTGCAGGTTTTGCCTTGCACCAGCGCCTGGGAAAGTTGAGGGACATCAGAAACTTCGCAGATCAGGTCCCCCGCCCTCCCAGAGGCATCTGGCTTTTTAAAGCGATATCCGATGCATGCATTGGATAACGCTAAAAATCAGATAACGACCAGACTTGTGGAACCAAGTTTGGTCGTTATCCATGGTACTACTTTATATTAAATCTCTCTTAATTTTTTCTATATCTCTTCCTGTCAACTCTTTTTTTAACATTTGTATTCTTTCCAAAATAATCTTATCCTTTGAACTAGCATGTTTAGCTTGAAGAATCTTAATTTCTTTTTTCCACCTCCAATTGTCTATCTCTAAATTGTTTGTTCTTTATACTCGTCAACTTAATACATTCTCCTCTAAACACTGCTGTCATAGTATCCTAAATTGTATTGAGGCTTATTTCCACATTATCATTGAATTTCCATATTTCCTCCCAATTCTTAAGTATTTTATCTTTTGCCATTTTATCTTTAAACAACTTCAGAACATACCTCCAGCTTCTGTCACTTTGTATATTTGTTTTAAACTGTAATTCTACTATTACCTTTGCATGATCCGATTCTTTAAAGATCCCTACTTCTATATTGTTTAAATCTTTCAATAATTTTTTAGTAACAAAAATATCATCAATTTTAGAATATTAATTATAAACCAAGGGCACAATCATGTTGACCTACATCATTGCTTCCCAATCTATGATTTTTGGACTTCAATTCCCAGTAGCCTAAGTCGATTCCCCAAAGCACTGACTTAGGCTTCTGAGAATTAAAGTCCACCAGTGTTCCGCAGAGCATAGTTTGGGAAATGCTGACCTACATGATTGTGTAAAAACCATTATGAAAGAATCATGAATTGTGTTCCAGGTCATCCGCTTCATGCTCACTTGTCCCCTGCTTTTGCAACTGGACAGATGAACAGCAGAAATGTGTGTGTCACCTTTCTTGCTTACTCATTTTTTGCAATGGTTTTTTTTCTTTTCACAATCTGAATCACAATGAGCATTTACTCTTCAGATGAGATATGAAGTGATCCTATTTGTTCAGGAAATGTTGGGTAGCCACAGACGTTGTATAACCCAGCTTGGTTCAGCTCTTAGGGAAATGTTCTTCTTTATACCTTATTCATATTCAAAGCACCACAGTACTTCATTACTTCATGGTGGACACATGAGCAAAAATTAAAACTACTGTTAAAAGGTGACAGTTAACGTCTAACAAATACATATAAACAAACAGAAAAGCATTACATAAATATTCCCAAGCAAGTATCCAGTTGTAAGATTAGTTTGTAAAGATTGTGAAGCAGGCAATGGTTCCACCTTTCCATGGCTCATTCAACAAGTTAGGTCAGCCTACAGAATATATAGCAATCTGTGCCAGGTCGCAAAAATAAAACTACACATAAAGGGGAGTTGCTATTGCTCTCAGTTGTTAAGAGTTTAAAATATTATCCCCCTGAAATCTGCATGCAGAGAACATTCTATTAGAAAAGGGATCCTGACCTCCATCTTAGAGCATCTTGCTGGGTAAATAACCACTTATACCATTTGGGTCTATGTGACATCCCTGTAAGGTAAACAGCGTTCCGTGCACTCCGGTGTCTAGTCATGCCTGCCACATGACCACAGAAATGCCTACAGGAGCAGACAGCACTGGCTCTTTGGCTTTGAAACAGAGATGAGCACTAAACCCTAGAGTCGGATACGACTGGCTTTCGAGCAAGGGAAACCTTTACCTTTACTAACATCCCTGAATCCCTTTCAAAGAGTCCAATCTATATTTAGTTAGCAGTTGTCTCAGGCCATGTGGTCTAATGAGGGACAAAAATCAGGGAGCATTTCCAAAAGGCAAGGAAACATCTTTATATCTTATCTTGGAGTTGCAACTGGCTACAGATACTAATAATCTAGATGCCAATATTATATAATCTTTTAACGATATTATCTCAGGCAGCCTCATACATTTTCCTATGGAGATAAACTGGGGACAAGCCCAGCTTAGAGATAATTGCAGATATTTTAGCTGCCCAGGAGTCCCTTCTGATTTCATCATACAGCCAATGAAAGCCGGGGTGAAGCCATCTGGTAAACTATCTGGAACCAAAACAAAACAGCTGCTTTCTTAACCCGAATAACCACCATGGAGCATGATGTTTTAGATTGAACCTTAGAGGCAAAGATTGGTGCTCCTATTACTTTGGTTAGAAATTTATGTTGGACATATTCTAATTTTTTATTTTATTATTGAAGGATAGTGTCTTCTGTGTACTTTTTCTTGTTGTTGTTCAATAGCAAAGTCAAGTCCGACCCTTTGCGACCCCATGTACCACTGCATTTCAGGCACCTCTATCCTACACCATCTTCCACAGCCCGCTCAGCTCTATGCCCATTTGAGGATTTATCAAGAAGATATTGTCCATATTTTCAGGTCTATTTTGGTGACTTTTCTGTACCATGCACAAATTTGAAAAATATGATAATTATAACCTTAACTTATGTACTAGCAAATGGTGTTAGCACGTGCTTTAATTTATGTATTACTACAAGGTGGTAGTGAGTGATGGGTTGATCACACCTTTTGTGCTTGTGTGCGTGGGCACATGCACACAAATGTGCATAGTTAGCTTCAAAAGGGAAAAACAAGGGAAGACAAACAATAAGTGCTTATTGTAGGTGAGGTCTTGATTGGGGTCTCAGAATCCTCAGTAGGCTGACTCACAAGATGGCCTGCCTTCTCCAAAATCTTGCCATTTAAATAACATCCTACTTCTAGTGTTCCCGGTAATATATTTGAATAGAAATGCATGGGAACACATCTTGAGTATAATTTTTTGTCAGCACTCGCATCAACTGTATCTGCAGCTATACCAGTTGTAGCTACAACATTATTTAAAGGTAAAGATCTCCCTTGCTTGAAAGCCAGGCATATTTAACTCTAGGGTGAGGTGATCATCTCCATTTACAGTCAAAGAGTCAGAGTTGTTTGTGCCTAGAGACATTTCCATGGTCGTGTGTCAAGCAAGACTAGATGCTAAAGCTCACAGAATGCTGTTATCTTTCTTGCAGAAGTGGTCCCTATTTATCTACTTGAAATTTCTTGCTTTTGAATTGTTAGGTTGGCAGGAATTGGGGTAGATGAACTGCTGACCTGCTGACCTTTTGTTCATGAAGCTGAGCATCTTTACCAATAAGGCAACTTGGTCCTCACAACATTATTTGTCTGAGTGTTATTTGCCACCATTATAAACTCACAGGCTAACTTACAGATCTAATTAAATAAGCTATGTGCAGACAGACACTGACTCAAAGTCATTCCAACAACAATGACTCAGGTAATGGATCATCAAAGCTTCCAGCCCCGACCTGAAGGAAAAGCAGCAGCAGCTGTGCGGCTGGCAGACTACTAAACCCACTGCCACCGCCAACACCGGATGCTCCCCGGCCAGCCCCGACCTGGAGGGAAGGCAGCAGCAGTTGTGCTGCTGGCGTACTACAAAATCCGCTGCCGACGCCGCCGACGCCGATGCCGCCACCGCCGATGCCGCTGATGCCGCCGACGCCGCCGACACCAATGCCGCCGATGCTGGCGATACCACCGACGCCGATGACGCCGATGCCGACGGACACTCCCGAGCCAGCCATGGCCTGGAGGGATGGCAGCAGCAGCTGCATGGCTGGCAGACTACAAAAATCCATCACCAACAGCAGACTCTCCCTCAGCCAGTCTCGGCCTGGAGGGAAGAGGACATGGGTGTTGGGTTTGAGCTGGCAATATTTTTATTTTTATTTTTTTGAAGTGTTTGTTGGGATGGGTTGATGCTTTGTGATGGTGGGTGGGATATTTGTTGAAATGCTTCTTATATGTCGAAATGCTTTTGAGATGTTTCAATGATTGTTATTTTGTAATTGTAACTATGATATTGTGTTTCCTTGCTAGCTCCCCAGAGTTGCTCTGTGAGTGGGATGGCATACAAATTGAAAAATTAAATTAAATTAAATCCTTGAACTTCATTATATCTATACTGCTATGGTGAAGAACTTCTACTCTTCAAATTCTCTCATACTAAGGTGGCTACTAATATTTTTGCTTGAATTGATGTCTTGTATTATTTTCATAATTTCCTAATCAAAGGGATTTCAAGACAAATCAACATCATTTTTCCTAATGGTATTTTAATACTAATATATTCAATAAAGAAGGAAAGGGAAAAATAATTTAATGAGTCAGAATAAGAGTGATGATAGTTATTTGTTTGTTTATACTGCCCATCTAATGTGATAGGCTTCCCGGCGAAGAGGCTTCCCGGCCACTCCCTCCCCCCTCGAGGGACTCTGAAGGCATGAGAATTTGTGGGTGGTTTAGCTGATTTGTATTTATTGCATTTTTGTATTGTAGTTGGTGTAATACCATGTACTGTTGTGTAATTTTGCATTGTTGTTTTGCTTGTGAAACTGTATTGCTTTGTATTGGTGCTATATTGTATTTCTGTACGTTATGCATTGTGAACCGCTTTGGGTTGTCTGCTGGACGAGGAAAGCGGTATATAAAAATAAATTTCAATTCAATTCAATTCAATAGTTAGTCTGGGTGGTTTACACAAGAATGAAAAAGGCCAACAAAGAATATGCCTCAACTCTGACATACAATATACATTAGTGTGAGCAATGAATTTAAGCAAAATATAAAACCTGATAATCATAGTGAAACAAAAATCATTCAAAAGAACAAGAAACTCATTGTTTTGAAATGAAATATTGGCCATGAAATACAATGTGGATAAATTTTCAGGTGCATATGCATTGCTATATCATATCTTTAAGCAGTAGAAAGAGAACTTGAGTAGGTAGTGTTGTGTAAATCAGACATTAAGAAAGGCTGGATATAATAATTCATCAACATCATCTTAGAACTGCAGAGCTGGAAAGGACCCTATGGATCATTGAGTTCAACTCCTGTCGAGGAGGCACATTGGGGAACTCAATTCCCAATCTCAGGCTCTACAACCAGAAACCTAAATTACTGAAGTATCCAGCAGTCTTTCCCTAAATCTTTTTGTGAGGATCTTTTATGAAATTTCGCAAGGATGGATGGATGGATGGACCTTTGTGTTCAATCCAAATAATAAACTGAGTTGGCTGGTGCCTGTCTGCAAAGCCAAAGGTTTGGAGTTTGATTCCCTAATGGGGGGAAAGACAGTCCGTGTAGTCATGGGCAAGCTGCACAGTTCCAGGACTTCCCAAAAAGTAGAAAATGGCAAACCTCTTCTGTGTATTCTCTATGTAGAAACCACTGGAAAGGGTTGCCATAAGTCAGAATTGAGTTGATGACACACAATAATTATTATTCAGTCAGATATAATGCCATTCCATCGTCATGTGAATGAACTATAGCCTCTTTTTATTCAGCAGGAGGAGCCATTCACTGAAATGTCAGGGTACTTCAGCCATCTGAATTGGTATCAGATATCACTCCACCACTTTGTTATTGGTTTGATTGGAAACATCTATATTGCTCTGTGTCACACGCTTTACATCAAAAAATGTATCATTTGCTATTCACTCCTAGGAGAAAGAGAGACCATTATGCTCCACTTTGAGAAACAAAGTGAAGTGTTCTGTATTGTCCTTTATTCCATAGCAACGGCTACAACAGGTGTTCTCAACCTTTTTAAGCCAGGGGCTGAGTCATGCTCCCTCAGACAGCTTTGGTGGCCGGACAACCATTTTGCCCTTCCTCCACCAAATGGCACTTCCTGGTGTGGTGGAGGCAGTGGGGGGCCACATGAAATGGCACCACGGGCCGCATCCAGCCCCCTGGGCCACAGATTTAGAATTCCTAGGCTACACACATGGCAGTAAAGTATTTGCAATTTCCAAATTAAATACTTTGATTTTTTTCTGCAGAATCCCAAGTAGCAAGTATTTCACATGGAGGGAGTCTCATTACTTTTTTTAAAAAAAAATGGCAGCTTGGACATACAGTATGGTGATGGATCAATTGCCCTCTTCACACACCCATGCCTCTGTTGACTTATCTCTATAATCACATTACAACAACAGATTGAGAAAGTTGACAACAGACTGGAATTGATTTTTCTATATCTGTTGAAGCATGGTTCTGCAAACATACATACAAAACAAACAGGTAACTGGATGTACTATTTCAAAACAGGGTGTACTATTTCAATGATAGGAAAGTTGTCCTCGGTTTGGAAAACTGATTATGATACTATTCTTCTTCTTCCTTGTCTAGGCCCAGACATGAAACTGCCAAAATGAAGGCACCATTTGGTGAGTTCATTCTGCCATTCCTTTTGCCTGACCTAGTGTGCATATTATAAGGGTTAACCCCATTCTGCCTTGAAGGGTTAACTCCTTTACCTCCACTTAGCCAGCAGCCTGTTGGCCCATGCTCCTGCATGGCCCTGGTACTCTCTGCCTGGCTTATGGGCTAAGCATTAATGTGAAGGGTTATTGACTGGCTGTTTTCGCAAACAAACTAGTCCAGGTAGGACATAAGTAAAAATGCATCATTAGGTTATGGTAGCATTGCCTAGGCACCAGGCCTCTCTCTCTCTCTCTCCACCCCCAGCTTAGCAATCAATTCACCAGAGACAATGGTTATGAATTCCAAACACACTTTTCTTTATTGTACAGTTAGTAAGTTTCAAAAGATTATTGCAGAGGAACATGATTTGCAATCTAGCCATTTCACAAATGAAAATAAAAACAATTTCAAGCTAACAGAATTTGGTCCAGTTTTATCTAATTAAAGGTAAAGGTAAAGGTTTTCTTTGCTCGAAAGCCAGTCGCATCCGACTCTAGGGTGCAGTGCTCATCTGTGTTTCTAAGCCAAAGAGCCAGCGCTGTCTGCTTCTGCAGACATTTCCGTGGTCATGTGGCAGGCATGACTAGACACCGGAGCGCATGGAACGCTGTTACCTTCCCACCGAAGTGGTCCCTATTTATCTACTTGCAATTTCTTGCTTTCAAACTGCTAGGTTGACAGGAGCTGGGACAAAGACGGGAGCTCATTCCGTCCTGCAGTACTCGGGAATCGAACTGCTGACTTTCCGCTTCCCAGTCTGCATCTTAGCTACTTGAGCCAATGACATTTTGGTGGTTTCTTTCTACTCACATTTCCTCCAGTGTAAAGCAATCCTAACCATTCCGCAACATGCCAAAAAGAGAGTCTCCCTTTCTCTTCCACTTCCTTTTAATCTCCTCAGACAATTTCCACCTTTGGCCCTTCCACTGAAGAATTCCAGCCAATTACTACATAGTATTAAATGTCCATTATAACTTAAGTTTCGTTTCTCCAGAACACAGGATTGTTATGTCTATCACACATTCTTTCCCCAGCAACAGCTTTGAAGGCCACATACCTCCTCCCTGCAGTGAACAACACTCAGAAATATACATTACTGTTTTAAAAACACAAGCCCCCATTTCTATTCCTTACAATATTTCGCCCATTAAAACGGCAGTGGAAATAAAACTTTTCTTTTAATTTAAATGAAGTGATGTAT
This sequence comes from Bradypodion pumilum, assembly GCA_035047305.1. Classification (NCBI taxonomy): domain Eukaryota; kingdom Metazoa; phylum Chordata; class Lepidosauria; order Squamata; family Chamaeleonidae; genus Bradypodion; species Bradypodion pumilum. Next base: position 25,912,078 of record JAWDJD010000011.1, on the reverse strand, counting down.
TGCAAAAGCAATGTTCTAGCCCAGGGGGTTAGCAAACCTGGCTCTCCAGGTGTTCTTGGACTTCAAATACCAGAAGCCCAAGTCAGCACTCCTGCTGATCAGGGCTTCTGGGAATTGAAGTCCAAGAACATCTGGACAGACAAGTATGAGGAACCCTAATCTAGACTATGTAAAAAAAAATGTTTCACTTCCCCTGACTGTTCACATGATCAGGGGAAGTATTCAATATCCAATATGCTGAGTTGCTTGTAGCCCCTTCACATCACCAGATGTTTACAACAGAAGCATCCTTTGACAGTTGCAAGGCTCATTTTTAGCCTACTCTCAACATCCACATTCACTGGGAGCAGGCTAAAATTAATAGCAGGCAGGGGCTCCAATAGAAGCATTTGGAGGAAAAGTTGGAGTGCTATGGCATCCAAAAAGTGTGGACACCACTAATTTGAGTGATCCCTAAGAGCTTTCAATGAGTGAGAGGTAACCCTGTCTGGGCATGCAGTCTCTTTTAAAGAAATATACAAAGATTAAAAGTGTTTTAGAAAAGGCAAGGTCACCCTTGGCCAAAAGCTGGTCAGCTCTAGCATGTGGTGCTTATCTCCATGTACAGCCCAAGAACTAGTGCTGTCTGCATTTGTAGAAGTTTCCATGGTCATGTGGCAGGCATGACTAGATGCTGAAGCTCACAGAATGCTGTTAACATCCCACTGAATTGGTACCTATTTATCTACTTACAATTTCTTGCTTTCAAGCTGCTAGTTGGCAGGAACTGGGACAGAGATGGGAGTTCACTCCATCATGCAGCTGACCTTCCGACCTTCCAGTTGCTATATTTAGTGTCTTAACCACTAAGTCACCACATCCAATGTGCTAAAGAATTTTATCTTCACACAAATAATCTTTTTGTACTGGAAACCTATCTTATATGGTGCATGCATTCTTCTTCCCATAGAAACCTCAGGATGAACTGTGAAATTGCTTCCAGTAGCCTCCAGGTATGGTCCCAATGTGGATCAACAAGTTTCATGAGTGTTTTGTTTGAATTTCATGACTATATACCTTAAGCCAGGGGCCACCAACCTTTTAAAGTCAGGGGCCGGGTCATCCTACCTCAGACAGTTGAGGGGGGGCATGCCATAAACACTGCCATAAATGCGTTTACAGCTGCCATAAATGCTGCTTTTGGTTGCAGCTGCGGCAGCAGCAGTTGGAGTGAGGGCGGGGGACAAATTATTTAGTGCTGTGGGCCAGATCTGGCCCATGGGTCATAGTTTGCCTACCCCTACCCTAAGCTCCTTGTCATGTGTTTTGAAGGTGCTGTTCGGCAATCCGAACAACATTACCGGGCCTAAGAATGGTTGCCAGGGGATAGATTGTGGTGAAGATCATGGAGGGTCAGTCAAAGACACATCTCAGTCTGTTAACTCTCTAAGCACCGTTTTAGCCACATATTTGGGATCTCAGTGTGTGAGCTTAGTATTTCTTGGTCTCCCTCCCGTCAAAACATTGTAAAGCACACCGGAACTTAAGTTTTGCAGTAAGAATGTCATTTCGGTGTATGATGGATTGGCTTTGAAACAATACAGGGTAGAAATGGGGTTATAAAAGGAAAAATATAATTTCCTGGATTATGAGTCTATTGGTTTCCTTGCCTAACCCTTTGGAGTTCTGTAAACTATCCTGTTCCTCTAGAAAGCTAGCCAATGTCTGCATATTAATTTTTATTATTTATACAAATAAGATTCTGTTCAACTTGAAGTGGGATGCAGGTGCCACTGGAGGTGAACAGGATAATATTATATGGAGTAGGACTACCGAGGTAGCCATCTTAAATCCTGCAAGATAAGACGTGTGATTACTCTTATAATTATTTTCCCCAGCTTGCAATATAGCTACACATTTTTGATGACAGCTGTAAAACTACTCAGCCCTTTTCAAAACCTAGTCAGGGTGTTTGTTGCTGTGACCTTCTCCCTGTGACTTTCTATGGAGTGGAGAGAAAGACTGCTCTGCATTCCCCCCCCCCCTTTTATTGGCTTTAAATTTACCTTTCTTTACTCTCGCCAAATGCATAGCTGATCCTGAATTATGGGGATAGTGATGAGCCTAGGAATTGAGGGGGAAGGAGAGAGGAAAACGCAGGAGAGAGGAAAGGAAAATATGAATCTGTCTAAAGTGCAGGTAAATCAAACAGTGATTTTTAGAGCCAGCCCAGCAGGGCTGCTATTTTTGTAAGAGCATGGGATTTAGATTGAGTAGTGAGGCTGTCTTACTTCTGAATCAAAACATGTAGCTACGACCACTCCAGAAAATGTGATAGTTTTATGGCTATGAGATGAATACTGAACTACTTTGCTGTTGAGTCCGTCTTTAGAGGTAGTTCTGCAGTTGCATCCAACCTTTAGGCTTATATTAGTGGCACCTAGACACAGTGATTCACTTCCATACTTTCATCTCAATTTCAGAAACGGAAGTACTTGTATTCTAGTTACCCTACAGCCTTTGTTAGCAAATCATCCTCATATCCTTGTGCCAAGCTATCTCTACATTCAAGAGCAGAAGAAGCATGCAAGAGAGCCAAACCATCTGCCTTCTGACATTTTAATGTTACACAGTATTTCCAAAGGCATGAGGCAGGAGTGAGCAGAACTTCCTTGACCACCTTTAAAATTACCAAGCCTATAGCACAGTAGGCACTTTAAGAAAATGACATGCAAGCAAATAGAACTGAGGTGTTTTCTTCAAGATGGGGATAACGGCAAATTAAAAATGTGCCCTTGAGGCACAAGATGGAAACTGAACCAGCAGTAACAATGACAGTAATATTGTGCAGTTAGCTATGTGCCGTCAAGTCGGAACCAAATTATACCATCCCTAATATCACTTTCAAGGTAAGTAATATATTTAAGGAATAGCTTTTCCAATTCCATTCCCTTGAATGAGTTTCTGTGGCTGAGCAGGGATTTGAACCCTGGTCTCCAGAGTCCTAGTCTGTCACTCTATCCACTACGCCACAATGGGTACCTAATAACTTGCAGTAGGGATGGGGAAATTGGTCAATCGCATTTTCTTTTGGATATGAATACTTCAAATCTTAGGTTCTTTCGCTTGACATTGCCATAATATTAATAAAAAAGGCTAAACTAGGAGAGAATCTAATGAGATTATCCAATAGATTCATAGCAGTGACAAGATTTGAATTTGAAATATTTTGTGTTGGGAGCTATATAATGATTTTGTGTCAGAAATTATTCTGGGTTATAAGGATTTTTGCTGGAGAAACTCTGCTCAGGGGACACCTGAATGAGGCTTCTTTCATGTCCCCAAGATCTTTTTCTCACCAAAGTAGTCCCTATTTATCTACTTGCAATGTCTTGCTTTCAATCTGTTAGGTTGGCAGGAGCTGGGACAGAGATGGGCGCTCAATCCGTCATGCAGTACCCTGGTCTCGAACTGCCAACCTGCCGGCCTTCCAGCTAGCAGGGTGAGCTTCTTAACCACTGAGCCACCTAGGAGTCAACTCACAAGCATACATAAGCCATGTTTCAGGCTTTACTTACAAGTTTCTTTCCATATCTTAAGCATGGAGTGGTTAGCTCCTCTGTCATCAATTTCTATATATGGAAAGCTATGTGTCTGCAGGATTAAATTGCCATAAAGTTCAGTTGGCACAACCAGTTATCAAGGATTCCGGCAGGGATGCTTTAACACATCCAGAGAATATGAAGTGGCCTGTTCTCCCTCAGACTAATTTGTGGATTTGAAATTAGTCATTTGTCTAGTTTCACAGTAGTCTGAATATTACAGTGAAGATCTCTACTAAAATATATATATATAAAATTGCTCTTAAAATATGTTTGTAATATAAATATATTTTGAAACATCTGTGCAAAGCAAAATACATTCACAAGTTGGATTTTAAATGGGTTTAAAATGGATTTTCAGTTTGTCTTTAGGAAAACAAAACATAGGCACAGATTAATGGGTAAAGGAGGGTGGAAAAGATTTATGAGCAAACATACATGAAAGTGTCAGAAATTGGAAATGAATTTATTTTATTTTTTCAAGCATATTTATTTTATCCATTCTTATCTGTTGTGTATCACTTGATCATGAGAAGAGTCTTTGTTGAAACTAGGTGTAAGAAGAATCTGGAAAAAAATATAACAACCTTTGAAAATAATAACTATATTACTTTAAAAACTGAACAGTCAGTACATGAAAGGTAGTAGTAACTATGCTGTATAAACTTTTTGGGGAGGGGCTGATGAAGTCATTCTTGTTTTTAATCAGAATTATCAGTTTGCAGATATGTTCTACCGAACTACAGATCTCAGAATCATCCAGGCAGCTGATTGCCTCAACTTCTTGTGGTATTCAGAGTGTGGAAGTCTAAAAACACAAACCTACATTCCTGAGTACTGCACGATGAAGTGAGCTCCCATCTCTGTCCTAGCTCCTGCCAACCTAGCAGTTTGAAAGCAAGAAATTGCAAGCAGATAAATAGGGACCCCTTTGGTAGGAAGGTAAACAGACTCTGGTGTTGCCACATGTCCACTGAAACATCTGCAGACAGCACTGGCTCTTTGGCTATAAACAGAGATGAGCACTGAACCCTAGAGTCAGGTATGACTGGCTTTCGAGCAAGGGCGACCTTTACCTTTACCTTTTTACATATCTCTTGTCCAAACTTTACAGAAGTTAGGTACTGTCTCAACCTATTTGGAGGAATACAGATCAGCACTTCAGACAGTTCACTTGAAATTCAGATTCAACCCACAGACAAATCAATTCACCAGAAATTGGAGTTACGCGGCTCCTCGACAGATACAGTTTCCAGCATGTATTGGGACACAAATACTTTTTCTCCTTTTGTGCACATCTGGGGAAGAGCTCTGATGGGAGAGCTGCTACCATTCAGAAGACTCACTTTCATGGTGTTGACCACAGATAATGTCCTGTTTGTTGTGATTTAGGTAACGAAGCCTCCGCCAACTGATCCATCCAATCCCATTAAAACAAGACCACCACTCGAGTTTTCCTCTTTATGCCTTTACAATTAGCTAAGGTTACATTTGGATAAAGAAGTTGGTGTATCTGTGTGAGTACAAGCCACTCTGTATGCCCTTGCTTGCAATGTATATCTGTAAGATCAGGTTGTAAGTGATTTTGGCATTACTGGAACCGATTGTTCATCTGCTTAACCTTCCACTTTCCTAAAAGAGCTCCCATGGCCAGCAGCCATCCCACCGCAGGCTGTGAGCTGTCAGATTGTATCAGCTAAATGGGGTTAAATCTGGTCAGAAGCAGAAAACAGGATGCCCAAGGAATGCCTGCAATAAACGGAAGGAGCATGTGAATATTGCAGAGCGCTTCCAAGCAATGCAAAACAGAAATGATTATGTAGAGGCTTTGACCTGTGCAAGACGAATGAATTAAATGAATCTACTTATGTAAAGGTGCAGTTCATTGCATCTTGGCAGGAAATATTTGGAAAAATACACACAAAGGCTAAATCAAAACTCGGTATTTCAGAACCAAGCCGTGTGAAGAAAGGCTGAAGGAACTGGGCATATTTAGCCTTCTGAAAAGGGACTGAGAGGGGATACGATAGCAGTCTTCAAATACCTGAAAGACAATCATTAAGAGGAAGGGAAGGATTTATTTTCAATCAACCCAGAGGACATCATGTGTAATAATGGGCTCAAAGTAAAGGAAGCCAGATACAGACTGAATTTCAGAAAAAGATTCTTAATGGTTAAAGCAGTTCAACAGTGGGACCAACTGCCTTGAGAAGTGGTGAGCACTTCTGGAAGCATTCAAGAGAGAATTGGTCAACCATCTGTCAGATCTGTTTTGATTCAGACTCTTGCATTGAGCAGGGGGTTGGACTTCATGGCCTAAAAACATCTGCCTGTCCCACTAGGGCAGACTGGAGGGGTTTTCTACAGGTACCAACAGCTTACCTCTCCTGCACTAGATGCACCACAACCCTTTGGAACCTCCTGCCAACAGACGTCCGCCTCCAACCACAACTGCTGGCCTTTAGGAAAGATTTTAAGACATGGCTGGCCCAGTGGGTGTGGCGGCTGCTGCTGCTGGATGTACTCCACCCTGCTGGCTCGTATGACCATCTGACAATTTTGTTATGGGGATTTTTGGATTTTTAGATTTTTAGATTTGAGATTTTGTGATTTTAAGATTTTTAGATTTCAGAAATTTTAGAGTTTTTATGATGTTTTATCTATATGTTTTTGGAGTATGTTGTTGGGGTGGGGGTGGGGTGTTCTTGTGTTTTAAGCCACCCAGAGTAGCTTCAGCGAGGGTGCGGCTAAACAAGTCTAAATAAATAAATAAATAAATAAATAAAAGGCCCCTTCCAACTCTTGGATTCTATGATTCTATTCTATGATTCTATGTTTCTCTCTCTCCCTCCCACAACCCCAATGCCAGCTCTAGTGGCATTGGACAAAGTCTTTAGACATGGTAGTTGTAATGTGAAGGTAGAAGCGCTGTCCATGGACACTTCTGCTGGCACGTTGCCAGGGATGCATGACCTATTGCTAAATTAAACACTGCTGTTTATTATGATCAGTGCAATGCCTGGCATTGAATAAAGTGAACAGATTGTCCCTTAACGTAGACAGATGTGCCACCCCAAGAGGTTTCTGCCCATTCCAAAGTCTCAAAGCCGCCAGAACATACCTGTCAACCGCGGCTCCGGCGAAACCGGGACCTGCGAGGACTGGGTTTGCACAGGTCATGTTGTACGCATGCGTGTGGAGGGCTACGCCGCTTGCGTAGCCTTCTATGCACATGGCGTAGCCTTCTGCGCATGCATGGAAGGGAGCTACGGAAGTGTAGAGCCCTTCCATGCATGCGTGCAACGTGACCTGCGCAAATGGGCTGGGCAGTGCCTCCGTTCCCCCACTGCCGAAATCCGGGGTTTCGGCAGCGCGGAGCGGGAAAGGGCAAAAATCGAGGCTGGAAACCGGTAAATCCCGGCCAATTCGGGAAGGTTGACAGGTATGCGCCAGAACCGGGCTGGTAGCTTTTCCATGTGGCCTCTTCACCCATTCTTCAGCTTTTACTACTCCCACTTCAAGAAGGACTCTTACACAGTCTCTGTTGCAGTCTTAATGCTTTTATTGCAGTGCTCACAAACAAAACCTAAGGCCAACTGGGCCTCTTTCCTTAACAATAGTAAACTGACTCTGACACACACACACACATACACACACCCTCAACTCTCCCTCCACCTTCTCCTCTGTGTCAATAATATGCTTCACCATTTTATATCAGTTCCATCACCCCTTTGTGTCAATCAAAATTCTACCCAATCCTGGCCTTCACAGCAATGGCCTGGTGTCTTCCCCTTGTGTTGCCCTCTCTGGGGTAACTTTCGGCCACAAATTTTTTTTTTACTCCTGCCTTGTGAAGGCCATTCCCCCCTTCCATCTGGCAACTGCTTGAGATGAGTATTGAAAAGAAAATTAACTGATAAATTCTCCAAAACACATTATCTTTCTATTTTGGGATTCAGTATCTGAGGGAATGCTAAATGAAACTGCTGGGTGACAGGAGAGATTGGACTCCTCTGTTGTGCTGTGGGACCAGTCCAATTAGGTTCTTCTTTTCCTTGAATCAGTTCAATTTCATTTTGGTCCTTTAAAAGAGATGCCTTATGGAAATGTCATGTTTGATGCCCACATTTGTGTGATTACCTCAACGTCTTCTCTTTCTTGACATGACTTTGAGATAACATGTTTAAAAGAAAGGTTGTCTTGTTTTGACTAATCTTATGTAAGCTAACCTGCTTCCTTGACTCGTGAGAGTACCCTGGACCACAAGGAGATCAAATCAGTCAATCCTGAAGGAAATAAACCCTGACTGCTCGTTAGAAGGGCAAACGCTGAAGCTCAAGTACTTTGGCCACTAAATGAGAAGAGAGGACTCATTGAGAAGCCCTTGATGCTGGGAAAGATCGAAGGCAAAAGGAGAAGGGGGCAGCAGAGGATGAGATGGCTAGATGGCATCATTGATTTGTTGGGCATAGATCTATGTGGGCTGTGGAGAATGTCAGAGGACAGAGAAGCCTGGCGTGCAGTGGTTCATGGGGTTGTAAAGGTTCGGACTCCACTGTGCAACTGAACAACAACAACAAGCTAGCCTGCTTTGGTGTCTTGCACGGAAGACAAAGAAGGAGCCACAGTAAGGGTTAAAACACAACTTTATTGCATGGTCGTCAGAGTGAACATGAGGTAATGGTGGACCAAACAGCTCTATTTATAGCACACTATACATTTTGAATAACTCGGGTGATAGTTCATTGGTTACTGTCCGCATGACGTCATGGATCGTCACGCCCATCTTCTCCAGGTGCGGTGTGGCAGGAAGGTTTCCCGCCCTTCAGGTATTCAGGGGAATCTGTATCATGTGAGCTGGGTGCTGCTACTGCCACCGGCAGTAGCATCCTTAACAGCATGCTACAATGTGTCTCTGATTAATTACAATGGATACAATTGCCGGATACAATCAGTTAAAGAGTACTTATCACATTCTATTCAGTACATAACATCCCTCCCCCCTAGGTGAGGATGAAGTCCTTTAGCCATTGAGGCTTTCCGCACATTCGCTTTGGGCGAGTGGTGGCCGCACTTCAGGCTGGAGTCCCTGCATTGGAGGAGAGTGACTCGTTAGCAATTGGCTGCGAGTCGTGAGCCGGGGATTGGGGAGGTCTAGGTGTGGGAGTAAACTCCAGGGATGTGAGACCGGGGGCTCCAGGGACTAAAGAATAACCCCACTCTTCACTTGGATGGGTGGGGGACCACTCCGAAAAATCCCCCCGGTCTCCTAACTCAAAATCTAACAACTCCTCGGAATCTCTCTCTTCCAAGTTGTCCCTGTTACCCGGGAGGTCAAAAGGATATGGGTTTGTCTCATTTCCCTCCCCCCTGTGGTCTGTGTCTCCCCCTTGGGATAAGCGGGTGGGGGAGAACCCTAACGCTGACTGCTCCACTTGGTCACTCACGTCTTGCCTTCCCACTACTCTACCCCTGAGTTGGTCGGCGTGCCTCCTCCAGAGGAGTCCTGTGCCTGTCTCGACATTGTAGGAGACTGGCCCCATCTGTCCGGCCACTATCCCAGGTACCCAAGTAGGGCTGCCGGCCACGTAGTTTCGGCAAAGCACTGCCTGGCTGATCTCGAAACTCTTGGTGCCCCCCCCCCCCGTTTCTATGTTTCTACTCATGTCCTCCACCCTGGTTGGGTCTAATCATGAGAGGATCGTGGCGGGTTTCCTCCGCATGAGGAGCTCAGCGGGTGAGAGCCCTGACGCTAAGGGGGTTACACGGTACCTTAGTAGGAATTGGCAGAGTTGCAAGTTCAATTCCCCGGGGCCCATCCTACACAGTGCGTCCTTTGTTGTTCGCACCAGGCGTTCCGCTTGACCATTTGTAGCGGGGTGAAAGGGGGCCACAGTTATGTGGCGAATTTTGTTAATCTCTATGAAACCCTGGAACTCCACTGACATGAAAGTTGTGGTGTTATCGCTCACAAGTACGTCAGGTAAACCGAAACAGCTGAATACCTTGTGTAATTGCTTAATCATTGCAGCTGACGATGTACTGGCCATTGGAATTACCTCCAACCACTTGGAGTAGGAATCCACTATTATAAGGAAAAGGGTACCCCTGAAAGGGGTCAGATGTCGGGGTCCAATTCGAAGGAAACTGGGGGCCCTTTGAACTTCCCTAGCCCCTTCTCAAAGATGGCAGGGTGTGCATTGCACACCTCCGTGATCGGGTCAGCCTGTACAGCGTGTATGCCTCCAATGAAAACCCACAAGGGCCCAAACCACTGTGTACCCAGGAGACAGCAGGACCCTTCCTTTAGAACTACTAGGGGCAACTGCACGGAGCACCTTTTAAACTGAACCTTGAACTCTCCCACCCCCAACACTGGTATACTCTTGCCCTGAACATCCCGCAAATTAGTCTTAAGGGCCTTCAGCTTAGGGCATGACTTTGGGGGAATGCGCAGAAATTCCCTGTGGGAGATGATGGAGTACAACGACCCTGAATCGATCTCCACCCTTACTGGGACCCCCTGTACCAGTACCTCAACAAAGAACCGGGGGTGCTGCAACGGCACACTGTGCACCGCCTGGTCGCAGTTGTTGGGAACCCGTCGAGACACACGGTGCTCCTGGGGCTCGTCGTCGTCGAAGATGCGCCCGACCCCGTCTGCCTTTCATTGGGGCCATTCCGCCTGGCCCTTGCCGTCGTCTCGACACCATCTGCAGACCTTTGCGATGTGCCCGCGCTGCCTGCAGTTATGGCATTCTGCCTTCCAGAATGGGCATCGGCTCTGGTCGTGGAATGCCCCACATCCGTCGCAGTGGCGGTCCTCTCTGGCATGGTCTCGAACCTCAGGCCTCCTCTGCATCCGCTGCATGTCCATGCTGAAGTCGGAGGTGGAGGTGGTGTACTCGGAGGGCCCCTGCTCTCCATGGGAGGAACAGCTGTGGACTGGGACCGCCGGCGGGGGCCCCCAACTGCGGCGGTCCTGGCCCGGCACACCCGTTCGCCTTGTTGCACTGACTTGGCAGCTTGAGCGATGCGCAGGACATGCTCGAATGAGATGCTCTCGTCCTTGGCCAGTAGTTTTTTCCTGGCCCCCTCGTCTCGCAGGCCCAGCAGGAGCTTGTCTCTCAGCACCTCGCTCAGGGATGCTCCCCTCCAGCAAGGCATGGCAGCCACCCGCAGGGCTGCCACGAAGTCTGCCACAGACTCACCAGCCCGCTGGCACCGCTGCTGAAAGGCCAACCTTGCCGGAAACACCAACACTTTCGGGCGAAAGTGTTTCCTCAGTTTGGCGAGGATCTTGTCTAGGGGTACCTCCCTGAGCGGTCTTGGCATCAGGAGGTTAGTGGCCAGTTCCAAAGTTTCTAGGCCGCACTGGGCCAGTAGGAATGCCCGGCACTGGGCTTCCTCCTCGATGCCCTCGAGGTCCATTGCGTAAAGGAACTGCTGCTTGTAGAATTCCCATTTTTCTGGCTTCATGGTGTCGAAGGGCGCGATATTCACTTTCCGGGATGCTATCCCATCCTCGTCGCCAATTTGGTGTCTTGCACAGAAGACAAAGAAGGAGCCACAGTAAGGGCTAAAACACAACTTTATTGCATGGTAGTAAGAGTGAACATGAGGTAATGGTGGACCAAACAGCTCTATTTATAGCATACTGTACATTTTGAATAACCCGGATGATAGTTCATTGGTTACTGTCCGCGTGACGTCATGCATCGTCACGCCCATCTTCTCCAGGTGCGGTGTGGCGGAAAACCTTCAGGCATTCAGGGGAATCTGTATCATGTGAGCTGGACGCTGCTACTGCCACCGGCAGTAGCATCCTTAACAGCTTGCTACAATGTGTCTCTGATTAGTTACAATGGATACAATTGCCCGATACAATCAGTTAAAGAGTACTTGTCACATTCTATACAGTACATAACACCTGCAGAGAGCATTTCTCTAGAAACTTACTGGGAAAGGCCTTGAGATTTCCCAAACCCTCCCTCTCATTTTACAAGGAGAAGAGCATATTAATAGGGCTGAATTCTGGATAGCTAACATGAAAACACCACCCCTGCAGTAGATTTTCTTTCTCAGCCTCCAGGCCAGGCGGCCCAGGGAGCACTACTACGAAAGAAGTGCGATTGGGGGAGCTTTCCCTGTCACACTTTGATTTTTATTTGTGCTAACCAGCCAAATCTTTGACTGCATGTCTCTCCTAAGGATTAAAGATTTACAAAGGAGGAGAGTTTCCTTCTTTATCGCCTTGATGTCAAGCCTTACATTTGCTACTTTGTGGCCAAAGCATACTTCTGAAAACGCATAGGCTTCCCATTAAGTTTTGGCTTTTTGTAGGTGGTATAAAAGGGGCTGTCATTTTACCAAGAATTCTGCAGTTACTCTTGCGTTATCGAACAACTGCTTTTTCTCTTTCAGATTGCTTTAAACTCTTTATTCTGGCTGTCTATCCATAAGCCATATCACTGTGTTTCTGGATACAACCTTATTATTTTTAAAAAAGAATTTTAGTTAGAAACCCTCTCAATCATGTTGTCAAGGCCAGTGAGTCATAACATCTCCCATGCTTTAGCCCTATGCACAAACATTTTAAACGCCACTGGTTTGGAGACACTGATTTAACCTCTGATGTTTTTCTTACTGGATGTAATGTAATTGTTTCTAATGTGGCCTTTTATGAGCTATAATTATGAAACCGCTTGAATGTATTCCAATATCTGTTGGTACAACAACGGTTTACTCTGTCCGCCGACAATGACACAACTTATACTAAATTGTATTAATTTGGATGGCATTCAAAGCAAAAACCATCTTGATTTCCAGGATTCTGATTTTGACATTTACTTTCCCTGAGCCATGACCTTTTCCTTTCAACTCTCCTCCCCAGATTCTTCCACTTCAGTCATTATGACTTCCCTCCAGGTGCTATCCTTGATGTGACTTCCTAGCTGGAAGAAAAAAAGGAAGAAAGGAAGAAACAGCCAAATTCACTGGAGACACATCATAAAATGTTGACTCTAGGACCTGTGTTGATGAGAAGTGTGCACTAGCTTTGGAGAAAAGTGTTTGGATGAAGCGGAGCAAGGATATATCCTTGTTACCATGGCAGATACAGGGAAGGTCAAGATGTTATGCTGGAGTCAGTTAGAAGTTTTAACATACCATTTTTGAGGTTTTAAATGCTTAAATTTGCTGGAAAATATCCCGTGCTAATTTTGGTAGCAAAAGATAGAAGCCTCAAAGTAAGGTAAAGGAAAAGCTCAGCCAGTCATATCCGACTCTAGGGTTCAGTGCTCATCTCTGATTATAGCTGAAGAGCCAGTGCTGTCTGCATTTGCAGATGTTTCCATGGACATGTGGCAGCCATGCCTAGACACTGAGATGTACTCTCAAAGTAAAAAGAGACCCAAAACTGAAAAGTCAAATGCTAAGCCCTGGGCCTCTCTCAAACTGGCCTCACTGGCCTCTATTTCCCCCCAGTCACCCATTTATTTCCAGACATGGAAAGGAGAGGGTGGTAAACAGTTACTAGATTAGTCATGTTCTAGAATTTTCTCACTTTTCCGATCTGGTAACTATACTGAACCTTCATTTTGCCAGTGACAGTGACAAGGAGATCAAATCAGTCAATCCTGAAGGAAATCAACCCTGACTGCTCATTGGAGGGACACATATTGAAGAAGCTCAAGTACTTTGGCCACCAAATGAGAAGAGAGGGTTCACTCAAGAAGGCCTTAATGCTGGGAAAGATTGAAAACAAAAAGAGAAGGGGGTGGCAGAGGCTGAGGTGGCTAGACGACATCATTGACTCAATGGGTATAAAGCTGAGTGGGCTGTGGAGGATGGCGGAGGATAGAGGAGCCCGGCATGTAGTGGTCCATGGGGTTGCAAAGGGTCAGCCTCGACTGTGCAACTGAACAACAACAACATAATTTTCTCACTTTTCCTATCAGGTAACTATACTGAAACTTCATTTCACCAGTGGCAGAATGGATAAATTGCAGCAGCAAAACAGCTCATGATCCAAGTTTGATCCCATGGGGTTCAAGGTAGACTCAGCCTTTCATCTCTCTGAAGCAGGTAAAATGAGTACCCAGCTTGTTGTGGGTGGGAATAGAAGATTACCATGTGAACTACCCAGAGAAAGCTGTAAACTCTATGGCAGGGGTTCCCAAACTTTTCAAGCTGGGGGCCGGGTAATGTTCTCTCAGTCAGCTTTGAGGGCTGGATGGCCATTTTGCCCTGCCTGCATGATGTGGGTGGCCATTTTGTCCCAAAAGCTTCAAAGGGGCAGTAATTTTGTTTCTTGAATGCCCTTGGAGGGGTGGGGCCCCCACATGAAATGGTGTTGTGGGCTGGATTTGGCCCATGAACTATTGAGTGATATATAAATATAATTGCTATTGGTAGTATATTCATATATATATATTCATATATTATACGAATATAATATCATAATATAATATTATTATCGCTATTATCACTATTATATTCATACATTATATTCATATTATATAATTGCTATTACATTATATTGCTATTATATTCTGGGCGGCAATAGAAATTTGATGAATGAATGAATGAATAAATAAATAAATAAATAAAATACATGTGAATGTGGGGCAGACTTGTGACTGCCCTGTGAGGGCAATGATTGGCTAGGATTAACAACTGTCTTTCTTCTCCCACCACCATTTTTATTTTTTAAATACCTGATGCTGGTCTTTACTGAAATATTTTCCCTAGCTGTGAATCCCTGCACATGTTCCACAATGGGTAGGTGCCCAGTGTACATTATTTTGATTTGATTTAGGAAACAACAGAAAACATGGCTATGCCAGCGGGTATAGGGCATGGATGCATCAACTTCCCACTCCCGCCTGGTTATTTAGCCAATATTGGGTTTTGTCCTATTCGTTTTTTAACAGTGTTGGGTGGGTGGGGATTTTTTTAGATGGTTTTAAACGGGATTTTAAATGGGCATGTTTAGTGTTCAAGGAATGAAGAAGCAGATGAATGAAGTAGTGAAATTCAGCTCTTTAATAGTGGCATTTGAACACAGTTTGAATGGGGCAAAACTCGGACTGGCATAACTGGAGCTCTAAATCCCCTTCACCCATATGCCGAAGCACGTCCTTAGTTGTGCACACCTGCCTCTCCACTTGGCCATTGGTGGCTGGGTGGAATGGGGCAGCAGTGATGTGCCTAATTGCATTCCTTTCCATGAAAGAATGGAATTCCGCAGATGTGTACGTGGACATGTTGTCAGCACATCTGGAATTCCAAATGCTGCGAACAGCCTTCTCAGGTGCATTATCGTGGTGGCTGAAGTGGTATCAGGTACTCTAATCACTTCAGCCACTTAGAGAATGAGTCTACAACCAACAAAAATAGGGCACCCCTAAATGGACCTGCAAAATCTATGTGCAACCTGGACCACGGGCCCCGAGCAGAATCCGATTCCCAAGAGGGAAGGTGGGATTGCTCTGGGTGAGAGGATTGACAGCTGGCACAAGTGCTGACCATCTGCTCTATGTCTTGGTCCAGTTGAGGCCACCAAAAGTAGCTACAGGCAAAGGCTTTGGAACGTACAATTCCAGGATGACTTGTGTGAAGTAAATGTAAAACCTTTTTCCTGAGAGGGACAGGAATGACCACCCGCTGGCCCCATAGAAGGCAACCTCGTTCCACTGACAGTTCCAAACACTTGCGGTGGAATGTTCCGAATTCCTTGGCTAGAGGAGAGACAGGCCAGCCTTTTATTTTTTTATTTTTTTATTTTATTTATATACCGCCTTCCTTGCCCTGGGGTGACTCAAGGCGGTTTACATTTCATAATATAAAAAGCCTTTTTGTACCCAAGACATTACTTTAGTCAATGTTACATCCTTGGCCGTAGCCTTGGCTTTATCTGAGGGGACGACTGGGGGCGAATTCAAAAGCCTCAATCATAAGGCCCTGGTGGTCACTTTCGATCTCGCAATCAGTTTCCCTGAACCCTTGGCAGTGGAGAACGTGACAGGGCATCAGTGTGGCTGATGTTCTTGCCGGGCCTGTGCACCAAAGTAAAATCATATGCATTTAGGAAAATTGCCCAATACAACATCCTTGGGAACAGAATTTGAGACGTTCACAAAGTTTCCAAAGAGGGGCTTGTGGTCAGTTATGATGGTAAAAGGCCTTCCGTAAAGGTAATAGTGGAATTTCATAGTGCCTGCCACGATTGCCAACACCTCTCTGTCTGTCTGAGCGTAATTTTTCTCAGGCTTTGAGAGCAAACGGGAATAGAATGCTAGGGGGACTTCCCTCCTGTCACTTAGTACATGGCATAACACAGCTCCCACCCCCACAGGGGATGCATCACACACAAGTACAACTTCTTTGTTAGGATCAAAATGAGTTAATACAGCATCCGAAGATAGCAACCTTTTGAGTTCTAGGAATGCTTTCTCTTGGCAATGGCCCCAGTGCCAAACAGTATTTTCTTAAGAAGCCGGTGTAATGGTTTGGCAACTGAGGCTTTGAGATGGAGAAAAGTGTGATAGAAGTTTAACAATCCTAGAAATGATTGCAATTTGGCTTTACATTTTGGCCTGGGTGCATTCCATGTGGCCGTCACCTTGGAGTCAGAGGGCATGATACCTTGGGGTGTAATGCGGTACCCCAGGAACTCCACTTCCCGTGCCAAAAACACACATTTGTCTCTTCTGAGATGTAGACTGGCCCTCTTGAAACGTGACAGGACTCGATCGAGCCTGACTGCTAGTTCGACGGTGTCCTTAGCGGTGATCAGGACATGGTCAAAATATGGCAGGACACCAGGCAACCCTTTCGAAATACGTTCTACAAGAGGTTGAAATATTCTGGGGGCCGCATTCACCCTGAATTGTAGTCTAGTTACCTTAAATGCCCTCCTATGCGTTATTATGGTCTGGGATATGGCAGCAGCAGAAGACACAGTTAATTGTTGGTAAGCCTGGGCAAGGTCAAGTTTTGCGAAGCAATTTCCTCCATGCAAAGAGGCAAGAAGGTGGCTTACCACGGGCACAGGATATGCGTTCGGGCAAATAGCTTTATTGATGGTACACTTGTAGTCAGCACATATCCTGACCTCCCCGTTACTTTTCAAAGCAGTCACAATTGGTGTCTCCCACTCTGTGGAGTCCACCAGCACTAGGATGCCCTGCCCCACCAGTTTGTCCAGCTTGGCTCCTATCTTCTTCTTTAAAGCAAAGGGTACCTGGCGTGGCTTCATCTGGATGGGCTGGATGGTTGGGTCAAGCTCAACAGGGGGTCCTTTGTATAAATCTAAACCCTTTTTGATGGGATGTGCAGCACAAACTTCCCAGATTGGGTCAGAGTCTATTGCGTGGATGCCAGAAAGCCAGATTCCCAGGGGCCTAAACCATTGGGTCCCAATAAGGCAGTTAGTGCCCTGCTTAACTACAACCAATGGCAAGGAGGTGCAAATGTTTTTGAATTTAACCAAGAAATTACCCACCCCCAGGACTAGAATCTGGCAACCTTGCACATCCCGGAGGGAAGTTTTAAAGGGTTAAAGCTTGGGCCGAGAGGCAGGGGGAAATCTCAAAAACTCCCGCTGTGGGATTATGGAAAAGGTAGTACCTGAATCCACCTCCATCTTGAAGGTGACATCCTGCAGGCTCAGGTCTGTGAAGAAACGCTCGCTGACAATGCCCACTTGGCACAGCTCAGGCTCGGGTGACACTTTGGCAATGGACGTGTTGTGATGATGACTCTTCTTGGGCACAGGCACTGGAGGTCTTTGCTTTCACTGTCGGCATACCTTAGCAATGTGCCCTCTTCGCCCGCAGTTGTGGCATTCTGCGGTGCGGAAGGGGCACTTCTTGTGGACATGCCAGGCTCCGCAGCCATCACACTTGCAAAGGAATTTCTTCTCCCGATCGTCACGGTGCTCTCGGTGCTTTCGTCGGACCGCTCGGACTTTTCCCTCTGCGTCACTGGACTCCGATGAAGAGGTGGAACCAAGTGATGCTGAGGAGAATGAAGGTGAACTTTGCTGAGCTTGCACAGCTGAGTCGGTGGCACTGGTGGTGGAGTGGCGATGCCGGAAAAGCTTTATCCCAGACCGTGCGGCCTCAGACGCTACTGCCTCTTCTAGGACATCCATGAAGGTTAGTGTCTTTCTGATCATGAAGCGGCATTGAGCATCTTTGTCCCTCGTGCTAGCCAGCAGACGGTCCCGGAGTGCTTCTTCAATGTTGTCCCATTTGCACAGGGCAGCAGCAATGCGCAGTGCGGCGTCATAGTCTGCAATGGATTCACCGGGTCACTGCTCTCTTTTGTGGAAGGCCACCCTGGCCAGGAAGATCGAGACCTCTGGCTGCAGGTGCCTACTCAGTGTGGACATGATTTCTGCGAGCGGCACCAAATCCACATCCCTTGGGAGAACGAGGTGGGTTGCCAGCTCAAACGTCTCAGAACCGCACTGAGCGAGGAAACAGGAGCACTTCTGGTTTCCGTCGGTGATCTTCTGCGAGGCCATTGCGTGGCGGAACCGGCGTTCATATGTTGCCATTTCTCTGGATGTGCTGGGTCGAATGGCCCAATGTTGCTGCCATGTGGGGACACCATCCCACCTTCACCGCCAGTTTAGTGTTCAAGGAATGAAGAAGCAGACAAATGAAGTAGTAAAATTCAGCTCTTTAATATTGGGGCTTGAGCACAGTTTGGATGGGGCAAAACTCGGACTTATATACACTATAAACTGTAACAATAACAATAATACAACAAACCCATTGGCTAACAGAGTGTGCACATTTTTCAATCCACTTATTTGCATAAGAACAGATACATGAGAAAAGATACATTCCGCTCCTATAAACAGTAACAGTAACAATAATACAACAAGCCCATTGGCTAACAGAGTGTGCACATTTTTCGATCCACTTATTTGCATAAGAATACATACATGAGAAAAGATACATTCCGCTCCTGTCAGAAAACATGATTAACAGACATAACAGCATGTTAAACTGTTTTTATTGTCTTTGTTTTTATCTTATGTTGTTGAGCCGCTTCGGGTCACTTTCGAGTGAGGGAACATAAGAATATAAGAACAGCCTTGCTGGAACAGGCCACAGGAGCCCATCCAGTCCAGCATTCTGTCAGACACAGTGGCTCACCATTTGCTTCAGGGTATTCCCAAGCAAATGCCTTCACCTGCTTAGGATTCCCTGGAAATGGCATTGGGATAGAAATGTTTTAAATAAATAAATATAAATTTGGGCTAGGCAGCACATGGGCACAGTGGGAAATTCTTTCCAACCACCAACATACACCATAAATTTGGCTCCCTAAAGGAGAAAAAAAGGAAGACCCACCATGTTCCTAAAGTTTACAGTGGTCATAGCCCTTTGTTTTCACTGTTTACAACCTCCTCAGTCTAGAAACATATCATATACATTCAAAGGTATGCAAGAAAACCCAAGAAGAAATTGCTTTGTACTGCCCCCAAATCAGCTCAGGGAGGAAGGATCAGTCCATATTGAATATAAATTGGACCAGACAGTACCTTTAAAGTCATCTTTGCAGGCTCACCACCCAATAAAGGACTCAGACACCAATGAAAGTGGATAACGGCATTGGGCCACATTTATTGATTCATGCCCTAGTCCGAATTATAAATTTCTATTGGTAATTGACCAATTATAATTCTTAAGGCAAGCAGGCCGAAGTAACACTGGTAAGGTACCACCCAAAATTGCCAACGGCAATTGTTACAATGTATCTATTTGTATCAATTTGTTTGTTGACAACAAACAAATTGTTGACCGTAGTCAATATCTAACTAATGACCCCACCCTCTGACGCGTATCCGTAAAATCACGGGGTGATGCATGCTGTCTAGCTGTAGCCATCACCCCGTCGCCTGGTTCGTCGTTGACCGGACAACGTTTAACCAACTTATACCTGTCTAGTGTTGTCCAGTCAATTGCGAACCTGCCGGATACCTGTGGGACATAAATGTTTACCTTACCAGTGCTACCCGCCCATGTGACCAAAGTCAACAGCAGCAACAGAAAAAACCCCTATATCAAACCATAGCAACAGTGTGGGATGGGCGAAAAAACCAGGACCCAAGAGCCAATTGTGAGTCCCAGCCAAAAATTCCCACCCGGCCCCGAAGCGACCAAAATATCACACTGTTAACTAGGGAGGGGGTAGAGGGGAAAAACTTCTCCGCTCCGTCGCTTCGCAAAATGGCAGCTCGGCTGCCTCGTGGCCGCCCCTTATATAAGGGTGCTGGCCACGCCCCCTAACTACCCGGATGTCTTCATCCGGTGGGGGGGCGCAAAGGGCGCGGCAGCCATTTTGGCGCCGCGCTTGCATTGCAGGCGCACCCCCCAATAAAGGACTCAGACACCAATGAAAGTGGATAATGGCATTGGGCCACATTTATTGATTCATGCCCTAGTCCGAATTATAAATTTCTATTGGTAATTGACCAATTATAATTCTTAAGGCAAGCAGGCCAAAGTAACACTGGTAAGGTACCACCCAAAATTGCCAACGGCAATTGTTACAATGTATCTATTTGTATCAATTTGTTTGTTGACAACAAACAAATTGTTGACCGTAGTCAATATCTAACTGATGACCCCACCCTCTGACACGTATCCGTAAAATCACGGGGTGATGCATGCTGTCTAGCTGTAGCCATCACCCCATCGCCTGGTTCGTCGTTGACCGGACAACGTTTAACCAACTTATACCTGTCTAGTGTTGTCCAGTCAATTGCGAACCTGCCGGATACCTGTGGGTCATAAATGTTTACCTTACCAGTGCTACCCGCCACACGGGGAGGCTTCCCAGAAGGCTCACCGCCCCCCCCCAAGACCGTCAGCTCGGTCAACAGGCCTGCTCGCCAGTCCACTAACAAGAGGTCCATACCTCCCTGCGACAGATGGGCCCCATCCCCTGAGTAAAAGCTCGTAATTTTGCAGACTGATGTCGGGGAGGCGAATGACGCGTTCCCCACCTTTGTCGAAAAGGAACTGGGCAATAGCCCCGTTCACGGAGCATCGGCTCGGCCAAGAGCCTCGAGGCCGCACGCCCCCCTGTAAGCATACCGCGGTATCGTGTCCGACCAATTGAGGGTTGTGGCAGGCCACACATAACGTGAGTGAGGCAGGTCACTGCAAATCGCAACTTCCGCGATAGGCCAGTGACCCGCCCTAAGCCATCGCCCCCAAGGTACATAACCAGGACATCCGGCGAGTCAGCATCCCTGATGTAGAAAAGGAATGGCAACAGTTCCCGCCATAACATGCCGCGCTTACCATAGCACCTGAGACGTGCGGATGCACCCAGTCCCAGTCGGGGTCCCCACTCTGTCGCCGCAGCGTAACGCGCTGCCCTATGCAGCGTAACGCGCTGCCCTGTGCAGCGTAACGCGCTGCCCTGTGCACATGGCTATGGCCCACCAGGCACACAGTCACCGGTGTAATACGACACCCAGGGTCTGTCAAGGAAAAAAGGGGGGGAGAAACAGTGCAGTGACTAAACTGGTACTCACAGTTGAAGAGGGCGAACACAAACTGAAAACATTGTGATCCCCACCCTCCCATGCGGCGCATGTCAACCCCGGAGTACCCAAAAACAGCTGCAGTAGAAGCCGCCCCTATCCTGAATGAATGGGTGCAGCAATGAGCCCCAGGGAGGCCAACACTGGCTAGTGCCTACCGGCACCCTCCAAAATTGAAATTTAGTAAGCGGAGACCCATCTTGGTGACAGAAAAAACGGGCCATGGTGCGTGCCACGCAGTGCAAGGAACTCCCGTAGGGCACCAACCGGACAGATGTCTGCCAAAGAACACCGTAGCAGTCTTATTCCACTGCCTACGCCATGCTGATCCGTCTTAGAGGAGCGTATCCTCAACTGAGCCCAGTCTTTGGCCACATAGACATCTTCGAGTTCCAGTGCCCTACGACTAGCATCTGCCTTAGACAGCATCACAAACTCGCTGATGCGGAGCGCTCCAAAAAAGGCCACCGTTGTAGCCGCATGAAACAAGGCTGCCTCATACCTAGCAAAACATAGGTCCTGCCAGCCCCGTGCCAGTTGGGTAAGAACCCCTGGGGAAATTGGGTGGCGGTCGTCCGGGCTACGCCCACGCTCCCGCACCCACCCCTCCAAAACGTGTCTCACATGGAAGTCAGCGGTACTGTCCGCATGTCCGCCTACTTTGGCCATAAAAGCCAGCGCTGACAGCCTGGATGCTATGGTTCGAGGTGGAAGGCCCTGGGAATGCAGGTCAACCAAGAATTGAAGTATATGGGCCACCGGGATAGGCCAGGTATCTGGCAGCCGGAATTGGGCACAGAACGCCCTGAAAGAATTGAATGCGTGTTGATACGCCTTACGCGTGCGTGGCGCTAGCGACATGCCGATCGCCCGGTTCACCTCTCCTTGCCAAAGGTCCATATCTCGTCCGGGAGTGGCGAGGGAAATTCCTCTGCATCCGGGGCCAAGGCGCGGAACCGGGAGATCTGCAGGCGGGACAAAGCGTCAGCGATATCATTATTGACCCCCGGGACATGCCTGGCCCGGAACAGTACATTAAGGCGCAGGCTGCGCAATACAAACTGGCACACCAAGTCCATCACCCTGGGTGATTTGGAAGTCTGTGAGTTGACAATGTGGACAACGGCCACATTGTCACACCAGAAATGAATGACCGAGTTGGCCCACTCATCACCCCATAGCATCAAGGCCCCCAGAATGGGAAAAAATTCCAGGTACGTGAGGTCCCGCAGGCGCCCCGTACCTGACCAGGCTGGTGGCCACCCACCATAGGCCCACTTCCCATTGAAGTACATCCCATAACCCAGGGACCCAGAGGCATCGGACTGTATCTGGAAATGAGGGGAAGCCAGAAGGTCAGACCTCCAAAATGACACCCCATTGAACTCCTTCAAGAACTGGAGCCAGATAAGCATATCTGCCTTAATGCCCTGGGTTAGTCTGACCCTATGGTGGGGCCTGGACAAGCCTGTCATGGCGTCGCACAAGCGCCGGGCAAATGCCCTGCCCGGTGCGACCACCCTGCAAGCGAAATTGAGATGACCATGCAACACCTGCAGATCCCGCAGTGATGCCTTGCATTTAGCAAGCAAGTCCGAGATAAGGGCCACTATCCTTGACACCTTATCCCCTGGTAACCTAGAAGCCTGCGCTACCATGTCAATCTCCACCCCCAAGAAGACTAGCTGTGTAGATGGGCCCTCGGTCTTTTCGGGCGCTAAAGGGACACCCAGTTCCTCCATTAGCGTCTGAAATGTGTTGAGGAGACGTGTGCACGTGTCCCAGCCCCGTTCACCCCCGAATAAAAAATCATCCAGGTAATGGGCTACAGACCGGGACCCTGACCTGCGGACAAAAGCCCACTGTAGGAAGGTGCTAAAACGCTCGAAGGCCGAGCACGATATGGAACAGCCAAAAGGCATGGCCTTATCGAAATAATATTCACCCCTGAACTTAAAACCCAGCAACTCAAAGTCACCCGGGTGAACCGGCAGGAGGCGAAAGGCAGACTTAATGTCGCACTTAGCCAACAGCGCACCCGGGCCACATGAGCGCACCATGCACAGCGCTTGGTCAAAATATGTATACCTGACCGAGCAAAGGTCATCAGGTATAGCATCATTGACCGATCGGCCGGCTGGGTAGGACAAGTGATGGATCAGGCGGAACTCGCCCGGTGACTTCTTGGGCACCAAGCCCAAGGGTGACACTTTAAGGTTGGGGAACGGGGGTGCAGGGAAAGGGCCAGCGACCCTGCCCGCATCAACCTCCTTAGAAATGCTGGCGGCAGCCACCTCCTCCCTCCCCTTAAGGGACAAAAGGTTGGGGGCATCTTGGGGGGACCTATCACCCTGGAAAGGAATACGGAACCCCAGTCGAAAACCTTGAAGCAGGTAAACCGCATCTGCCCCCCTCAGGTACGATGCGAGCCAACGCTCCAGCATGTCCACATTTATTGGGGAGGGGGCCTTTCGGTGGACCAGCTCCCTCTGCGGCAGTCTTGCCAGCCCCTTGTCCGCCCCTACCTTTGCCCCGCACCCCTCCAGGCCTGGGGCAGGCGGAGGCCGCATGGGGGCCAGCACAAGAGGGACACTCATGCCTGTACCGGCAATTCTTCCTACTGCAGGAACCATTGGACGAGAAAGTCCAGCACAGCAGGCGGGCTGGAACCCCCTGCCCCGCCACCTGGCGGGGTGTCTGTGCTGGGGCCGCTCGCTGGACCGCATGTCCACAATGGTATCTGTCCCCAGGCGCGGGGCACGTGGGAGTCATATACAGAAGCCACAGCTTCTGGCAGGGCTCATCCCACCTCATCTCAGGGTGCAGGGGAATCCACATACGGAATTCCTCATCGTAAGCCAACCATGACGGGCCCGGGAAGTCGACCATCGCCCAGTAAATGTTGTCCAAATACTGGACCATCGGAATTGCCAAATCCGGCCGGGCCCTGAGGTAGACCGCCATGTATATAAGGTACGCCGGCAACCAATTGGCCCACGTACGTGGCGGCTTACGACGACGTGCCTGTTCCTTATCCTTCTCATCCTGCCCCTCCCTCTCCTCTTTGGTGGGCTCTCTGTTAAGAAGGGAGAAGATGTCGAAATACTCCCCACGCCAGATCTTCTCTTTGGTGGCCTGGGCCAAATGGTCCCCCAGGGGCAAGGAATACCCCGCTGTCGGCAATGCTGACACCGGCACAGTGGGAACCACGGGGATCTGAAAAGGAGCCTGGACCAACCCAGCCACCCCTAACACATTCCCGACTGAATAAGAGGTACCACCCACAACTGGGCCCTGGGTGAGCGGTGAAGTCGCCGGGTGGGACGTCGGCGACTGAACCGTCGCACCACCCATGCGAGGCCACGGCCACTGGAATGCCCCCCCAACGTGGGTAGGTGTGTGGGTGCACTAGATTGAACCGCATACTCACATGCAGCACCCCCGCGGGCCACCCCCACCGGGGGTTCCGGCCCGCTGGGGGCGTCGGAGCTCACGACCGCAATTGAGCTCGTCGACGGGGCCTGACCAGCATCAGCCTGTTGAGTGGGGAGCTGCGAGGCTGCCGCCTGCTGCTGACCGGCAGACAACGGATCAACCTGCACCCCAAAAGGCACCCCCGGGTGGTTAACCCTCGCGAGGGATGCCTCGAGGGCCGCAACATGGGCCAGAAGGGCCTCAACACTAACGTAGCCCCCTAAGCCAAGTGGGGGCAAAGGGCCAGCCGGCCCACTTGGTGCAGGCGCCGGTCCATATCCCTGAACCCCGGGGCCCATATATGGCCACGACCCCAGGCCCGGCCCCTGCAGGGCCGGGGGGGTGCCCTGCCAGGGGAGGGAACCCAGCCACCCCCCATGGCTGAAACCCCCCACAGGAAGCTGCGGACCCATGGAAGAAGGCCACGCAGAATGGGCCGTGCCAGAGGCAATGGCCACTGCTTGCGGGCCAGGGGCCGCGGCCCCAGCTGGGCCGGTACGCAAACCCCCGGCCTCGGGCCAAGGGGTAATTAACCCCATCCCACCGGTCCCGGTGGGCTCAGGCAAAGGAGGCTGCTGGGGAGGCGCAGCCGCGGTCCTCCGACCCGGCTGGCGCCTCCGCGCAGAACGAGCCGCGTTTGCAGTCGCCTTCTTCTTCGAGGGCATAGCAGCTAACGATGGGAAGCCTAAAAGTCAAGAAAATCAGCAGCCAGAGGCTTCCCCAAGCAAGGCAAGAGCGACGGAGGTAAGAGAGAAAAACTTCTCCGCTCCGTCGCTTCGCAAAATGGCAGCTGGGCTGCCTCGTGGCCGCACCTTATATAAGGGTGCTGGCCACGCCCCCTAACTACCCGGATGTCTTCGTCCGGTGGGGGGGGGCAAAGGGCGCGGTGGCCATTTTGGCACCGCGCTTGCATTATATTTGACATACTGAAGCCAGTGTTTTTGCTGTTCTGGGCAAGTTCTACCACAAAATAGATAAATTTTTATCGTCATTGTCCTGCATAGAACAACGAGATTGGGGGGGGCACTTATCAACTCAACAAAACCTAAACAAAATACAACTATACAAAATTATCAACATATTCCCACCCCACATATACACATTTAACCCCTAAAAAGCTCTAAAACTCTAAAAATTCTAAAACTCTAAAAACTCTAAAACTATATACAGAAGCTCCCTCATAGACTGCATTGCACTGCATTCAAAGCCAGAACTGCTTTTGGGGAGAAACTATTTCTCAATCTTTATGACCTTATTATACCTTCTTCTAGAATGCAGAAGCTGAAAGAGAACATTTCCGGGGTGCGTACTATCCTGCACAATCTCTACAGCTTTCTTATAGCACCTGGTGGCATAGATTTGATCTAGAGTGGGAAGAGTACACCCGATTATCCCCTCTGCAGTTTTTGCAACCCTGGACAGCATTGTTCTTTCCCTAGATGTACAACTCCCAAACCATACACACAGACCATAGGTTAACACACTCTCTATGGCACAGTGGTAGAATGCCAACAGCATCCATGAAGCAGGTCCTTTGAAAGATTGTTCTTCCTGAGGATTCTCAAGACGTATAACCTCTGCTGTGCTCTCTTCATCAGATCTTTGGTGTTTCTCCCCATGTTAGATCATCCCTCAGCTCCACTCTCCATTCTCAGAAATCGAAACACCGAGACCTGTTCCACACAATTACGTGATGTTTCATCCTTTGTGATTCTATTGTAATTATTGATATATTATTTTGATGTGGTGCTGATATTTGTATTATTTGTATTGTTGACTGTCCTGCCTTATACTGTATTTACTTATAACATTGTATTTATTACTATAATTTGAATATTGTATCTTTATGTAAACCCTGTGAGGTGTCCCAGGGTCATTTATATGTTGTTAGCCGCCCTGAGTCGGCCATGTGTTGAGCAGGGCAGGATATAAAATTGAATAAACAAACAAACAATTCCCTTCAATAATAAGTGGCTGAATGTTCAATTTGCATTTTCTAAAGTCCACAATGATCTCTTTTGTCTTTTTTACATTGAGGAATAAATTCTTTTCCCTACACCACTCCATCAGCATCTCAACCTCCTTCCTGTAAGCCGACTCCCCCTCCCCAGCAGTAATCAGACCAACCACCGTTGTGTCATCTGCAAACTTGATGATCTTATTGCTGGGGTAACTGGTAACACAATCATATGTGTAAAGCGTGTACAGAAGCAGGCTCAGCACACATCCCTGTGGCATCCCCGTACTTATACTGAGATCCGCAGAGACATGAGAGCCCATCCTGACCCATTGGGAACGATCTAATAGAAAATCTAGTATCCACCTGCATAAGCATGGTGGAAGCCCCAGATCTAATAATTTGGGCACTAGTCTATGCAGAAGAATATTATTAAATGCAGAACTAAAATCTACAAATAACAGTCTCGCATAAGTCCCTTGTTTCTCCTAATGGGTCGACAAGGGTCAAGTCCAACTGGTAAACAAGCCATAATACGGTTCCACACCAACTTTTCAAAGCATTTCATTATGACAGGTGTAAGGGCCACAGGGCAGAAGTCATTCAGACTATATATGTTAGTTTTTTTAGGCAGAGGTATAATAGTAGAGGATTTCAGACAAGGTGGGACAGTGGCTTGGGCCAAAGACCAATTAAAAATCTTCATAAAAGTTTCTGCTAGCTGTTCTGAGCAGTCTCTCAGTGACCTACCAGCCACTCCATCAGGACCCATAGACTTCCTCACGTTTATCCCCTTTAATATTCACCTCACTTCTCCCTCTTCCACCCTGGCAACATTCCCTATGGGGAGTAATGACAATGACTCTGGCAACACTGCTGGATCCACTGCTGGTGTCACCTCAAATCGGGCGAAGACGGTATTCAGCTCCTCCACCAGAGAATCACTGCTCTCTACAGGTGATGAATTTCAATATCACTCCCCCCCCCCTCAAGTTACCTTCTGCCATCTCATGAACTACTGCTGTACTTCCTGCCATTTGGCTAAAAGGAAAATAACAAAAACCAGAAGCCCAAGAAGGTTTTCTTCCCTGTTCTCCAGAGCTACCTATGAAGGAGACAATATCCCCACCCATTTTTCTTGATCCTGAATATGACTTCACCATGCCCAACAACCTTTGTAATATTTACAAATGACAGATAAAGGGCTTATTGTTTTCTTTCCTGCCACTTCTTCAGTTCCCACCACCATCCTTACTAGTGGCTCCAGTTAGTAGCATTATCTATCGTTATTCCTCAGAAGCTTCGGGGCTCAGAGGTGGAATGACAAGGTGATTTTCTCCATAGTCGTCATCTGGCTGAGCTAAGATCAAAGCTTGGAAAAGCTGGTTATTTGGACAACTGTCCCCAAAATCTCCTAGACAACATGGGTAAGCAATCCAGGAGATGCATGTTCAAAACATATTTCTCCTCCCTCAAAGCTCTGTCTTGATATAGGCCATACATAGTCCCATGTGCAGTATTTTCAAACAGCTTTGAGTGCTTAAAATTTGCTAGGTGGGTCGAAATTTTCAGGTTCTTGGAGCTAATGATAAAGTGAAGCAAACATGCATCCTTGACTTCATGCTAGAGTCAAGAAACCACAGTTCATAGGCTCAAAGTATCACACTAGGGTATCTCCCTCATAACAACATGATGCTACAAGACAGAACATATGGTCAGGAGGAAGCAAATGTGACCTTCTGCTTGAAAGAACAAAGAACAGCAGGAAAAAGCTCCAGGATTATTTTTTTTAAAAAAAACTTCCAGCTTTTGCATCCATCGCCAAATCATGCAGAGTTTTTCCTTTTCTGCCCCAAAACCATTACTTACATTCAAATGGTTGTAAAAAGAAATATCTTCTCTTCATTTCCCATTGTTCCACAGAATAGTGATTTATCCACAGTGCAGGAGATGTTTTGAGATAATAATATCTTCTCAAAGCCAGCATACAAGCTCTTTCTTTCTTGAGTGCCTATTGCTGACATGCTGGTGAGCCCTGACAGTAAAATCAGCCTTAACCTTATTGAATAAATTAAAGGCCTGGACTGTTCCTTCCAAGACATCCATCAGTTGAAGATAAATATTAAGAATATGGGTCTCAGAAGGTTCATCCGGTGAAAGGATGCATATGATGTTTTTCAGATGGGTTTGTTCTACCTTAACAAAATATTTGGCTCAGTGTGCAAAGAAAATTTACTTGAATGCTTATCATCACATACATGGCTCTTGTTTTCTATTGTATTTGCAACATAGCTCATGAGCTGCCAAGGGGAATGCTGACTGATCCAAAAATTTACCCACATCTTCTCCTCCCCTACAGAATTGTAGATACTGCCAAATATCTGTTTGTGGGCTGCACAGGAAACAAGCACAGAACAACTGAATTCACCTCAAAGGACCTTTGTTCCCACATAACAGTGTGCTAGCATTGCAGATAGCATTGTAGGGTTAAATTTGGAAGCCAAAGTTTGGTTGTGACTATCTGGATAACAGCTATCGTGTATAAGGAGATTAAAAACTGCAGACATTTGCATCAATCAATGACAACAGATGAGAAGCAAATAAAGTTAATGGTTGTTACTTCAACTCTTGCATTCATGGAACAATTAAGTTGAAAGGAGCCTAGGAGACTATCAAGTCCTACCCCCTGCTCAATGCAGGAATCCAAATAAAAGTCTTGACCGATGGTTACCCAATTTGCTCTTGAATGCCTCCATCTCATGTGTGTCCAGAGAACATTGGTGCCATGGAAAAAATCACATTACCTTTCTTCTTCTTCATTCCTGTCGAGATCAAACTTTGGACTGCCAAAATAAAGCCACTTTCTTTGCTATTTTATTGGCCAAAATAAATCATAATTGGTTTTTTGTTTCTGGTAGCAATCAGCAGACCAGTAAATGAGTTGGATTCTGTATCTTTCTACATTTACTGTGTGTGTTGTTGGCTGCCAGCAGCCCCTATTTGAGCATGTTGGTCTTGCATTTAGGGACCCCAACCCTCAGCCTATTAAGGGTCCTCCAAGTGACATAGGGGAGGTTAAGTTCCTCAGCCATATCCTCCTTTAATGTTGTTCCTTGTCCAGTGAATTCCTTTTTCTAATTTGGTTTTGCTCTTCCATTCCCTCAAGAATGTTTGTTCTTGCCATAAAGCCCTTCCTGGATCTGAGCTGGTGGACATTTCTCTTAATCCCTGGGGAAAGACATCAACTGCCTTGGAAAGCTACAGTTTTCTTTGCACTACCTCTATTGAGGAATTTTGGTTATCCCTCTAAGTCATCAGAGTATGAGATTAAAAAAAAATAACAGGAGCAAAAATGGAAAATGTGGAAAAATTAGCCAAGTTTCATCAATGGACTTCTTTATTTGCCCAACACAATCTAGCAATTTGAATCGTAGACGTACTCTAGAATCATTTAAAGTAGGGGGAACTATATATTTACTTAAACTTACAATTTGCAGTTGTTATTCTTCTTCAAGTAAGGTATCCAATTTTGAATATTGGCTATCATCATGCCGATCAGTCATGAAGATTGGCCTGGGAACAATAAAATGTAGTGGCCTTCCATTGGCTTTCTGCATTGCAGCATGACACCCATACCACTGATCGAGTTCCGCGAGTCACTTTCTGGTCCTGAGCTCTTTTGGCACACAAAGTCCTCATCAGTCCCAGGGCAGTATTGATGAAGCTACTGCCCTCCATCAAGATGTATTCAAGTGGGACTTTGCCAACCAAAGGCATTAGTCCTCAGGGTTGTCAGGTTAGTTAACTGCCACCTGATGATCGGTATTGAGTCACTGGTAGTAGGGTCTACTCTATTATAATAGCAGAATAACCTTGTGTTGTGTTCTGTAAAGCTGTGCCTTTAACAATGTACCTTTGCCATGTGTTAACAATGTAACCTTTCTGTGTGCAACATTATAACCATCAGCTGTATCAATGTAAACCTAATAAGGGGACGCGAGCTAGCGGCCATTAGATGGCAATAGTGAGCGTCCAGCTCTCATGGCTCAGATTCACCTGGTTCAGCAGCGCGGGAAGATTCCCCGCCACCTCTTCACCTGGTCAAGAAGGGCATGACCTTCTACGACGTCACGCAGGCAGCAACCAATAGTCTGTCGACGAGCCACATTCAAATGTATAGCCAGCTGTATATATTGAGCTACTCATCCGCCATTACCACATGTTCCTCCGGATCATCATGCAATAAACCTGTGTTAAGCCAACCTTTCGGCTGTTTCATTGTCTTTGGTCCCTTACACTAAACCTTGCCAGACATCAGTTTACAGTTATATTTAGAGGAGGAAATAGGGGGAAAT
The DNA here is from genome assembly GCA_035047305.1 of Bradypodion pumilum. Lineage (NCBI taxonomy): Eukaryota > Metazoa > Chordata > Lepidosauria > Squamata > Chamaeleonidae > Bradypodion > Bradypodion pumilum. The sequence continues at coordinate 25,881,136 of JAWDJD010000011.1, read as the reverse complement.
GGAGTCTCCAGCAGTTAAAGAGAACCTCCATGCTTGTTGAGATCTGGGGGGAAAAGAAAAAGATCTACAATACCAGGGAAGCAAAAACAAAAGGATCAGGTGAGGGTGGGGTGGGAACTTGTTTCAAATGCCAGAGACATGAAAAAAAAACATTGCACATCAAATTAGACATAAAGAATAATCATGTTAGGCTGTAAAGCACCTTCCCTTTGATACCCAGTGCTAGTACATGCAAACTGCTATCTTCCCAACAGTTTCTATACTCATATTAAAAGGTGACCCAGAAAATTATATAGCCCAAGTTCATTAGTGCCAGAACTAATACAATAGTGGTATTCAAGGGTCAAGTGAATAGGAGAGAGACAGACAAGTAAAAAAGGAAAAAAATTCTTAGGGGCATGGCCATTTTTGTACTATATCCACATTCTGAACATTTTGTACCCATGCTTTTATGAGCCAGAGATTTTATATTCTGATTGTTAGATTATGGTGAACTATGGTGCCATCATTATAAACAATATATTGATTTCCTTCCAGAACAGAATGGTTCCTGTGTATCTAAACTCTTTCAAGTTCTGGTGGATCGTTCTCCTTTGTAGTGATTCATCTCAAAAGGCAGCAGTGCTTTCTCTGTAGTTTCTAATGCCTGGTCACATATTTTCTTTCCTCCTTGAAGATTTAAATGATAGGAATATTTTTTTAAAAAAGAAAGAGGCTCTAAAGTGCAGCTAAGAGTAAAACATACACACACATTTTTTTTGTGTAGAAAGCAAACAGCTCCCAAGGAGAATTTTATGTAGTTCTTGCTGTATCCACTGTGTAATATACACATTGGGATCAATAGGTGTAATTTAAGAAAGCTCTCTCTCCCTTTCTCTTGCACTGGCTGGCAGTGAAATGTAGGTTTTAGTCATGATTTGGTATTAAAGAGTGACATTTGCTCTTACTCTGTTTGAAGCAAAGCATTCCCTGATGAGGTTTTAAACTGGTTTAACTGTCACAGCATCTCCCAAAGAACCCTAGGAGTCATATTTTTGTGAAGATGCTGAAGCATCTCTGCTGGAAAGCCTTCATCTTTTTTGCAAAGACTACAGATTCTCAGGAAACCTGGAAACAACTCCGAGGATTAAAATGGGATTAAGTCTGTAGTATAGACCTGCTTCTCAATCTATCAACCTAAGTTATTTTCTAGGTTGCTGTTGTTATTTCAAGGTGAGCATTTTGAATGTATAACTTTTTGCTGGGAGAAGACTTGAGCAATCCTTAAGATGATACTTTCTGGGACAGATATGCTTAAGAAACACTTGAATTAATATCTTTCAGGGTGAGAAATTATTGCCTTGCTGTCTTTCGGGAAGAAAACAGGTTCAAGTGACCCTGAAGTGGATACCTTGAGTTGATTCCATATGGGAGGGGAAAGGGTTAAGGAACCTTTAAATTAATCTGCTTTGAGAGGGAAAAAGTTAAGCAATACTTAAGGAGGCCATTGGGAATGGGCTGACTATTTCTGGTCATTAGATATGCTGCCAAGCTCCTTTTTGTCCTAAATAGGTAGCATTTTAAGGGTCCTGGATTATGGTACTTTCTGGCTATTGTAATGTGTGGTGATGATTTTACTGAGAGTTTTATTGTTTGTAGTTTTTAACTTTTGATCATTATATAACGGGTATTATGATATTAGCTGCCCTGAGTTTGTTGTTCAGTTCCGACCCTTTGCGACCCTATGGACCATTGTCCTACAGACACCTCTGTCCTCCAACATCCTTCTCAACCCGCCCAACTCTGCGCCCATTGTGTCTACAATACCATCTAGCCATCTCATCTTCTTCTTTGCCCTCTACCTTTCTCAGCATCAAGGCTTTCTCAAGTAAATCCTCTCTTCTCATTTGATGTCCAAAGTGCTTCAGCTTCATCTTTACTATTTGACCTTCTAAGGAGCAGTCAGGGTTGATTTCTTCTAAGATTGACATATTTATTCTCCTCGCTGTCCAGGGGACTCTCAAAACTCTCCTCCAACACCACATTTCAAAGGCATCTATTCTTCTGCGCTTAGCTTTCCTAATGGTCCAGCTCTCACAGCCATACATTACTACTGGGAAGACCAGTGCTTTGACTATACGATTTTTTGTTTGCACTGTGATGTCTCTACTTTTCACTATGTTCCCCAGATTTCTCATAGCTTGCCTCCCAAGCATCAGTCGCCTTTTTACTTCATGGCTACAATCCCCATCTGCAGTGATCTTAGAGCCTAATAAAGTAAAATCTGTCACTGCTTCTACTTCTTCCCCATTTATTTTCCAGGTGCTGATAGATCCTGTTGCCATTATCTTGGTTTTCTTGATATTGAGTCTCAAGCCAGCTTTTGCACTCTCTTCTTTCAACCTAATCAGTAGCTTCTTTAGGTCTTCCTCACTTTCTGCCATTAGCATGGTGTCATATGCATATCTCAAATTGTTGATGTTTCTCCCATATTGTGATTCCTCCATCCCTGCATTGCACATTATGTGCTCTGTGTATAAGTTGAATAAACAGAGTGATAAAATGCAGCCTTGTCTTACTCTTTTTCCTATTCCAAACCACTCCGTCATTCCGTATTCTGTCCTAACTGTTGCTTCTTGATTCATGTACAGATTTCTCATGAGGCATATAAGGTGAACACCTTATTCTGGTATTCCCATCTATACCTATAAGGAGGGGCATTAACCATTGGAATGTCACAAAGGCTCCCACACCCGTCCCTACTATCCCCTACCGAGCCGCCAAATCATGATGGCCCGACCATCACCGCAAGGCTCCGGCAGTTGCCAGGCCGCAAGGCTCCGGCAGTTGCCAGTGGGGCAGCAGCCCCACAAAGTCAAACAAAAAAACACTACTTTTCCCAGCCTCCTTCATGCCGCACCACCCCTCAGCCAATGAGGCTGAAGGGTGTGAGTGTAGAGGAGGCTGGGCAGTCGGCATGGTGGTTTAAAAATAAATACTGCGCCAAGAGGAAAAAACTTGCACAGATCTAGCTAGCAAAAGGTAAGTGCAGTCGATGAGGGTTAGGGGGGAGGCATGGCCTCAGTAACCTCACCGGAGCCCCGCCCCAGCACCCTGCCCCCCCTCAAATCCCTAACCCCCACCGACCGCACTTTACTTTTGCCAGCTGCGGCGGGGTCTTTGAAAGTCTTTCCCTTCCAGTGCGGCCTTCTGCGTTGGGAGGCACACTGGCCTTTCCTTCTGACCCTGCGGGCATGGAGGCCTCCATACCTGCATAGATGAAGGACAGGCCGGTGCTTCTCCTACCACGTTGCCCCCCAATCCCTGCCCCCCCTTACCTTTTGCCAGCTGGGCCGTTAGCCCGGGGAGGAGACCATGGCCGAATCCTTCAGCCATGCGTCCTCCCTGGACAGCGGAAAATGCAAGGGCAGCAAAGGTGCCCGCAGTGCACTCCCCGTTCGCCCGGGGACACAGGGCTGAAGTACCCGGTCACTGCCTCTTCCACAGGCAGCGGGGAATGCAAGGGTGCCAAAGGCGCCCTCAGCGAACTTCCTGTTCACCCAGGGAGGAGACAGTGGTCGGGTCCTTCAGCCCTGCGTCCACCCCGGGTGCCAGCCAAACAGCCCTACCCTAGCAGAAACACCCAAACTAAAAACACACAAATAAATAAACAAACCAAACAAGTAAACAACAAAATAATCAACCACAACCACAACAAAACACATCCAAAATACAAAAAGCAAATGAAAAAAACATGAAAATCTCACTAAAACAACCTATCTAAAGCAAAGCAACACCATGGAAAACCCTTACTAAAAATCGAAAAACAATACAATGAACAAAAATAAATACTAACAAATTCAAAATAATAAATAACCAGGAAAATAAAAACCAAAAAACCCCATAAAATTAAAAAAAATAGAAAAAAACAAGCAAAAACACTAAATTAAACTAAACACTCTACTTACACTCCCATCCCAACATCTCAAAATCAAAACAAAATAAAAACAGAATACAAAATCAAGAGCACTTACCAAACATGTCCTACCTCCATGCCTCCGGAACAGAACAAAGACAATTGCACTACTCTTAATCATAGCCCCACCTAGAGGCCGGAAGAGTAAAAAACAGTCAAAAAATATTTTAAAAATCCAAATAAAAAATAAATAAAATAAAATAAATTCAAAAACAACAAATTCAAATCACCAACACCCAAACCACACCTAACCAAAAACACACACAATAAAACTGCCTGGTAAGGCTGGGCAAAACATGCTAGTCTCTTTAATTACTTGCCACATTTTGTTGTGGTCCACACAGTCAAAGGCCTTGGTGTAGGCAATAAAACAGAAGTAAACTTGTTTCTGATATTCCTTTGTTTTTTCCATGATCCAACGTATGTTGGCAATGTCGTCTCTAGTTCCCCTGTCTCTTCTGAAACCCGCCTGCACTTCTGGTAATTCTCTTTCCACATGCTGCTGCAGTTTATCCTGTATTATCTTGAGCATCACCTTGCTAGCATGTAGAATGAGCGCAATTGTTCGATAATTTGAACATTCTTTGGCATTACCCCTTTTTGGGATTGGAACGTATGCTGATCTTTTCCAATTTGTCCTGAGTAGGGATGATTTTTTCTCTAGAGGGGTGGGATATAAGTGAAAATAAATAAATAAATAAATAATACTTGGTTTGTTACCTTGAGTAAACTGAGTAGATGGAGAGGGAAATTGTTAGCTTGATTCTTGAGTGGAGAAAGGGTTAGGTTACCCTTGAGTTGATATCTTTGGAGAGGCAGAAAGGGTTTAAGCAACTACAGTACTTCTTTTTCCCTGACTTCAGCCAGATGTCTCTCATCTTAGTTTTCCTTTTTAAACAACTGTTGTTCAGAAATTGTTCACACATCTACTACACAATATCTAGTCTAGCCTTGGGGAAATAATTCCGAGCTATGGGGAAGAAATCCTCCAAGGTTCCTTTAAATCAAAAGGCAGTGATTCCTCTAGCTTGCCTCTCTTCCAACTGTTAACATCTGCTGGCATTCAGAGCATTAAATAGGCTTCCATGCCGTGTTCATTATGATAAGGACATTGTAAATGAAGTGATAGCTTATGGTAACAAATAGCACCTGACATCCAGTGCTATCTATCCATCCTGTAATGTGAAACAGATGCAGAAGTCCACGCCCCTGATGAGTTCATTAGTGTAGGGTGAGGAGAAAAACACAGAAGCAGACACAGATGTATGACTTGGAGGAATTCAAAAGAGTTTTGGCTGTAATAAGACTAGAACAAAGACATTTATTCATATACTGCCAAACCATATAGAAGTTAATGGTGTGGAATAAACAAAAAAAATGGGAAGCAGTCATGTGGACAATGAGTGTAAGAGAATATAAAGTGATCTGCTGGTCATATAGGTGACCCAAAGGAGCCTGTATCAGTGAAGCATAGTGGGGAGAGTACTGGTCTTGAAATGAAGATGAACAAGGGCATACCTAGTGAAGCTCCCTGGAAGCCTTTGGACTTGCTCATGGGTCAGGAAACTTGGCTCTCTAGATTTTCTTGTACTTCAATTTCCAGATGCCCTGGTCAACAGGTATACTGGCTTGGATTCCTGGGAATTGAAGTCCAAGAACATCTGGAGAGCCAACTTTGCTGACCCCTGGGCTAGCTTATGTGGCAGAAGGTTAGAATGCCATTGAGGGAAGCAGAAGATCGAGGATTATTTGGTCACTTGATTGTGAAGCTTGTAGGCTGACCTTCAGCCACTGATGTTCACTCACTGTAAGCTATCTCACCAGGGTTGTTATGACAATAAAATGACAACTAAGAAAATAACCTTGTGTGTAGCTGTTGAGTCCAATAACAATATGCAATGCGACAGCAAGTTTGATTTATTTACAGCTCAGTTTGGACTGGGGAATAAGGGGACAAGGTGGCTACTTATATACAGACAGTACAGCAGTTACAGAGATACATTTGCCCGGGTAACTGAAATGCGGGAAATCTGTGTTAGAGCCAATGAGCTTTCATTGACAGAGATACGAATTTAGTGCCTTAGAGAAAGGATGCAGTTTTGCTGCAAAGACTTAATGGCATCTTAAGAATTAAAGCAATATAATGTTTGAACACAACATTCCTCCCCCCTAGCTGGGAACCCACTCTCCATACCTTTGAGGTGGACCACAGATCTGTTTAGGGCTCCCAGCCTTTGTGGGACTTAGGACAATGGGTACAGAATGACTAGGGTCTATGGAAGTGCTGGTGGACTTACTGGTCGACCTAGGCAAGCTAAGTTTTGTAGGGGGCTTACGTGAAGCAGGGTTTAATTTAGTTTTAATTTTAATTTAATTTTTTGGCTTGTTCGCCTCTCACTCAGGCAAGCCTGACTCAGGAAAGCTTACATAATTAAAAACCCCACATAATAAAACCAGTTAAAATCCCCACCTCGATTAAAATCCCACCCACCCCATGCAGGAGAGAGAAAGTGCCTCTTATGGAAAAAGCCAACGGGCCACATTGCCCTCAGGGCCCCACACCTGCCCCACCAGCCAGGTCTTAAGTCCTTTCCTGAATGGCAGAAGCCCCATCTGCAGCCATAGCTCTACTGGTGTTTTGTCTCCCCCTCCCTCTTACTTTCCCCGCCAGGCTCACAACATTATCTCCTGCCACAGAACCCTTCCACCGGGGCTGACAGTCAAGACAAGGCCACAAGGGGAACTGGGCATGGAAAGAGCAGATGAGGTTGGGGGCATGGACATCAGCAGCATCCACCCAGGTGAAGTCCTCTGGCCCATACCCCCACCACTAGATGAGGTATTGGAAACGCCCCTTGAGCCAACAAGAGTCACGGATGCTGGCGACCTCGTACTCCACTGCACCACACCCGCCAGGCATGGGCGGTGGGACATGGGAGCCCAGGCGCTGGAGGGAACATGCCAGAGCTTCTGGTACCAGAAGGGATCAGTGGAAGACTGGGTGGATATGCAATGAGCGGGGCAGAGTGAGGCGGTAGACAATGTGACTGATGACAGCCGTGACCGGAAACAGCCCGATTAATCTATGGTCCAGCTTCTTGGTGGGACAGTCGGTCAGGAGGTGTTTCGTGGAGAGCCAAACCCGATCCCCGACCACCAGTGGTGGCATTGCCCGGTGCGAGCGGTCAGTGACCTTCTTGTAATCTACCTTAGCCTGGGTCAGCTGATGCCGCACTAGTTGATGGACCACCTGCAGCTCCTCCAGCAAGTCCCGAGTCTCAGGAACAGGGGAATTGGAGGGAGTCAAAGGGTACCCCAGGTTTGCGTAGAATGGGGTCAGATGGGTGGAGGTGTGCTGGGAATTGTTGAAGGCGAACTCTGCAAGTGGGAGGTATTCGGCCCAGTTGCTTTGCTAGTGGTTCACGAAATAGCACACGTATTGCTCGAGGATGCCGATCACCTTTTCCATGCCCCCGTCGGTCTCCGGATGGTGAGCCAATGACAGGCATACCTGCACATCCAGCGTGGCCATCAGGCTTTCGGCTGCACGTGTGGCACTCTGCCTCTCGGAATGGGCATTTTTCATGAAGGTGCTTGACTTGCATCCCTAATATGGGGCCTTTACTTTGTCTGCCATTTTGGAGGACTTGCGATGAACTTTCCGCATGTAGTCCTCTGGCTCTCGGTCATCTGAGGACGATGAGGGTGGCGAATCTAAAGATGACGAGCCATAGCACTCTGGCCTCTGGTCAGCTATTGCCTTTTTAACTGAGGAGTGTTTTTCCCGGAACACCTTCACACCTGCGCTGGCGACTTCAGATGCGAGAGCTTCCTCAAAAACCTCATTGCAGGTCAGTGTGTTCCTTTTCCTTAGCCGCCTCTGCCCTGCATCTTTCTGGATACCCATCAGCAACCAGTCCCTAAGGGCATCATTTAAGTTCAGCCACTCACATGTCCCAGTCGCCTGGTGCAGGGCGGTGATATCATCGGTAATGGACTCCCAGGGCTTCCGGTCCCTCTGGTAGAAGTTTACCCAGGCTGTGAAGATAGAGACCATGGGCCTGAAGTGGTCTCTCAAAACCATCAGAATGTCCTTTATAGGTGTCCTTTACTTCTCTCGACCGAAGCAGGTTCACAATGAGATCAATTGTGGAGATGCCGCAGTTTGCGAGAAATGTCACATTCCATTCCTCTGGCTTGACCTGTTTGGCAAGAACCCAATTCTCAAAATGGATTTTGTAGCTTGGCCAGGTGTCTGTTTTAGACATGTTGAAACCCCCAAACGGTGTTGTGGTGGCAGAAGATCCCATCCTCGTTGCCAATGTTGAGTCTGATAACAATATGCAACTCGACAGCAAGTTTGAGTTTAACCAACAGTGATTTATTTACAGCTCAGTAAGTAAAGCTGGGGAATAAGGGGACGAGATGGCTACTTATATACAGACAGAACAGCAGTTACAGAGATACATTTGCCCTGGTAACTGAAACGCGGGAAACCTGTGTTAGAGCCAATCAGCTTTCATTTTTTTTTATTTTAAAAAATTATTTATTAAACTTTTTTAAAAATATAAACATACAACATGAAACAACATTACATTACATTATAAAGTAAAACACACACAAACAAACAAAAGAACAAAAAGGAAAAAAATTATGTAGAACACAAACTTATTGTATACTATGTTGCTTTATATAATATATTCATAATATGTTGACATAACATTGTATATATGTAAATGCTTACTGTATTTTTATCCAACCCAATAATTCAGACTATTCCCAACATTTCAAAAACATAAAAAAATAAGAAAATAGAAAAACCATCAATGATATATACAAAGCCCTGGAGATTGCATTTGTCTTAACACAATATTAATGCTTCCAAAAACTCAGTTGGTCTGGCACTGGCTTACCACCTTTATCCTTGTACAGCGTATATTCCACAAATGGTTTCCATACATCCCAAAATTTGTTTTTTTAGTTATACCCTTTTTTATTCAACTCCTATGTATGTTTATCATTCAATGCAATATTCCACATTTCTTTATACTATTTCTCCACTTTCAAAATTGAATTATTCTTCCAATTTCTTGCAATACATTGTCTTGCAATTGTCAAAAAAAGATAATAATTATTTTTTATTTATATCTATATCAATATGCTCAACATCTGTCAGTAAGGCGATGCACAACTCCAGCTTAAAGTCACAACCCATTATTCCCAATATCTCCTTCTCTATCTTTCCCCAAAATTCCTTTATCACATTACAACTCCACCACATATGTTCATAATTCCCCCATGAGTTATTACATCTCCAACAATTTGCCCCTTTTGTATTATTAATTTGATGTAACCGAATTGGAGTCAAGTACCACCTCCACAGCATCTTATAATTATGTTCTTTAACCCTAACTGACAAAGTTCTCATGATCCTTTTTCTCAATTTTACATTTACATTTTACTTCCGTAATATTTATTTTTAAATCTTGTTCCCAAATTATTCTCAAAGTATCTTGTGGATTTCCTTCCTGGTTTACCATTTTATATATCTTGCTTACCAATCCTTTAATACGTATTAAACCTCTTCTTACTTTGTAAATTAATTCTTCAAAGTCTGTCATTTTCCTTTCTAAGCTAGTTACACCACTATATTTACTACTAGCATAGTTTACCCGACGATGCCGGGCTGTTTTAAATTGTGTTTTGCTTTTTTGGGGGAGGGGGGTTGTTTTTGAGTTAAAAATCAATAGACGATGCTATAAAAAAATTATTTTATTTATTTAACATATGTTTGTTATTTGTGTAAACTTTTGATTTATTGTTATGTTTTTTGACTTGTTTTTACTCTTGTGGCCTCTAGGTGAGGCTGTTGTGTGTTTTTGAGTTGTTTTTACTATTCTGCCCTGCAGGTGGGGCTGTTAGTGGTTTTGTTTTCATTTCACATGTTTTTTTTCTCCTGGCCTCTGGGTGGGGCTTCTTCTGGTAAGTAGTCTTTGTTTCTTCATTGCTGTTCCAGTCGTCGTGGTGGGAGGACATGCTGGTGAGTTCTCTGGTTTTCTTTCTTCTGGGGTTTTTCTTTGTTTTGTTTTTGTGGTGGTGGGCTGGGAGGTGTTTCTGTTTGTTCTTTTTTATTTTGGTTAGTTTTAGGTTTGTTTAATTGGTTTGGTTATTTCTGGTTTTGTTTAACTTTTGTGATTTTGTTGTTGTTTATTTGTGTAGTTTGTGGTTGTTGTGTTGTTAGAGTTAGGTATTTTCATGTTGTAGTTAGGTGTTTTGTCTGTGCTTTTGTGGTATTGTGGATGTTTTTGTTTGTGTATTTTGTAGTTTACTTTTTTGTTTATTAATGGTTTTTTTCAATTGATGTTTTATTTTTGTTTTATTAATTTTTATTAATTTTGGGTTTTTTTTCCTGCAGCCCAATTTTAATTGGCCGCACTGCATTTTCCAATGTTCTTTTTGCTTGCGCCTCTCAGCCTGATTGGCTGTGGCACAGTGCAACGCAAAGAACATTGGGAATTGAAGTTCTTTCCCTTTGTTCGTGTTCATGGGGCCCTTGCCCCACTGGCGCCTCTCTCAACCCTGCAGTAACCTCTGGACCGGGTTCGGGCAAGTGCAGGATGCTCGGTACAGGACAGGATGGATGGGTGCAGTAACGTATAGCAAGTTCCAATGGTTAACCCTTGGATTTATAGGTATAGATTCCATTTATTCACTAACACCTTTTGAAACCAGTTGAAACCCATTTGATTATACATTTCCAATCTTTTTTCATCATCTCTACATATTCGTATCCAATCCTTCAGCAGGAACACACCATTTTCCAGGAGTATCTCTTTTATCCTCATATCTATTATAATTGGAAAAGATTTAATATCTTCTAATTCTAAAAATTGGAGAAATATCTGGTGCTAACTTCTTTTTCAGTCTTCCAAACCTCCATCATTGCTTTTGTTGTTTTGTACTGTAGTTTAACTTTAATTTTGTCATATCTTTATCTAAAATGATAACATTTCCTTTTTGCTTTATATCTTTCAACTCTATCTCCTTCCAAATTACCACTTCCTTCGTTTAAATCTTTACCACATTTCTTAAATGAAAGGCCCTGTAATAATTCTTAACATTTGGCAAACCCAGTCCACCTTCCTTCTGTGGTAAATACCAAAGACTTTTTAATATTCTTGGCCTTTTCCCTCCATTACAGTAATCATTTAACATACTTTGAAAAGTCACCATTTCTTTTACCATAAGTTGAATCAGCTTTCATTGAGAGAGATATGAATTTAGTGCCTTAGAGAAAGGGGGTGCTTTTGCTGCAAAGACTACCGCCCAGAGCACCACACAGCTGTGAGGTGTCCCACCTTCCCTCCCTGCTCCACCGGGAGGGATAAAGGGCCGGGGGCCACTGGGGCCAGGCCGAAGACTGCCACCCGGAGTGCAGAGCTGCTCCGAGGGGTCCCGCCTTCCCTCCCTGCCCCATTGGGAGGGATAAAGGGCTGGGGGCCACCAGGGCCCGGCCAAAGACTGCCGGCCGGAGCGCCGCATAGCTGCGAGGGGTCCTGCCTTCCCTCCCTGCTCCACTGGGAGGGATAAAGGGCCAGGGGCCGCCGGGGCCAGGCCGAAGACCGCTGCCCGTAGTGCCGCACAGCTGCGAGGGGTCCCGCCTTCCCTCCCTGCCCCATCGTGAGGGATAAAGGGCCGGGGGCCGCCAGGGCCAGGCCGAAGACCGCCACCCGGAGTGCCGCACAGCTGCGAGGGGTCCTGCCTTCCTTCCTGCTCCACCGGGAGGGATAAAGGGCCGGGGGCCTCCAGGGTCATCCAGTGGAGCTGTTGAGCTGATGGCTCCATTACCTGTGGAATTTTGTCCTTTGGAATTTTGGTATTTTTGATATTGTATGCTTTGATTATTGATTATATTGTTGCTATTGCTGTTATACTGTATTTTATGAATCTTGTATTTCTAATTTTGTTTGTTTTCTCTTGCTGTAATTGAAGTGTATATTTTGCGGGTTGTGTTTTTGTAACTGTACCTTTGGAGATGGGTTACTGTATTATTATTGTGTCATTGTATTATTATTATGTATTTATTGTCTGCTATGTAAACCATCCTGAGTCGGGTTGTACCTGAGTGGGCGGTATATAAGCGCGAAAATTAAATTAAATTAAATTAAATTAATGCCGTCTTAAGAATTAAAGCAATACAGTTATACCTCATACAACGTCCAAACTTGGTTCCACAAGTATACGGATTTGGACTTTGTATGATGCATGCAAAATCTTAGCCGTGATGCCTCATACAATGTCCAAATCCTTGCTGCGATGCCTCATATCATACAATTTCCAAATCCTTGCTGCGATGCCTCGTACAACGTCGTTTCCATAGAGATACATTGTACTGTAACAGCACATACTTCAGGGCAAAGTCAAGGAAACAGACAGGAAACTGACAGAACTTTAAGAAATCATTGCCTAAAGGCTAAATACATTACAAAAACATGTCAAACAACCCTGATTTTAGGGGACAAACCAACCTGGGGAAAACCCAATGCCTCATACAAAGTTGCAGTGACTTTGTATGAGGCAACTTTTTTCATGGAATTAGGTGATGTTGTATGAAGCAGAGTTTGTATGAGGTATTACTGTATAACATTTGGACACAACTGTAGCCTTTAGCTCAGGGGTTCGCAACCTAAGGCCCAAGGGCCATATCCGGTCCACAGCACCTTTTCATGTGGCCCCGCACACCTCCAAGGGCATTTGATAAACAAAATGGCCACCCCTTTGAAGCTGTTGTGACAAAATGGCTGCCCCCATCCTGCAGGCAGGGCAAAATGGCCATCCGGCCCTTGAAACTGACTGAGAAAGTGTGACCCGGATCCCACCTCAAAAAATTAATATGATTTTTTTTCTTTTCTTTTTTTTTGGGGGGGGGGACACCCTGGAGGAAAGGTGAATAATAAAGTCTGGATGATAACAGCAAACAGTAGCTGCTGCTACTGCTTCTTTCATGTCTAGGCCAGATGTGAAAGTGCCAAAATGAAGGCACCTTTGGGTGAGTTCATTCTGCATTTCCTTTTGTCTGACCTAGTGTAAGAAATATTAGCTGGCAACACAAGGTTGCTGTTACTAGGGGATGGCCAATTGTGGTTGAAAAATACCACAATATTCGAGGAGGCTCTTTCTGTGTACCCCACAAGCAGTAGCTGAGAAGGATGGGGTCAAGGGCAAATAAAATCCATACCTGTGTATTGTCTGTGGAAATAATTTGATTCCAGCCAGGGCTGCCACCAGAAATTTCTAGGTCCCATACTGAGCAATCCTGTTCACTCACACACACACACACACACACACACACACACACACACACACACACACACACACACACACACACACACTTTTCTCTGTCACAGCAGGGTCCCTGTCAGCTCCGGGCCCTATACGGCAGTAATAATAGTACTGCCCTGATGGCAGCCCTGATTCCAGCTCTTCACCTGCTTCCATCAGCCTCCCAGAAGAGCTTGTATATTATCATCAACAAAATACCAAAAGAGACTGTGGTGGCTCAGTGGTTAAAATGCTTGCTTTGCTAGCTGGAAGGTTGGCAAGTCAGCAATTTGAGGCTCAGGTACTGCGTGATGGAATGAGCTCTTCTCTGGCCTGGCCAGCCAGAGGAAAGTGGGAGCAGCTGTTCCGCGGCCACAAAAACGCAAACACCGCCAACGGTCTGGACTTCTTCCCTCGGCCTGTCTGGCCTGGAGGGAAGTGTACTTATTTGTTGAGTTTTTGAGATTTTTGTAGTATTATATAGATTGTTTCTGTTTTTTTTTACTGTTGCGTTATTGTATTATTGTAAGGTGATGTGATATTCTGTGAATTTTTTTTTGGTCAGTTGCCCAGAGTCATTGTGTGAGTGGGGCGGCATACAAGTTGAACAATTAAATTAAATTAAAATTATAATTGTCTCTGCCCAACTCCTGCCAACCTAGCAGTTCGAAAACAAGAAATTGCAAGTAGATAAATAGGAACCACTTTGGTGGGAAAAAGATCTTGGGGACATCAAGGGAGCTTCATTTGGCCATCACCTGAGCAAAGTTTCTGTAGTAAAAATCCTTTCAACCCAGAATAATTTCTGACATGAATTTTATTATTATTATTATTATTATTATTATTATTATTATTATTATTATTATTATTATTATTATTATTATTATTATTATTATTATTATTATTATTATTATTATTAATAATAATAATAATAATAATAATAATAATAATAATAATAATAATAATAATAATAATAATAATAATAATAATAATAATAATAATAATAATAATAAGGGTTGAAAGGATTTTTGCAGGAGAAACTCCACTCAGGAGATGCCCAAATGTGGCTCCTTTCATGTCCCCAAGAGTTGGGACAGAGATGGGCACTCAACCCATCATGCAGTGGAGACCAACATAGAATGGAAACAGCGGCCAGTTATTGAGGTATTTTTGAATAAAAAATCATTCTCAGGGTTGCTAGATACCAGAGCTGACGTCAGCGTGGTCAGCCGAAGCCAGTGGCCGCAGGAGTGGGCCATTGAGCCGGTCTCCAATGTGTGGGGGGTAGGCGGCATCCAAGAAGCGTTTAGGAGCTGGGAGTGGGTGGAAGTCACGATCCCTAAGGCTGACGGCACAGGGGTCATTCGGCCGCACATTCTGGACGTGCACATCAACCTTTGGGGGCGAGACATCTTGCAGCAATACCGTGCCACTCTTACCTTCGGGTAATGGCTCTGCCACTTAAATGGCTCACCAACACGCCAGTCTGGGTGGAGCAATGGCCGGTAGTGGGGGAGAAATTAGTCGCCCTAAAGCAACTGGTTCAGGAACAGCTAGACGCAGGACATATAGAACCATCCACCAGTCCTTGGAATTCGCCCATTTTTGTCATTAAGAAAAAGTCGGGGAAGTGGCGACTCCTCCACGATCTCAGAGAGATCAATAAATGTATTCAGCCAATGGGTCCGCTTCAATGCGGCATTACAAATCCTAATATGATTCCCGAGGATTGGGAGATCCTGGTCGTAGACCTTAAGGATTGCTTTTACACCATTCCCTTAGATCCGAGGGATCGGGAAAGGTTCGCCTTTACGGTGCCGGTTGTGAACCACAGCAAGCCCACGCAGCGTTACGTGTGGAAGTATTTGCCCCAGGGGATGCTCAATTCGCCCACCCTGTGCCAAATTTATGTTCACAACGCACTGGCAAAGTTTCGAAACCGTCATCCCACAGCTTTAGTGTGTCATTTCATGGACAACATCTTGGTCGCAGCGCCGCAACTCGGCAGCGAAATGTTTAAAGACCTCCAGGCCAGCCTGGGGGGGAAAGGGTTACTCATTGCCCCAGAGAAAGTGCAGAGAACCGAGCCATTCTCATACTTGGGTCATCGGCTTCTCCGTTCTTTCGCAGCACCAGTTTTGCCCCAGATCAACTTAAAAGACTCAGTCACATTGGTAGAATTGCAGCAGGTTTTAGGTAACATTAATTGGGCCAGACCGTATTTCAGATTGGATACGTATCTCCTAAAGCCGCTCTTCTCGCTGCTAACGTTAGGTAAGCAACCAGCAGACCGGATACAAATTCCTCGAGAGGCTCACTTGGCCCTCGAGAAAGTCAACCAAATTCTCAGTCAGAGGTGGGTGGACAGGATTGCTCAGGGGCCATATGCCCCGATCCTGAACTTGTACATCGTTCGGGCCGGATCCATGTTCACCAGAGCCCTAGGAGTGGACTCCGAGAGAGGAGCAAGTATCGTGGAATGGGTGTACTTGCCAAACACCTCTTCCCGAAACATCGTTCCCCCCCAAGAGTTGGTCTCCGCGGTGGTCTACCGCGGAAGGCTGAGAGCAAGGGACATTTCAGGGCACGACTTAGCAAAAATCGTGATCCCATTCACCAAAGAGCAGGTTCAGCAGCTGATGCAGCTCGGTGACTCGCTTCCAATTGCCTTGGAGGGATTCACCGGATGCTTGGCATACCACTTGCCAAAGGACCCCAGACTCGTCTCGCTTCAAACGCAGACAGTCAGCTTGTATGAATTGATCTCACTGGTTCCACTTCAGGGGGCCAGAACAGTCTTCACTGATGGGGGTCGCACATATGGTGTCTTAACTTGGCAGGAGGGCCAGGCTTGGTGCACGCTTCTAACTCTTCCACAGAAGTCCGTGCAGCGGGCAGAGTTGGCAGCGGTGAACCTTGCCTTGCGCACCTTCGCCAAAGAACGCCTCAACATTATTACTGACAGTCAGTACATTAGGAATTTGCTTCACAGTCTACCGGGAGCATACATCACTCCCGCGATAGACAAAAATTGCTGAGTTTGTTCCTCACAGCTCAATTTCACTTGTGGAACCGCACGGAAGCGCTCTATATCACCCACATCCGAAGTCACCAGGACCTACCGGGTCCGATTTCCGCGGGCAATAGCAGAGCGGATGCAGCCGCAAAGGAAATTCAGCAACAGTCAGTGTTAGGTGTTTTCACTACTCCAATTCAGAGTCATGCATTCTTCCATCAGAATGCCAAAGCGCTCGCCAGACAGCTTAACCTGCCACTTTCTCAAGCCCAAGGCATAGTTCGCTCTTGCAAGCATTGTGCAGGGGCACCGGGGGGGCCCTTGTGGGGGGTCAACCCACGAGGGACAGAGGCCAATCAGGTGTGGCAAATGGACATCACACATGTCCCGCAATTTGGCAGATGGCAGTACGTGCACGTTTGCATTGATACTTTTTTACAATTCGTTTGGGTAACGGCACAGAAAGGGGAGACAGCTTCCCACGTGGAGCAGCATCTCCTTGCCTGCTTCGCGGCGATGGGCAAACCTCGGCACGTGAAAACCGATAACGCCCCGGCCTACAGCTCTAGGCAGCTGGCCGACTTCATTGCCACCTGGGATATCAAGCATACCTTTGGTGTTCCATACAATCCGCAGGGGCAAGCGATTGTGGAACGAGTCAATCGGACACTCAAGTCCTACATTGACAAACAAACAGAAAGGGGGGAGCCACCAGCCCTCCCCAAGTCTCAGGGTCAGGCACAGCATAGTCTGAACAATGTGTTGTTCACGTACAATCACCTTAATGTTTTTTTCCGATTGCACGCCGCAGGAGAAACACTTCCGCCGCTCGGAAGCCCTCCCGCAGCCGCTGGTTCGTTACCGAGTGCCACCGGATCCTTCTTGGAGGGGCCCAGTGCCACTCGTAACCTGGGGAAGAGGGTATGCTGCAATTATGTCTCCTACAGATGTCATCTGGATCCCAGCCCGGTGCGTCAAGCCCCACTTGGAGCCACATGGCATGGACCCAGACCGACCCGAGTCCGATCCCGGAGATGGAGGACCTCACCCTGACCGAGGGGACCCGGCGGAAGAAGCGGCGACAGCAGACCGAGCCGAAGGTCACCTGGGGGATGGTCAAGACCCTTTGCCGTGAGGCCGAGGACGTCGTCCGATGCGAGGACTGGGAACTGACGCCGGAGACCATCGTATCTGCAGTCTTTGCCCTGATTACTGCCAACACCATGGCAGTCACCATCATCCTGACCCTCTCCCTACTTGCGGGGGGAGGCGTTCAGGCAGCTTCACTGAAGGCCAGCGACCTGATGCCAGGTGGAGACCTCTCTGCCCGGATGCACTACAACCTATGGGAAAGGTTGGCAAGTCTTGTCAACCAGTCCGATTTTTGCCTGAAGCAGAACGCCGGTTCTGCCTCAATCTTGAGCACCTGCCTCATCCCGGTGTGCCACGCTCCGGACGCGCGCACCAGGAACGGCGACTGGCTGGTGAAGCGGATTTTCGGTCCGTTTCTCCCAACGAGTTTCTCAGCATACGCCCGCTGGGGACTGCAGCTGACCATGACTTTGCCGGCTGATGCAACCACTCTCCACACCCCGCGAGTGGCCGTCAGCCCGAACTCTACTTGTGCTCGAATGACCGGCTGCTCCGCAGTCGGCCGGACCCAGCGTCGCTGCCTCGACACTGGCAGCAGCAAGTGGACTTGTGATAACCCAGAGACACTTGGTTCAATGTATGCTCATGTTACCCTGCCTTCAGGTTGGTTCTTTACATGCAATCAGTACACTTGGAATTACATTCCCGCTAATGTATCAGATTCCATATGTTGTATCAGTCGCTTGACATTGTTACTCCCCACTAGGGATATGATCGTTCCAAGCACAAATGTTTCCTCACCCATATGGTGCACTCTCGCCACCCAGCTAGACAGCTCTTGTGATAGCAACATTAGGGTCCTGAGTCAAGCCGAATACATCTCGTTGGCAGTCAGCATCCTTGGCGTGCCAGGCTTTGCCGTTGGCAACGCTCGGAGGATTGGTCAATTGGCTTGCGGGCTAGCAAAAGCCAATTAACCACACCTCCTCGGCGATAGCGCTGCTCAACCAGGAGCAGGCAGAGCTTCGCCATGCCATACTAGACAATCGAGCAGCCATCGATTACCTTCTGTTGTTACATCATTTGGGCTGCGAGTCTGTCCACGACATGTGTTGCTTTAATCTTACAGACAACACACGCAAGGTACAGAGCCAGCTCACGGACCTCCACACCCTGGTCAAGAACATCAAGGAGGATGCTTCGTGGGGGTGGTGGGATTCGTTGTGGTCATGGTTCCCATGGGGGTGGCTTCAGACGACACTCAAGGTGATTGTGGGGGTGGTAATACTGGGCACAACAGTGTGTTGTTTCATGCAATGTATTCCCTCACTGCTATCGAGATGTCCCCCATGGAGGGAACCCCGAAGCGTCATCCCCCCACACCAGCTGATGCCCCTCCTGCGCAGGGCCGTCTGTCAGGTCCAAAAATAACAAGAAAAGGGGGAGTGCGGGATCCGCAAGCACAATTGGCATTAACTGTCCCTGACAAACGTTACACCAGTCGAGGGAGGCTCCTGGTCACTGGCCTTTGCGGGTACAGAAATTGGGGTGCAGATTAATAGTCATAAGACTGATTCACCCATATCTAACCTGACCGGCAGTTCTGCAGGAGGAAGCTGAATCTCTAACTCCCGTTAGACATTAGGCAATTACACACTTGCAGAGTAGCCCAAGCCCGAGTGCAAATAGTGGCCATATTTACTCTTGTGTAAGCCATGAACAATGGACTTCCCCTGTCAGTATTTGCCTTAGTTAATTAACTTCCCCAAGAGAAGTTCCCAATTAACCCGGGTAAATAGGTGATGTGATTTGCTGTCAGATGACGATTCTATCACACGCTGCCTTGAATTCCTATATATGATGATGATTTTCCCTCAATAAACCACTGGTCTTCGCTCCATCTTGTCTCGTGTCGTTCCTTGACCAGTCTCCTCCGGGACCTCACGGCCGCCCCGCGGCCCCAATCCAACAATTTAGGTACAGTAAGATTCAGCCAGTAAGCTGAAGTTTTTGATCAATACATGCAAAAGGATTAAATAGACATTAAGATGTTCTCAGGATTGTGGGTTGAGGATAACTGTCAGGAATGGTTGGGAAACAGGAAGGGAGCTGGCTATATTCCTTGAATCAAATCAAATCTTTATTACGGTCCAAGACCAGCATAGAACAGCAAAGGAAACAGAAGTTAAAAAGGGGGTCTAAAATATATATATCAAGAGGCAATAGTTAAAATGAGGGTGATTAAAAAGGAGCATTTCTGCTCAGGGATAAAGGAGTACATTAGTAAAATTGGTACATAGATCAATAATGTTACAGCTATTACTAAGCCTATGCTGTGATGCTAGTAGTTTATTTGGCTGAATGTCATGCCAGGATTGTCCTTCTGATCTTACATGCTGCAGCACAGAACCTGGCAGTGTTGTGGGTGAAGGTGGGTCTTTCATCAGATAGTAGGTGTCTGTGCCATTTATCCTGCCAGGATACTTGCAGAGCAGCGGAGATATATATAATTGGGTTTTTTGCACAAAATACATATATAAACACATCAAAACTTACATAATAAAACTAATAATAAAAACAATAAAATAAGCAAAAAAAGAACAATAATACAACATATATAAAGAGGGGGGGGGAGAGAAAGAGGAAAGACATAAAAACACAATTAAGTTACAATTTAGTAATCTAACACCTTCCCCTTTCTTCCATACATCTTTGATTATATTTCCAAAATCTTTTGTACATTATAACACTCTTACAATTATCCTAATATACATATTCAAACTCACCTCTTCTACTTCTCAATTTAATACAACTACTAAGTCAAAGTAAAAATACAATAATTAAAATACAATAAACAATTTTCACAATATACACCCAGTGTTTTATACAATGCCCTGGAGGACACGGAGTGTCACACGAGTAATCCACAAATAGTTGCCATATTTTCCAAAATCTGTTTTCTTTAACTATACCCTTTTTCTTATTCATCTCCCATGCTAGCTTGTCATTCAATGAAAGATCCCACATCTCCTTGTACCATTCTTCTATTTTTAAAATTACTTCATTTTTCCAATTCCTGGCAATGCACTGTCTACCCGTTGTCAACATTATCGACAATAACTCTTCTTTATCCTTATTTAAATTCATGTTTTCCACATATGTTAACAAAACAGTACTTGGCCCTAATATAAGTCTCATACCCATAATAGCACAGATCTCTTTGCAGGCGCACCCCCCAATAAAGGACTTAGACACCGATGAAAGTGGATAACGGCATTGGGGCACATTTATTGATTCATGCCCTAGTCCGAATTATAAATTTCTATTGGTAATTGACCAATTATAATTCTTAAGGCAAGCAGGCCGAAGTAACACTGGTAAGGTACCACCCAAAATTGCCAACGGCAATTGTTACAATGTATCTATTTGTATCAATTTGTTTGTTGACAACAAACAAATTGTTGACCGTAGTCAATATCTAACTAATGACCCCACCCTCTGACGCGTATCCGTAAAATCACGGGGTGATGCATGCTGTCTAGCTGTAGCCATCACCCCGTCGCCTGGTTCGTCGTTGACCGGACAACGTTTAACCAACTTATACCTGTCTAGTGTTGTCCAGTCAATTGCGAACCTGCCGGATACCTGTGGGTCATAAATGTTTACCTTACCAGTGCTACCCGCCCATGTGACCAAAGTCAACAGCAGCAACAGAAAACCCCTATATCAAACCATAGCAACAGTGTGGGATGGGCGAAAAAACCAGGACCCAAGAGCCAATTGTGAGTCCCAGCCAAAAATTCTCACCCGGCCCCGAAGCGACCAAAATATCACACTGTTAACTAGGGAGGGGGTGGAGGGGAAAAACTTCTCTGCTCCGTCACTTCGCAAAATGGCAGCTCGGCTGCCTCGTGGCCGCCCCTTATATAAGGGTGCTGGCCACACCCCCTAACTACCCGGATGCCTTCGTCCGGTGGGGGGGCCCGCAAAGAGCGTGGCGGCCATTTTGGCACCGCGCTTGCATTGCAGGCGCACCCCCCAATAAAGGACTCAGACACCGATGAAAGTGGATAACGGCATTGGGCCACATTTATTGATTCATGCCCTAGTCCGAATTATAAATTTCTATTGGTAATTGACCAATTATAATTCTTAAGGCAAGCAGGCCGAAGTAACACTGGTAAGGTACCACCCAAAATTGTCGACGGCAATTGTTACAATGTATCTATTTGTATCAATTTGTTTGTTGACAACAAACAAATTGTTGACCGTAGTCAATATCTAACTAATGACCCCACCCTCTGACACGTATCCGTAAAATCACGGGGTGATGCATGCTGTCTAGCTGTAGCCATCACCCCGTCGCCTGGTTCGTCGTTGACCGGACAACGTTTAACCAACTTATGCCTGTCTAGTGTTGCCCAGTCAATTGCGAACCTGCCGGATACCTGTGGGTCATAAATGTTTACCTTACCAGTGCTACCCGCCACACGGAGAGGCTTCAAAGAAGGCTCGACGCCCCCCCCCCCCAGACTGTCAGCTCGGTCAACAGGCATGCTCGCCAGTCACCCAACAGGAGGTCCATACCTCCTCGTGACAGATGGACCCCATCCCCAGCGTAAAGGTCATAATTTTGCAAACCAATGGCGGGGTGACGACTGACCCGCCCCCAACCCCTGTCGACAATGAACCGGGCAACAGCCCTGTTTACCATGCGTCTAGCATGGTCAAGGGCCTGGAGGCCGAACCCTCCCCTATACGTGTGCCGCGGCACCATGTCTGACCAAACGAGGGTTGTGGCGGGCCACACGTAATGCAGGTAGGCGAGGTCGCCGCAAATCGCATGCTTCAGCGATAGGCCGGTGACCCGACCTAAATTATTGCCCCCAAGGTGTATGATCAGGATGTCAGGCGGGTCAACATTCCGGCCCGAGAAAAGGAATGGCAACAGCTTCCGCCATAACATCCCGGGCTTACCATACCATGTGAGACTTGTGTATGCACCCAGTCCCAGTCGGGGTCCCCACTCTGTCGCCGCAGCGTAACGTGCTGCCCTGTGCACGTAGCTATGGCCCACCAGCCATACTGTCACCGGCGTAATACGACACCCAGGGTCTGTCAAGGAAAAAACGAGGGAAGAGAAAAGGTGTGGTGACTCGACCAGTACTCACAGTGAAAGAGGGCGGACATAAAATTGAAAACATTGCGATCCCCACCTCCCCATACGGCGAATCTCAGCCCCGGAGTACCCAAAAGCAGCCGCCGTGGAAGCCGCCCCTATTCTGAACGAATGGGTGCCGTAACGGGCCCCTGGGAGGCCAACACCGGCCAGCGCTTTGCCGGTCACCTTCCAAAATTGAAATTTAGTAAGGGGAGACCCATCTTGGTGACAGAAAAACGGGCCATGGTGCGTGCCACGCAGTGCAAGGAACTCCTGTAGGGCACCAACCGGACAGATGTCTGCCAAAGAACACCGTAGCAGTCTTACTCCACTGCCTACGCCATGCTGATCCGTCTTAGAGGAGCGTATCCTCAACTGAGCCCAGTCTTTGGCCACATAGACATCTTCGAGTTCCAATGCCCTACGACTTGCATCCGCCTTAGACAGCATCACAAGCTCGCTGATGCGGAGCGCTCCAAAAAAGGCCACCGTTGTAGCCGCATGAAACAGGGCTGCCTCATACCTATCAAAACATAGGTCCTGCCAGCCCCGTGCCAGTTGGGTAAGAACCCCTGGGGAAATTGGGTGGCGGTCATCCGGGCTACGCCCAAGCTCCCGCACCCACCCCTCCAAAACGTGTCTCACACGGAAGTCAGCGGTACTGTCCGCATGTCCGCCTACTTTGGCCATAAAAGCCAGCGCTGACAGCCTGGATGCTATGGTGCGATGTGCAAGGCCCTGGGAATGCAGGTAAACCATGAATTGAAGTATATGGGCCACCGGGATTGGCCAGGTATCTGGCAGCTGGAATTGGGCACAGAATGCTCTGAAAGAATTGAATGCGTGTTGATACGCCTTACACGTGCGTGGCGCTAGCGACATGCCAATCGCCCGGTTCACCTCTCCTTGCCAAGGGTCCATATCTCGTCCGGGAGTGGCGAGGGAAATTCCTCTGCATCCAGGGCCAAGGCGCGGAACCGGGAGATCTGCAGGCGGGACAAAGCGTCAGCGATATCATTATTGACCCCCGGGACATGCCTGGCCCGGAACAGCACATTAAGGCGCAGGCTGCGCAATACAAACTGGTGCACCAGGTCCATGACCCTGGGTGATTTGGAAGTCTGTGAGTTGACAATGTGGACAACGGCCGCATTGTCACACCAGAAATGAACGACCGAGTTGGCCCACTCCTCACCCCATAGCATCAAGGCCCCCAGGATGGGAAAAAATTCCAGATACGTAAGATCACGCAGGCGACCCGTACCTGACCAGGCTGGTGGCCACCCACCATAGGCCCACTTCCCATTGAAGTACATCCCATAACCCAGGGACCCAGAGGCATTGGACTGTATCTGGAAACGAGGGGAAGCCAGAAGGTCAGACCTCCAAAATGACACCCCATTGAACTCCCTCAGGAACTGGAGCCAGATAAGCATGTCTGCCTTAATGCCCTGGGTTAGTCTCACCCTATGGTGGGGCCTGGATAAGCCTGTCATGGCGTCGCACAAGCGCCGAGCAAATGCCCTCCCGGTGCGACCACTCTGCAAGTGAAATTGAGGTGACCATGCAGCACCTGCAGTTCCCGCAGTGATGCCTTGCGTTTAGCAAGCAAGTCCAAGATAAGGGCCACTATCCTTGACACCTTATCCCCTGGTAACCTAGAAGCCTGCGCTACCGTGTCAATCTCCACCCCCAGGAAGACTAGCTGTGTAGATGGGCCCTCGGTCTTTTCGGGTGCTAAAGGGACACCAAGTTCCTCCATTAGCATCTGAAATGTGTTGAGGAGACGTGTGCACGTGTCCCAGCCCCGTTCACCCCCGAATAAAAAATCATCCAGGTAATGGGCTACAGACCGGGACCCAGACCTGCGGACAAAAGCCCACTGTAGGAAGGTGCTAAAACGCTCGAAGGCCGAGCATGATATGGAACAGCCAAAAGGCATGGCCTTATCGAAATAATATCCACCCCGGAACTTGAAACCCAGCAACTCAAAGTCACCCGGGTGAACCGACAGGAGGCGAAAGGCAGACTTAATGTCGCACTTAGCCAACAGCGCACCCGGGCCACATGAGCGCACCATGCGCAGCGCTTGGTCAAAAGATGTATACCTGACTGAGCAAAGGTCATCAGGGATAGCATCCTTGACCGATCGGCCGGCTGGGTAGGACAAGTGATGGATCAGGCGGAACTCGCCCGGTGACTTCTTGGGCACCAAGCCCAAGGGTGACACTTTAAGGTTGGGGAACGGGGGTGCAGGGAAAGGGCCAGCGACCCTGCCCGCATCAACCTCCTTGGAAATGCTGGTGGCAGCCACCTCCTCCCTCCCCCTAAGGGACAAAAGATTGGGGGCATCTTGGGGGGACCTATCACCCAGGAAAGGAATACGGAACCCCAGTCGAAAACCTTGAAGCAGGTAAACCGCATCTGCCTCCCTCGGGTACGATGCGAGCCAACGCTCCAACATGTCCACATTAATTGGGGAGGGGGCCTTTCGGTGGACCAGCTCCCTCTGCGGCAGTCTTGCCAGCCCCTTGTCCGCCCCTACCTTTGCCCCGCATCCCTCCAGGCCTGGGGCAGACGGAGGCCGCATGGGGGCCAGCGCAAGAGGGACACTCATCCCTGTACCGGCAATTCTTCCTACTGCAGGAACCATTGGACAAGAAAGTCCAGCACAGCAGGCGGGCTGGAACCACCTGCCCCGCCACCTGGCGGGGTGTCTGTGCTTGGGCCGCTCGCTGGACCGCATGTCCACAATGGTACCTTTCCCCAGGCGCAGGGCGCGTGGGAGTCATGTACAGAAGCCACAGCTTCTGGCAGGGCTCGTCCCACCTCATCTCAGGGTGCAGGGGAATCCGCATACGGAATTCCTCGTCGTAAGCCAACCACGACGGGCCCGGGAAGTCGACCATCGCCCGGTAAATGTTGTCCAAATACTGGACCATCGGAATTGCCAAATCCGGCCGGGCCCTGAGGTAGACCGCCATGTATATGAGGTACGCCGGCAACCAGTTGGCCCACGTACGTGGCGGCTTACGACAATGTGCCTGTTCCTTATCCTTCTCATCCTGCCCCTCCCTCTCCTCTTTGGTGGGCTCTCTGTTAAGAAGGGAGAAGATGTTCACATACTCCCCATGCCAGATCTTCTCTTTGGTGGCCTGGGCCAAATGGTCCCCCAGGGGCAAGGAATACCCCACTGTCGGCAATGCCGACACCGGCACGGTGGGAACCACAGGGATCTGGAAAGGAGCCTGGACCAACCCGGTCACTCCTAACACATTCCCGACTGAGTAAGAGGTACCACCCAAAACGGGGCCCTGGGTTAGAGGTGAAGTCACCGGGTGGGACATCGGCGACTGAACCGTCGCACCACCCGTGCGAGGCCACGGCCACTGGAATGCCCCCCCAACGTGGCTAGGTGTGTGGGTGCACTAGATTGAACCGCATACCCACATGCTGCACCCCCATGGGCCGCCCCCACCGGGGGTTCCAGCCCGCTGGGGGCATCGGAGCTCACGACCGCAATTGAGCTCGTCAACGGGGCCTGACCAGCATCAGCCTGTTGAGTGGGGAGCTGCGAGGCAGTGGCCGAGGCCGGCCCACGCTCCTCGGGCAGCTCGACCCGTTCTGCCGCCTGCCGCTGACCGGCAGACGAAGGATCAACCTGCACCCCAAAAGGCACCCCGGGTGGTTAACCCTCGTGAGGGATGCCTCAAGGGCTGCAACGCGGGCCAGAAGGGCCTCAACATTAATGTAGCCCCCTAAGCCAAGTGGGGGCAAAGGGCCGGCCGGCCCACTGGCTGCAGGCGCCGGTCCAGGTCCCTGGACCCCGGGGCCCATATACGGCCACGACCCCATGCCTGGGCCCTGCAGGGCCGGGAGGGTACCCTGCCAGGGGAGGGAACCCAGCCACCCCCCATGGCTGAAACCCCCCGCAGGAAGCTTCACACCAATGGAAGAAGGCCGCGCAGAATGGGCCATGCCAGGGGCAGTGGCCACTGCTTGCGGGCCGGGGGCCGCGGCCCCTGCTGGGCCAGTACGCGGACACCCCGCCTCGGGCCAAGGGGCAATTAACCCCATCCCACCGGTCCCGGTGGGCTCAGGCAAAGGAGGCTGCTGGGGAGGCGCAGCCGCGGTCCTCCGACCCGGCTGGCTCCTCCGCGCAGAACGAGCCGCGTTCGCAGTCGCCTTCTTCTTAGAGGGCATAGCAGCTAACCGGTGGGAAGCCGGAAAAAGTCAAGAAAATTAGCAGCCAGAGGCTTCCCGACGAAAGACAAGAGCGACGGAGGTAAGAGGGAAAAACTTCTCCGCTCCGTCGCTTCGCAAAATGGCAGCTCGGCTGCCTCGTGGCCGCCCCTTATATAAGGGTGCTGGCCACGCCCCCTAACTACCCGGATGCCTTCGTCCGGTGGGGGAGGCCCGCAAAGAGCGTGGCGGCCATTTTGGCACCGCGCTTGCATTCTCAATTTCCCCCCAAAAATCTTTTACCACATTACAACCCCACCACATATGTTCATACATTCCCAGTGTCTCCTTACATCTCCAACACATTTTATCTTTATTGTTATCTATCTGATGTAACTTCACTGGGATCAAGTACCATTTCCACAACATTTTATAGTTATGTTCTTTCACTCTGACAGACATAGTTCTCATAATCCTTTTCTTCCATTTATTTTTCCAAACCTCATCTACAATCTTTATTTTCAATTCTTGTTCCCAATTTATTTTCAACGTTTCTTGTGGATTACCATCTTTATTGAACTATATATATATATATATATATATATATATATATATATATATATATATATATATATATATATATATATATATATATATATATATATATATATATATATATATATATATATATATATAAAGACCATTTCCACCATTTGATTTAGATCCCCCATCTCAATTTCTTCCCAGATTGTCTTTTCCCTTGCTAAAATTTTCACAACATTTTTAACTTGAAAAGCTCTGTAATAATTCCTCAAATTTGGCAATCCTAATCCTCCTTCTAAAAAGACAATTTCCCCCATTTGATTTAGATCCCCCAATTCAATTTCTTCCCAGATTGTCTTTTCCCTCGCTAAATTTTTCACAACATTTTTAACTTGAAAAGCTCTGTAATAATTCCTCAAATTTGGCAATCCTAATCCTCCTTCTTTCTGAAATAAGTACCATTTTTTTGGCAATTCTAGGTTTACTTCCACTATTACAAAAATTATTTAACATATTTTGAAATTCCTTAACTTCCTTATCATTTAATTGGATCGGCAGGACATCAATTAAAAAATTAATTCTCGGTAACAACATCATTTTACATAACGCAATCCTGCCAAACCAAGAAAATTCAGCTTTTGATATTGCTGTATTTTATCTTTAATTTCCTTTTTCTGTTTTTCATAATTCAATTCGATCTTTAAGATCCTTGAATTTATTTGAAATATTTATTCCCAAATACTTCAAATTATCTTTAATCTGTAATTTAAATTTACCCTTTATTTTCTGTTGCTCTTCCATGTCGATATTACACAGTATCATGTCCGACTTGCCCCAATTTATTCTCAAACCTGTCACCTCCTCAAAAACTTTTAACTGCTCTTGTATTCTTTCTACTGCCTTCCTACAATGTTTCACAATTATGAAGGTATCATCAGCATATGAACTTATCTTATTTCCTAATATTCCTTCAATATCCTTATCTTCTCTTATAGCCTTCGCCAACAACTCCATTGCCATGATAAACAGTGTTGGTGATAATGGACAACCCTGCCTTGTTCCAGCATCTAATTTTATTTCTTCTGTAAAATCATCATTTATCCTAACAATAGCAGTA
Source organism: Bradypodion pumilum (assembly GCA_035047305.1). NCBI lineage: Eukaryota > Metazoa > Chordata > Lepidosauria > Squamata > Chamaeleonidae > Bradypodion > Bradypodion pumilum. Next base: position 25,852,749 of record JAWDJD010000011.1, on the reverse strand, counting down.
CCATATTGATATAATTGTTCAATCATTCTTCTAAATTTATCTCCAAATCCATAGCATTTAATTATCTCATTAATTGTTACCCACTGTAATGAATCAAATGCCTTAAAAATATCTAGTGATAATCATCCAACTTTCTCTTTTGTTTGTCCTACAATATCTATTAAATTTAAAAATCTTCTTGTCAGATCCACCATGTGTCTTCCTTTCAAAAAAACCCAATGGTCTTCATTTATGTAACTACCCATAAAACTATTCAATCTGTTTGCCAATATCGCTGTAAAAATCTTAGCATCTTGATTTATCAGGGAAATGGGCCTATATGACTCCACTTTTTCTAAATCCTTTCCAGGTTTTGGTAATAAAACAATTATAGTTCTGTACCATGAAGTCGGAATTTGCCATCCTTCCAATATATAGTTATATAATTTCATCAATTTTTGTTGTTCAGTCGCACAGTCGACTCCGACCCTTTGCGACCCCATGGACCATTTTCCTCCAGGCGCCTCTGTCCTCCACCATCCCCCTCAGCCCTCCCAGCTCTGTGCCCATTGTGTCTACAATACCATCTAGCCATCTCATCCTTGGCCTCCCCCTTCTTCTTTTGCCCTCCACCTTTCCCAACATCAATGCCTTCTCAAGTGAATCCTCCCTTCTCATTTGATGTCCAAAGTATTTTAGCTTCATCTTTACTATTTGACCTTCCAATGAGCAGTCAGGGTTAATTTCTTCTAAGATTGACCTATTTGTTCTCCTCGCTGTCCAGGGGACTCTCAAAACCCTCCTCCAACACCACATTTCAAAGGCATCTATTCTTCTGCGTTCAGCCTTCCTAATTGTCCAGCTCTCACATCCATACATTACTACTGGGAAAACCATTGCCTTGACTATTCTAATTTTTGTTTGCAATGTGATGTCTCTGCTTTTCACTATGTTCCCCAGGTTTCTCATCACTTGTCTCCCAAGAATCAGTCGCCTTTTTATTTCATGGCTACAATCCCCATCTGCAGTGATCTTTGATCCTAAGAAAGTAAAATCTGTCACTGCTTCTACTTCTTCCCCGTCTATTTTCCAGGAACTGATTGGGCCTGTTGCCATTATCTTGGTTTTCTTGATATTGAGTCTCAAGCCAGCTTTTGCACTCTCCTCCTTCAGCCCAATCAAGAGATTCTTTAGGTCTTCCTCACTTTCTGCCATTAGGGTGGTATCATCTGCATATCTCAGATTATTGATGTTTCTCCCAGCGATTTTAATCCCATATTAATCCCTGCACTACGCATTATGTGCTCTGTGTATAGGTTGAATAAGCATGGTGACAAAATGCAGCCTTGTCTTACTCCTTTTCCTATTCCAAACCACTCTGTTATTCCATGTTCTGTCCTAACTGTTGCTTCTTGGTTCATGTACAGATTTCTCAGGAGGCATATGAGGTGCTCTGGTATTCCCATCTCTTTAATTACTTGCCACATCTTGTTGTGGTCCACACAGTCAAATGCCTTAGTGTAGTCAATAAAACAAAAGTAAACTTGTTTCTGGTATTCCTTTGTTTTCTCCATGATCCAGCGTATGTTGGCGATGTGGTCTCTAGTCCCCCTGCCTCTTCTGAAACCAGCCTGCACCTCTGGTAATTCTCTCTCCACATGCTGCTGAAGTCTATCCTGCATTATCTTGAGCATCACCTTGCTGGCATGTGGGATGAGCGCGATTGTTCGATAATTTGAACATTCTTTGGCATTGCCCTTTTTTGGGATTGGAACGTATACTGATCTTTTCCAATCCTGTGGCCACTGTTTTGTTTTCCAAATCTGCTGGCATATTGAATGAAGTAATTTGACGCCATCATCTTTTAGCGCTTTGAAAAATTCAATTGGGATACCATCATCTCCACTAGCTTTGTTGTTTGCAGTGCTCTTTAGGGCCTTTATGACTTCGCTCTCCAGGATGTCTGGCTCAAGTTCAATTTCTTCATCATTGTGATTATCAGGAGTGTTGAGGTCCTTTTTGTAAAGTTCCTCTGTGTACTCTTTCCATCTTTTCTTAATTTCTTCTGCATCAGCTAGCTCCTTTCCGTCTTTGTCCCTTATCATGGTCATTTTTGCTTTAAATGTTCCCTTGCTTTCCCCGATTTTTTTGAAAAGATCTCTGGTTCTGCCTCTTTTGTTGTTTTCCTCCATTTCTCTGCACTGTTCTTTTAGGTAGTTTTCCTTATCTCTCCTTGCTTTTCTTTGAAATTCTGTGTTCAAATGATTGTAGTTTTTCCTTTCTCCTTTGACTTTTGCGTTCCTTCTTTCCTCTGCTATTTTAAGTGCCTCATCAGACAACCACTTTGCTTTCTTACTCTTCTTTTCTTTTGGTATGGTTTTCTTTGCTGCTTCCTGCATGATGTCCCTCATCTCTGTCCATAATTCTTCTGGTACTCTGTCTACAGAGTCTAAGCCATTAAATCTGTTCATCACCTCCACCGTGTATTCTTTAGGGATGCTGTCTAGGTGATATCTTTCTGGTCTCCATGTTTTCCCTATTTTCTTTAGTCTAAGCCTGAATTTTGCGATCAGTAGGTTGTGATCTGAGCCACAGTCTGCTCCAGGTCTTGTTTTTGCTGACTGTATGGAGGTTCTCCATCTTTGGCTGCAGAGTATGTAGTCAATCTGGTTTCGGTGTTGGCCATCTGGTGATGTCCATGTGTAAAGTCGCCTCTTGTGTTGCTGGAAGAGAGTGTTTGCTATGACCAGTGCGTTCTCTTGGCAGAACTCTATCAATCTTTGCCCTGCTTCATTCTGTGTTCCAAGACCAAATTTGCCTGTTATTCCCTCCACTTTCTGATTTCCTACTTTGGCATTCCAGTCTCCTAATATAATTTGGACATCATTTCTTGGTGTCTGTTCTATGAGGTGTTGTAAGTCCTCATAGAACTGGTCCATTGTGGCTTCATCTGCACCAGTGGTTGGTGCGTATATTTGGATCACAGTGACATTGAAAGGTTTGCCTTGAAATCTGACTGACATCATTCTGTCATTTTTGAGATTGTATCCCATTACTGCTTTTCTCACTCTTTTATTGACAATTATGGCTACTCCATTTCTTCTAAGGTTTTCTTGCCCACAGTAGTAGATATGATGGTTTCCAGAGCTGAATTCACCCATCCCTGTCCATTTTAGCTCACTGATGCCCAAGATGTCAATGCTTCATCAATTTTGGGACCACAAAATCTTTAAATTCCTTATAAAATTCAGCAAATAACCCATCTTCCCCCAGAGCTTTGTCTGTCTTCAAGTTGGCTTTTACTTCTTTTATTTCTTTCTCTGTTATTCGCTCTTCTATTCTATTTCTGTGTTCCTGTTTTATCTTATTTTCTACTAGCAAGGGTTGCCCGGCGTTGCCGGGCTCTTTTTGGGGTTTTGTTTATTTAAAAATATGAGAAATGGTTTTGGATGTTTTTTGTTGTATGTGTATTTAAATTAGTTATGTTTTTTTAAAATGTGTTGTTTTTTATACGTAGGTAGTGTTTTAAACTGTTATTAAAAAATTTGGATTTTAAAAAGAGATAAGGTTGATATATTTTCCCCCCCAATAATTGCATTTTTAAAAATAATGTGTTCCTATGTGGTTTTTGGTGATAGGTGTACTTTGGATAAGATTTTTTTAAAAATGTGTAAGTGTATGTTTTTTGTAGATGGTTGGAGATCAATTTGAATTCATTGAGTGTATTCTTCCTGTTCTTTTCTCATTTCAATTCTGATTCTCGGTGAGGCTGCATGTGTCTTGGTAAGTTGTGATCTCTGTTTTGTTAGGGGTGGCTTTGTTGTGATTTGTGGGGGGTGGGGGTTGTGTTTGTCCTTGTTTTTTTTTGGATTGTTTGTGGAAGATTTTCCTTGTAATTTTTATGTTTAGTATTGTTTTTGCTTTTTTTGAATGTTGTTGTTTGTGTTTTTGGAGTGGGTATTTCTGTGGGCCGGCCTCGGTGGCTGGGTGGCCCATTGAAATACCATGTGTTGTTAGGCTGGGGGTTTTTTCGCTGGCCGGACTCGTTGGATTATCTACTCCGCTGGCCCGTGGTGGGGATGGGGGCATGGTCATTGGGGGTTAGGAAGGGTGGGCTAGGTGGTGGGGAGGGGAGCTGTAGTGTGTTATGGTGCTTTGTTTTTGTGGAGTCGTGCTTTGTTTTTGTGGAATCGTGAAAGTAGATCGTTTTTCCCCTTTAATATCAGTGGGTGGGGGCTGCGATCCCCCTCCCCGCTGGCTTCCCTAGTGTTGGGTGGTTTTTTGGGATAAACGGTGTATATTGGCCCTACACTTCTGGACACAGAGGAACAGGCAGAGAGGAACGATCCCCCACCCACCCCCTCCTTAAAACAACTCCGGTTTGAAAGAGAAGAAAAGACGGAGTTTTTTTAAGGAGGGGTGGTGGGGGATCGATCCTCTCTGCCTCATCTTTTGTTTCCAGATGGGTTGGGGCAATATAGTCCTTTTATCCCCACAAACCTCCCAACAGTAGGGTAGGCAGCGGAGAGGGGGATCGCCACCCCCTCCCACTGATGTTAAATGGGAAACTCCATTCGGGAGCTTCAGGCGCCGCGGGTGAGTAAAAGAAAGCCGGCTGCTGTTTGCTTGCCTTTTAGCTGTTTTTCTTTTTAATTTTCCGGGCGCCGTTTTCCTCAGCATTCTGCGTGGGCGCGCAGGACGCTGGGGCTTGTAGTTATGGGTTGGTGCTTTGTGTTTTTGCTGGGTTTTTTAAAAATGCATTTCTTTCGATTGGCTGCGGCGCGTGTCCGAACGCTGCGCCGTGCGAGAGCCTCTCAGCGTGATTGGCTCTGGCGCGGCGCAGCGCAAGGAATGTTGGGAAGTGAAGTTCTTTCCCTTTCTTGCCGTTTGTGGGGCTGAGGCCCCCGTGCCGGATTTTTAAATCCTTCGTTGACCTGCGTAGGCAATTCGGCCGTGCGCACGAAGGGTGGGTGCGGGTCAGTAGGGCGACGCATAGCAACCTATAGCCAGTTCCAACGGTGAACACTTGGTTTTATAGGTTAAGATTTGTTTCTCCAATTTATCCTTTAACTTCTCCAAATCTATATTCTTTTTAGCATATAGGTCCTGGTAAAAATCCGTGCGCTACGGTGTCTAGTCATGCCTGCCACATGACCACAGAAATGTCTGCAGAAGCAGACAGCACTGGCTCTTCGGCTTAGAAACAGAGATGAGCACTGCACCCTAGAGTCGGATATGACTGGCTTTCGAGCAAGGGAAACCTTTACCTTTACCTTAAAAATCTTTAACAATCTTACACTTATCTTTAGTCTTATTACACCTTATTCCATCTTTATTAATCAAAATTCCAATTTCCCTTTTATTTCTCTTTTCTTTAGCAGCTCTTGCTAATAATTTTGAATTCTTATTGCTGTATTCAAAATATTCCCTTTTTAAATATACCAAATCTCTTTTCACTTTTTCAATATCCTTTCCTACCAATTCTGTCTTTTATCTTTGCATCTTATCAAAGACCTCCTTATCATTTGTCTTTACATGCTCTTCTTGTAACCGTTTTATCTCTTTTTCAACTTTGTCTTGTTTTTCCTTAAATTGTTTGTTTCTAATGCTAGCCAACTTGATACTCTCCCCTCTAAAAACTGACTTCATAGCGTCCTATACCATATTATAGCTGACCTCATCCGTATCCAATACCAACTTTCTTTCCCCTCTAAAAACTGACTTCATAGCGTCCTATACCATATTATAACTGGCCTCATCCATATCCAATACCAACTTTCTTTCCATTTTTCATTTATTTGTTCTTAACATTTATGGTCTTTAAAAAATTTAGCATCATATCTCCAATTCCTTCTAATTTTCTTTGCTCCCTCTATCTTGAATTCCACCAATACTTTTGCGTGATCTGATTCTTTGAAAATTTCCACTTCCACCTCATCTATATTCCTGATCATATTCTCTGTTACGAATATATAATCTATTCTGGAGTATGTATTATGCACCTGTGAAAAAAATGTATAAGTCCTTCCTGACACTTTAACTTCCCTCCATGTATCTTTCAAACCTAAAGATTTATTCCATTTATCAAGAATCTGCTTTTTAAATCCTCTTCCACTCCTTGCTATATTTGTACAGTCTAAATTTGACCTTATTAAGTTAAAATCTCCAGCCACAATCATTTTTGTTGTTTTTTCCTTCTCCAATATACCATACATTTTATCTAAAAACTTGCCTTGATGATCATTTGGTGCATATATATTCACTAAAATTATTTCCTCATCATCAATCTTCCCTTTTATTATTAAATATCTACCTTCCGGATCAGTAAGGCTACTTATCATCTCAAATCCTAGTTTACTTGAAATCAAAACTGCAATCCCTCCTACCTTTGAAGAACCATAGGACTTTTCATAAATTTGCATCCATCCTAAAAAAAAATCTTGTTTGTATCTCCCAATTTTTGATGAGTTTCCTGTAAAAAGACTATATCCAGCTTATCTTTCCTCAGGGCTGATTCTAATCTTCTTCTCTTCACTTGACAACTAGTACACTTCACATTCCATGATAGTACTTTAATATTTCTCATATCTTGATCTTAACAACCATCTTCTATGACCACCGCTTCCTCCTATTGGCGTGCATCCCTCCACCACAATATACAATAACAACAACAAAAACAATAAACATTCATGCCTACGCTCCTCATTTCTTTCTTCAAAAAGTGGCCCTTGACAATCAAAGAGAGGAGGGGGAACATGGAAGATGTGCATACTATCTAGCGCACTAGCGCACAATCTTATTTTCAAAAACAAGCTAACCTTTATAAAATTATTTCTCTCCCCTTCTTTATTCTATCATCTTCTCCATCAATTAAACCCTGATTCACTCTTCATCAACCACCGTCAGTGCTTTAGAACCCACATCAAATCCTCCTGTAGCACCCCTCTCTTCTGCATTTCCATAATCTCTTTTTATTCCTCCCTATTCTATTAAAGCTTGCCTTAGTCCAAGCCATTCTTGTGAAGCTGCCTTAACCAGACCAATTAAACACAAATATTCCAAAGCATCCATTCCTGCATCAATCGTATGCATTTTCTTGTCATAAAAGAATCTCAATTGTTGTGGAAATCTCCAATTATATTTTATCCCACATTCCATCAAAACAAGCTGGTTTCATCTTATAGCACCAATCATGTTCATCAACTGATATATCATTTTAAACCTCGACATCATTCCCATCAATTTTTAAAATGCCAGACCCAGCTTGTTTTATAAAGGCCATCACCTTTAGTTTATCCCCCCAATTTGCAAACTTAACCAAAACATTTCTTTGAATACTTTTCCCTTTCCTTGCACCCAATCTATAAACATTTGCGATATCTTCATTCTCAAAATCTTCCCCCATTTTCAAACTATTTAGCCAATTAACTATTCTTCCCTTCAGGTGTTCTGATGTTTTTTCCACAAGATTACAAATTACTATGTTCTGCTTTCTCATCATGTCTTCCATCATATCTATCCTTTTCTCCTGCACTTCTACTTTCATTTTAATTTCATTTTCTTCCTCATGTAACCCTTTCATATCATCCTGCATTTCACACTTTTATCCATCCTCTGAAAATTGAAATCAACCTTTTTAGAAAAATCAGCGAACATTGCAACCAGCTTATCTTGTTTTTCCATAATTTCTCATATCTTGATCTTAAATACCATCTTCTATGTCCACCGCTTCCTCCTATGGGCGTGCATCCCTCCACCACAATATACAATAACAACAACAAAAATAATAAACATTCATGCCTACCCTCCTCACTTCTTTCTTTTATCCTTATTTCCTTAATCTCATGAAAACCTTTCACATTTGTCTCCTACATCCTCTCAATTTTTTTAATAGTTTCTCCAACTCTACCATAATTTGTGTTTGGTCCATTGGTGCAGGTTCTGGTGCTGCTGTTAATGGGGGTGCTTCTTCAGTTGCTGATTTGTCTTTCTTCTCATCCTTCTTTGCATCCATCTTCTTTGGCTTCACCACCTCTTCATCCTTCCCCTTCCCTTTTCCCAATTTTTCCATTGTAGCTTCAAATAGTACTCTCAATGCAGCTACCCCTTTCTTCCTCCAGACCCTTCTTCCTGGTCAAATTCCAGATTCAATTAAGTATAGTGAACTTATAAAACACTGCTGTATTATGTTCTGTAAATTCTATAATTTCTTCAAAATCTAAAAGAAAAATTTAGCTGATTGTAGCCAAACACTTTCAATAATTATAATCCAAATGCAGCTCCTGGATTCTTGTGCCCACATTATAATCCAACCAAATATGGAAACTTTTTTGTTATAATTCAATTGCAATATTGTATCCAAAAAACTTAAGCTCAGTTAAAGATTCCCAGCAACTGTATATCCAAAGTCTCAGTGAGAAAAAAATTTCCCCTTCAAAAAGAAGGAAACAAAATAAAGACAGCTTAAAATGACGAATCAGTATTTTCACTCAATATTGCAGAAGTAATCCAGGGGAAAAGGTCCAAAAAAAACAAACAAAAAGAAAAAATATACCCTTTTAAACAAAGAAATCAAACTATTCAATCCAAATATGATATAATAAAAAAATTTATTCCACAATTGTAATCCGAACCGCAGCAGCGGTTTCCAAGTGTGCTCCATCCTCCCTTCTCCGAGCCCCAACAGCAACAAGTTTCCACCTTTTATTCTCTTTCTTTCTCCTTCTCCTTATTTCTCTCTTCGCCCTTACTTTCTTTATTCCACTTCACTTTACTTTCCCCTCTTCCAAGTCCAACTCCAACTCTCCGTTCTTTTCCTTTTGGCACCGCAATCATCTTTCTGTACTTTTTAAAGTTTCAATCTTCCCTTTGCTCGCCGCCATTATACACTCTCATCCTCCCTTCTTCCTCTTCCTAACTTCCACGTCCTCATCTTCCCAATTTACTTATCCTCCTGGGCTCCACTTTTCCACCTCAGCCACCTTGTTCACCACCGCCACCTTTGTGTATATCCGATTTGAAAAATAAAGTTCCAAAGCCTGGTTCCAATTCCAGTTATAGGGATCCCGTCCAGCCTCGTAGCGGCTTGTTTGGCTCAGCCTGCACCACACCTCACTTACCACCAGATCTCCAAACTCCAACCCCAATCTCAGTCACAATGAATACAAAAAAGATCCCAGGACTTCAAAATACTGTTTTTTCGATAGTTTAGACTTTTGCTTTTATATTTTCCATGTTTAAAAACTCATTAGAAATTAATTAAGTAGCGCGAGTTGATCGAAACACGTCTTACTCCAGCACCATCTTAGCCACACACCGGTTCTGTGGTTTCAATTTCGCCAGTGTCACAGGGACATTTTCTCTCTGTCATCAGTGTCCTTTGGAACTTTCCCTCATGAACTGCAGAAGGGAGGGCCTGGCAGTGGGCTAGCGTAAATGCCCTCCATCAAGAATGGTTCAAGTTAGAGCAGGTACAGGGCCAGGGCAATAATGTGTCTCCAAGACTCTGGAGCCAGGAAGTAAAGGTCCCTGGCTAGGTCTTCTTGCCTTTCCATGTCTAGTGTTCTCTGTTTATTGGCCTGTTTTGCTTGGTTATGGCTCATGGCCTATATGAGTTGTTGGGAGAGGCCAAGATGCTGAAGTCTGGATTGTCCATATTCCTTGACAAACTGACTTAGGCTGGATTTACTCCACAACTTGACTGGCTGAAATGTTGCAAAAGCAGCAGAGTTGTCACAAAGTCCAGAACAACAGAGATATGAGTACTGTCAGAGATGATCCAGACATTTTGTGTTTTCTTACTTTTTTTCACTGCTGGGAGGCAGCAGGTGCTGTCAAATGCATTCCTTAGTTTCTGGTACTGTAAGGTGTTCCCAGGAAAGTAGTTATCTGTGTTTTTACCATTTAATAGGAAGTTAGAGCAGCTGGAAATAACACACCAAATGTAATTTCCCATAAAATATGCTTTTAAGGGTTAATTGATCTCTGGGTGTTGAATGAAAGGATCTGATGGCATTTACTGAAGATTGTAAAGTCACCTACTGTTTCATTTTCACCCTTGAACTCTCTAAGTTGGACATACAGTGGAACCTCGTACAACAATTTCTCTGTATAGCTATGAAATCGCATAACAATTAGGGTTTTGTTTTGTTTGTTTTTTGGGGGGAATGGTGTCCCGCATAACAATTTTCCTTATGGAAAAATCGTACAACAATTTTTCAATGGGAAAAACCACTTAGCAAAAAAAAAAATGCGTTGTACGATGCATCCCATAGGGAAAATTGCTATAAGATGCATGTATTGTATATCAATTGTTTTGTACAACAACAAGTCCCGTGGAATGGATTAAAATTGTTGTATGAGATACCACTGTATTCTTAAACCAAATAAAGGAGAAGATAGGTAGGCTGGGGGTACATAACAGTAAAGAGATGACAAAGGGCTCTTCATGGTTTCAAAAGGAATTATATTGTAGTCAAATAATGCACTATTAGAAATTCTTATTTCTAGTTAATTTTTAATATAGCTCTGATAAGAATAGTCTGGCCTTTGACTTTCACCTTGTTCTGTGTAAGCTATTTCTACCCTCCATGTAGAAGCATGCTAACAAGCAAACAGGAAAATCTATGGAGGTGGATGAATGTAAGGTCAACGTGTACTGTCAAAAAATGTATTGTCTATGAAAACTCCCTCCAATCTGTCCCTCAATTTTTCTATGTGTCTGAGGAGAGACTTCCCTCTTCCTCCAAATTAGGCTATTTAAATTCTGGAATAAAGAGGACACTGATTTGCAATTTTTAAAAAAATCTCTGTCTCATCAGTAGAATGTGTTTGTGGGTATACCTTTCCCCTCTCCCTCTTCCAGCCATATTGGAAAGAGATGCTGCCAGAGGTACAAATTACTTTAGTAGCAAGCTAGCCCAGGCTATAGGGAATCCAGACTCTGAGGCCCACGGGGAGAAAAATCCAACCTACCCACTCCTCCAGATGGACCATTCTTGATGGAGGGCAGCAGCTTCATCAACACTGGCCTGGGGCTGATGAGGACTTTACATGCCAAAAGGGCTCAGGACCAGAAAGTGATTCATACAATTGGATCAGTGGTATGGGTGTCATGGTGCGATGTGGAAGGCAGATGAAAGGCCACTGCATTATTTTATCAGGACAGTCTTCATGGCTGATCACCATGATGATCACCAATATTTGGATTCAGATATGGCAGAAGAAGAAGAGGAACATGTGGAGAAGAACATAGACTATTTGAAATAAGTTTCAGTGGAGTCCAATATATATGGAACCTCATACAACAGTCGTCCCGTATAACAACAAAATAGTATAACAATTAGGTTTTTGGGGAAAATGGTGTCCCGCATAACAATTTTCCAACAACAAGCCCCATGGAATGGATTAAAATCATTGTATGAGGTACCACTGTATTTCACAACTGGATTGTAGTTTAATTAGCGTATCAGCTTTGGACAAGAAAGGTTTCAATGTAAAATTTGAGAATGGAAACTGTTTTGTTAGAGATAACAGTGAAATAATTATGGAAGGTTTGTTATCTAATGGTATTTATAAGTTAAATCTTTCCAAAGAATAGGGACATATTAACACAGTACAGAGCAAAGATGGAAACAGATTGGAACTGTGGCACAGATGTTTTTGGCACAGAGATTCTACAGCAATAATTCAACTTCAAAACAAGAAACTTGCTCTCAGTATCCAGGTAAACTCAAACAACAAGACAACCAGGTGCATAAACTGTATGCCAGAAAAAGCAGTCTGACAGAATCCACACCTCCTAGTATATGGGGCTTTGAATTATTTCTTCACAGTTTATATTTTCCACATTGACAGATGAACATTTGACACACACCTATCCCTCCACTGTCATGTCTTTAACTTCAGAAGAGTGGGACTATGGAATTCCTTGCTTCAAGGAAATCATAGGATTATTCAAAAATGTAGCAGTTCCTCCCTGTCTGACCAGGTTATCTTGATGTGTTAATAGAGTAGACCATACTGCCTGAGACTCAATGCAGACCATCAGGCAGTGGTTAATTAATCTGACATCCCTGAGGACTAATGGCTTAGGGTAGCAAAGCACACAGGGAAGGGTGATGGTCCCCAAGTGGATTAAGTCCCACTTGGATCCATCTTGATGGAAGGCAGCAGCTTCATCAATCCTGGCCTGGGGCTGAGGAGGACTTTGTGTGCCAAAAGGGCTCAGGACCTGAAACTGGCTCATGAAACTGGCTCAGTGGTATGGGTGTCACACTGCAATGCAGAAGGCAAACAGAAGAGTATCACATTAAATGCTCCCAGGACAATCTTCATGGCTGATCGCCATGATGAACATAAGAACATAAGAACATAAGAACAGCCTTGCTGGAACAGGCCACAGCCCATCCAGTCCAGCATTCTGTCTCACACAGCGGCTCACCATTTCCTTCAGGGTATTCCCAAGCAGATGCCTTCACCTGCTTAGGATTCCCTGGAAATGATATTGAGAGATATCCTGCCTATCTCTCCAACCCGGAGGTTGTCCTTAAGTATCCATAATTATAGCCATTGATACTCTTCTCCTCCATGAACTTGTCTAATCCTTTCTTAAAGCTGTCAAGACTGACAGCTGTCACCACTTCTTCTGGCAGGGAGTTCCATAGACCAGTAATCCTCTGGGTGAAAAAGGACTTTCTCTTATTTGTTTGAGAACTAGTACCCAAAAGTTTCATCGAGTGTCCCCTAGTTCTAGTGTTATGCGATAGGGAAAACAGTTTTTCCTTATCTACTTTGTCCACACCGTGCATGATTTTATAAACTTCAATCAGGTCACCTCTTAGACGTCGTCGTTCAAGAGTGAAGAGGCCCAACCGTTGCAGCCTCAGATGGTAAGGAAGGTGTTCCAGGAATGATGATTGCCTATATTTGGAACTGGAGGCTAAATATGCCTAGTCCTTTCATCCTCCCCTCTTTGCCAGAAAGGCTGAAACTATAGCCAGCATGTGTTTCACAGATTGTGAATAACATCTTCACTACAATGTATGTGAGAGAGAAGATGTGTGTGCATGGGGAGAAAACGTTCCCCTTTGGAGGAGGACGGAGCTTGCTTTATTCCTTTCCTTTATGGATAAACACCAAAGAACATGACTTTGTCAGGTGCTGAGGGGTAAAATCTTTGTGGAGGTCTTTGTCCCGATAAAGGGAAGACTACTCTGCCCATTACCAGGAGCATATTTTCCCAGACAGTTTGCACAAAAAAGCCTCATGTAACATGCATTAGTGAAAGGGGGGGGGGGGAAAGGATATTACAATTTTAAGCCCTAAGTAAAGGGAAAAGAAGGTAGGAGATGAAATAAGGTGGTGGGTGAGTGTTGGCATTCCCAGCCTGTATTGTTATGGATCCTGTGATCAGGACAGGATTAGTATTAGACTCTAAACTAGGACACTTTCTACATTGAAGCATCCTCTCCAAATGATTCTCAGTTGTAATTCTGAGAATTCTCAGTTGTAATTCTGAGATTTGATGATTGGTACTCATTAATTTGGTCTTATCACTACTGATTCTCAACCAGACATTTGCTACTTCAGTTTCCAAGTTTGTAGTCATGTCTTGTAGCATTGGTTTAGTCTCTGCCTAGAAATCTATGTCATCAGTAAAGTCAAGATTAGTTAGCGTATAATTTTTCCATGGAATTCCCCATTACGGGTATATCTATTGAAATTCTCCTGAAATAGTCTACACACAGTGAAACAAAAAGGGCAAAAGAATATAGCCATGTTTAACACCAGATTCAATGCTGAAGCAGTCACCTGTGCTCTTCAACATTGTCAAATTTGCGGATGACGCAAATGACTTGGATGAGAGAGTGCAGGGAATTCTTATCAAATTTGCAGATAACGCAAAACTGGGTGGAATAGCTAATACCATGGAAGACAGGAGCAGAATTCAAAAATATCTTGAAAGTCTTGAAACCAACAGAATGAAATTTAACAGGGATAAGTGCAAAGTTTTACACCTGGAGGGGGGGGGACCAGATATACAGTTACAAGATGGGGGATATTTGGCTCAGTAATACTACATGTGAGAAGGATTTTGGAATTGTTGTAGATCACAGGCTAAATATGAGTGAACAGTGTGATGTGGATGCATAAAGGGCCAGCACTGTTTTAGGATGAATTAACAGAAGCATAGTCTCCAAAACCTGTTATGTACTAGTCCCGCTCTATTCAGCACTAGTTAGACCACATCTAGTATACTTGCCCAATTCTAGGCACCACACTTTAAGAAAGATTCAAACAAAGTAGAGCAGGTACACAAAAGGGTAACAAGGATGATCAGAGGACTGGAAGCCAAGTCATATGAAAAAAAGACTGAAGGAAATGGGTATGTTTAGCATTGAGAAAAGGAGACTGAGAAGGGATATGACAACATTATTCAAATACCTGAAAGGTAATCATAAAGAGGAAGGGAAGGATTCTCCATCATCTCAGAGTGCAGGATGTGTAATAACTGACTCAAAATAAAGGAAGCCAGATATATCTGTAGGCTGAATATTAGGGAAAACATCTTATCAGTTTGAGCAATACGACAGTGGAACCAACTGCCTCAAGAGGTGGGTGAGCACTCCGACACTGAAATTATTCAAGAGAGAATTGGACAACAATCTGTCATATCTGATTTAATTTGGATTCCTGCATTGAGCAGAGGGTTGGACTCAATGGCCTAAAAGGCCCCTTCCAACTCAGTTATTCTATAACTCTAAGTCTATTCTATTCTAAGTTATTCTATAATTCTACATGAAGTTTTTGAAATGGATTTCATAGCTGGGATGAATTTATTTTATTCTTTACTGTGTTTATTTATAGTTTAATATGTCTATGTTATTATTCTGCTTTCATTTCACTAGTTTCTTTAACTTTGCTTAGCCTAAACAGGTCCATTTTGGAAGGCTACAGTACACAGAAGCTGACTTCTGACCAATTAAAAGTGGTAGGTCAGGCTGACCTCTGTCTACAGACAGTGAAGCTGGGAAAGTGTCTGTACTCAGGCTAATTACCTGGGAAGAGCACAGTTCTCGGACGAGCCACCTGTTGGTAGACATGAACCGTATGTCTTTAGATGGGAACTTAGATTAAAAGTTCTGGTCTCACACTGGACATCAAAAGAGTTGTCTGTCACTCAAGATAACTATGCACGCGTTGTCACCAAGAAACGTATAAATATCGAGGCTCCGAGCACCGAGGAGATATAGCAGAACAGCTATCTTGATTTCATCTTGAAAATGCTGTCTGTTTGCTTTCAGACTGGATCCGCACCCTGAACCCGTATGGACGGCTTTGCTACACTTCTTTTAGATATGTATTTATTTATTGAAACTCAACTTTTCTTTCTTAGAAAAATGTATTTTTCTTAGATTAGTTTGGAGAGGTTTTTATTCTATATTTTGGAACATTCTTTTTATTCATTAAATCATTGAAACAGACCTATTTTGTCCTGAGTGGTTTTTTTTTAACTCTTCTCAGCCAGGAGAGAGTTGAAAGAGAATTTTTCAGATAACGGCTTGTTACTTTGCAAAATGAACGCTTTGTCATTTGGCCAGTGGAGCTGGGCCAGACAAACAAGGAAAGTAAAGGGGGAGAGAGATTTCGGAGACTCGCCTTCCCAGGACTGAGTTTTCCTCCCCCTCACCTAGCGCAACTTTGAAGACCAAATTCCCATAGGAAAGCCATGATAATGGTGGAGAAGTTCTAATGGGGGAAGCCGCTACCAGTCCCAGAGGGCTTTGCAGAAACTGTAGCTGCAACATTTTATAAATCAATGCCATTACCCATTAGAACCCCATTTTCTTTGCTGGTTTTTCCTGCTTGAGCAAACTGTGTGAAGGCACCCTTTTGCAATGCTAACAAAAGTCTGCTTTGCTTTCTCTCACTGAGTTGGGAAACTGTTCAGTTAGTCAAGGAATGAGGTGGCCAGTTCCAGCCAATCAGTGAGGGCAAGTGGAGAGGCGGCCGTTGCGCAGCCGTGTCTCGAGTTGGCGGGAGTTGGGACAAGCCGAGACCTGAGCCCGTGCATGATAGATTTAACACAGCAACTTGAATCTTGGTAACTATGTCTTTTTTCTAATTTTTTCCAGTTGTTAAATCAGAGGTGTTGCCTTTGTTCAGTGGCTTTACAATAACTTCTCTCCACTATTCCTCTTGACAGCACTTACTAAACAACCTGGTTAACAGCTTTAACTATGCATTCTCCACCATATTTTAACATTTCTGTAGTTATTTGATCCAGGTCGGGTGCATTATAATTCTTTTGAGGTTTGATTGCTTCAGCAGTCTCTGTTAAAGTATATCAGAGTGTATAAATTCATAAGAGGTGGCCTGAAACCATTTACCCTTTAAGAAGCAATGCATGAGGCTTTTGGGGCCTACTACAACTGCTCAGCAAGGCAGTTAGGAAAAAACCAGAAGTGGTTTTTGCTTGTATGCCTGCCAGTTAGCAAAGTTTTGCTTAAGGGCCAAGAGACATCAGCTTAGAGCAGGAGTTTCAAGAAAAAACGGGTGGAAAACATCGCTCCCTCAGAATATAAATACAAGGCTTCTTAGGGCCTTTTGTAGGGGCTGGCTTCTGCCAGTTTGCTGGAAGGCTTCATTATTTCTTCTTCTTCTTCTTCTTCTGCCATATCAGATTCCAAATATTGGCAATCCTCATTGTGATCAGCCATGATAACTGTCCTGCCTTCCACATCACAGTGTGACCCCCGTACCACTGATCCAGCTCCATGAGTGACTTTCTGGTCCTGAGCCCTATTGGCACTCAAAGTCCTCCTCAGCCTCAGGCCAGTATTGATGAAGCTGCTGCCCACCATCAAGATGGATTTAATTGGGATTTAATCCACTTGGGAACCACCACCCAGCCATGTGGCCTTTGGCACCTAAGCCAAGGGTTGTCAGGTTAGTTAACTGCTGCCTGACGTTCAGCATTGAGTTGCTGAAAGTATAGCTTATTCTATTACCATAGCAGGATAACCTGGCCAGACTATGGAATGATTAATGTTTCACTCAGTACTGATTGCTACAGCATGCACTGGACTTCCTTTGAGCTTTCATCTAGCATCACCATAATTACCATATTGGTCAGCAAATCAGAGTTCTTGTGCGATGGTGACTTTTGAACTTACTGTTTTGTATTTGTCAATTCTGCTTCCACATATGAGTTTTGTGAAGAAGAATTAAGCCAGATAGAAATAACCAGGGAGGAGGTCCTTGCATGTCTTGTTAAACTAAATGCTAAGAAATCACCAGGACCAGATGGCATCCATCCACAAGTTCATAAATGATCTAGAGGTAGGAGTAAAAAGCAAGGTAGCCAAATTTGCTGACGACACTAAATTATACAGGGTAGTGAAAACTGTGAGAGATAGTGAGGAGCTCCAGAGGGATCTCTTGACACTGGGGGAGTGGGCAAAGCAGTGGCAAATGAGCTTCAACATTAGTAAGTGCAGAGTGATGCATGTTGGGGCAAAAAACCCCAATTACATTTATAAACTGATGGGGTCTGAACTCTCTGCGACAAACCAGGAAAGGGACCTTGGTGTCCTGGTGGACAACTCAATGAAGGTGTCAACCCAGTGTGCCTCAGCAGTGAAAAAAGCAAACTCAATGCTAGGGATCATTAGGAAGGGTATAGAAAATAAGTCAGCAAGTGTCATTTTGCCTCTTTATAAATCTATGGTGAGGCCCCATCTGGAATACTGTGTACAGTTCTGATCGCCATACCTCCAGAAGGATATTATGGAGCTGGAAAAAGTGCAGAGGAGGGCAACCAGAATGATTAGGGGACTGGAACATCTTCCTTACCATCTGAGGCTGCAACGGTTGGGCCTTTTCACTCTTGAACGACGACGTCTAAGAGGTGACCTGATTGAAGTTTATAAAATCATACACGGTGTGGACAAAGTAGATAAGAAAAAACTGTTTTCCCTATTGCACAACACTAGAACTAGGGGGCACTCCATGAGACTTCTGGGTACTAGTTCTCAAACAAATAAGAGAAAGTACTTTTTCACCCAGAGGATCACTGGTCTATGGAACTCCCCGCCAGAAGAAGTGGTGACAGCTATCACTCTTGACAGGTTTAAGAAAGGATTAAGCAAGCAGATAGGGACCAAATGTAGAGTAAACCGCAAAGAAGGAAAACCGTTTGCCTTGGCTGATGAATAATAAGTTTTTAATCCAATACATCAACTTAATGGTAACAGATCCTAATTCCTTTCGATATAGGAATTTTCAATTCTTTTCAGGGATCTAAGTCAAAACAAATTGATAATATCTCTGTCAAAAACCTATATACATTATATCTATACCTATAAAATGGTGCGTTAACCGTTGGAATGTGACAAAGGATGTTACACCAGGCCCCACTAGCCCCGTCCGACCCTCCGTGCACTCGCCCGAATGGGGTTCGCAGGTAACTGCCGGGTTAAAATTTTCGACCTGGGGGCAGGAGCCCCCCAGTTGCAAACAAAAAAAGGGAACTTCAATTCCCAAAGTTCCTTTCACCGCGCCGCACCAGAGCCAATCAGGCTGAGCGGCGCGGCAAAAGGAACGTTCGGAAACGTGCCGCAGCCAATCAAAAAAAAGCCACAAAAGAAAAACCGCCACAGAAAGAAAGCACGCGCAGCCAAAACTACAAGCCCCAGCGTCCTGCACTCTATGAGCGTGCAGAACGCTGAGGTGGCCAGCACGCAAAAAATAAAAGTTAAAAAAAGCCCGCCGCCACTGCCATTCTTCCCGACGGGCGAGCCAGCATGGCCCGTGGGGGGGGGGGAGGAAATTACCCCCCCCCCCGCTGCTGCTGCCCTTCCATTCGAAGGGCCTGCCAGCACGCGAAAAACACGAGTAAAAAGAAGTAAACCCCTGGCCGCCACTGCCCTTCCGTTCGAAGGGCCAGCCGGCGGGCCAAAAATAAAAGCAACCCACCCCCGCAACTGCCCTTCTTCCCAACGGGCCAGCCAGTATGGCCCACGGGGGAAAAAACGAAACACCACACTGCCGCTGCCCTTCCTTCCCACGGGCCATCCAGCATGGCCCGTGGGAAAGAAAGCCTCCCCACAATTGGCCTTCCTTCCCACGGGCCAGCCAGCATGGCCTGCGAGAAAGAAAGCCACCCCCACTGGAAAAAAACCACAAAAACACAAACAAAAAACATTCAAAAACACACCAAAATCCAAAAATTACACACAAACACAACCAAAAATAAACAAGAAAAAAACACACTTACACCCCCCCCAAAAAAAATCCCCCCATCCGCCCCCCAAAAAACCCCCAGAGAACTTACCAAAAGACGTCTTCCTTCTATGAGAACCGGAACACAAATGAGAAAGAGGAAAGTTACCGGAAGCGACACCCAGAGGACAGAAGAGAACAAATGTAACGAGAGGCACAAAAGCTCCCCACCCAGTGGCCAAAAGAGAAAAAGCATTCAAAAAAATTAAAAATAATAAGAATAATTCCAAATTTAATCAAATAAATTATACAAACATTCAAAAATAATCACACTAATCTCAAAAATTACCAAAAAAAGAAAACACTTTTCACTCCAAAAAACCAAAACAAAAAACATGAGTAAAAAAAAACATTTTAAAAAACAAAATTAAATTTTAAACTGAATAATATTAAATTAAATTAAATTAAATTAAATTAAATTTTTAAAAAATTGCATAAACATAAAAAACAAATTCAAAAACCAAATTAAGGAGGCCAGAACTGAGGAAGCCAGCACGCAAAGAAAAAAAAAACCCAAAAAGAAACAAAAAAACCACTGGGAGCGCAAGTCCGCTGCACGCGGACGAACCGCCTCGAAGCCACAAAATCAAAAAACCTTACACCACCATTTAAAACAGCCCATCACCATTAGTTCAAGAAAAAAACGAAACCCTTTCGTATCCAACACAATTTTAAAAAGCCCGGCACTGCCGGACAAACTATGCTAGTACAGAATATACAATATGTGCATTATTTACATAATCTTGGATGCATCTCTACCGTTGTGACATAATGCAAAGTTACTTGAACAATAATTTGTAAATCAATTACCTGTGTATCCCAGTAAATAGTAAGATTTTGAAGCAATAATATTATATTGTAGTGCGTCCCAGACCTCTATGGTGAGTTCATTCAGTGTCGATGGACGTTAAGCTAATGATGAGCTATGCTTGTATTTAAAGGAATACTGAACTACACAGCTGAGCTACGAACAGAGATTATAAGAAACATGTGTAATCAATTTCCATGTTGAGGCCCGAAGGGTATAGGGTATTAAAGCGATGTATGAAAAAACACTCTCTTTGTCTTAAAAAGATGTCAATATCTTTGCGGGAAAATGAGTCTTGTTTATGGCTTTCCAACACCACAAACTTAAAATCATGATCTTTATGATTTTTCTCCAAAAAATGGCTAACGAGAGGGGCAGAAATGTTCCCAGTGCCGATCTTCGATCTATGTTCCCCCACCCTAGTTTTCATTTGGTGGGAAGTGACCCCCACATATCCTAAGCTGCATTTACATATGAAAAGGTAGACGCACCCAGAACTTTTACAGTTAGACAATTGTTTTAAAGTCAAAGTGAACTCACTGCTAGAGATAGTGACTGTTTTAATTTGCCATGCTAAAGAGCAATGGGTGCAGTTACCACATCTGAAATGCCCTGTAATAATCGGGCGTCTTGGTAGAATGCGGGATTCATGATCGGATCTACTCACAATCTGTTTAATGGATCTAGATTTCCTGAGCCCTATCAGGGGGTAGGCAGCACAACCAGGTAAGTGGCTAACGATGTGCCAGTGCTTCTTAATAATAGACAGGACCCCTTAGTCTCCACCAACTGTGAGTCTTCCGACACTGACTTTCCTTCAACTACTAATGATGAGAATTCGACTGCATCGACCCACAGAGCCCCTGTCACTCGATTAGCTTCGGCAGCCTCTGCATCTGGATCACAACCCCGTGGCACCACACCTTTTTTTCCCAAAGAAAGCCTCTCGCAAAAGGAAAACCTAGTTTTCAACCTGTCTTGTAAGTCTTTTCATCCTAGGGTGCTGGAATTACTTTTGTTAGGCTTTGGGTTTGTTCCCACCCCCAATTATAATCCCTTTGGCACTCGAGTAGATTTGTTTAAATTAATTCGACTACTCCGCCTGAAGAGCTTTTTTAATGGCAAAGAATTGGGTCAGGCAGACCAGTTTAAAACCAAATCTACCTTTTCTCCACCATCTAGTGATCCATCGATTGATGTATTTTACAGACTTGTATTACGGGACTTGACATCATGTGAAAAAGACAAGCCGAGGTGGAGGCACAATCTAAGTTTAAATGATATTCGGTTACTTGAAGAGATTTCGTCTGACCAGGAGATTATCATTAAACAAGCTGACAAGGGTGGGGGATTGTCATTTTGGATATGTCTGAGTATGATGGTGAGGCATTTAGGCAGTTACCTAACAACTCTTTTTATAAGGTGTTAGATAAGGATCCGACTGATAATATCTTGAAGATCATTAGAAACCTGTTGTATGAAGGAGTTGCTATGGGCTACATTTCTGAAAAAACTCATGACTTTCTCTTAAACAATAGCCCTAAAGTGCCCCTTTTTCACTTGCTCCCTAAAATACATAAGGATCGATCCCCTGATGGCCTCATGCCAGGGAGACCTATAGTGGCTTCTATAGGTTCTGCCCTCGAACCCGCATCACAATTTTTGAACCACCACATCAGCCCGTTTGCTCTTGCCACCCCCTCTTATATTATGAACAGCACTGAATTCATATCTCAAGTAGAAGGAGTTCAGTTCCCCTTGGAGGGTGGTTTCATTACCATGGATGTCCAGGCTTTGTACACGAACGTGCCCCTGGAGGAGATTAAAGCCCTTGTACACAAACACTTAGACACACGGACGGAGCTCCACCCACCCACCCACTTTTTGATGGAATTATTAGATTTAGTTTTGGATTACAATTTTTTTAGGTTTGGTAAAACTTTTTATTTTCAAATAAAAGGCGTGGCCATGGGTAGCTCAGTAGCGCCAAGTCTGGCAAATTTATATATGATTTCATTTGAAGAAGATTTTATTTTTAATTCTGATATCAATCCCTATTTTTCTCACATTATTTTTTATAGACGGTATATTGATGACCTTTATTTTATTGTAGATGATTTATCAATAGCACCTTTGTTTGTGTCCCGGGTCAACGGGCTTAATGACAATTTAAAATTCACTTATAACATCACAAAATCCTCCATTCCATTTTTGGATGTAGAAACTTACGTTTCTACTCAGCGAGAAGTCCTAGTCAGACTTCACAGGAAAACAACAGACAGGAACACAAACTTGAACTTTGAATCTTTCCATCCACATCATTTAAAACATAACCTCCCATATGGACTTTTCCTCAGAGCGAAACGTAATTCTTCCATTGAAAGTGATTTTGTCTCAGCTGCCTCTACCATCTGCTCTTTTTTGCAGGATAAAGGATATCCTAAGGGGACTGCAGTGGCTCAAGTGCCTAAGACACTGACTGGGAGGCGGAAGGTCAGCAGTTCGATTCCTGAGTACTGCAGGATGGAATGAGCTCCCATCTTCGTCCCAGCTCCTGCCAACCTAGCAGTTCGAAAGCAAGAAATTCCAAGTAGATAAATAGGGACCACTTCAAGTGGGAAGGTAACAGCGTTCTGTGCGCTTCGGTGTCTAGTCATGCTTGCCACATGACCATGGAAACGTCTGCAGCAGCAGACAGCGCTAGCTCTTTGGCTTTGAAACAGAGATGAACACTGCACCCTAAAGTCGGATACGTCTGGCTTTCGAGCAAGGGAAACATTTACCTTTACTAAAGGATATCCTGACCAAGTAATTACTCATAATTTGAATAAGGCGAGATTGGTACCCAAGGAGCAGTTATTTCAGCAGAATGTGCAAAAACCGATTGAGAAAATCTTTTGCTCTTTTCAGTACTCACCATTGGTGAGTAAAGTACAATCTATTATTAAGAAGCACTGGCACATCATTAGCCTCTTACCTGGTTGCGCTGCCTACTGTGAGTAGATCCGATCATGAATCCCGCATTCTACCAAGACGCCCGATTATTACAGGGCATTTCAGATGTGGTAACTGCACCCATTGCTCTTTAGCATGGCAAACTAAAACAGTCACTATCTCTAGCAGTGAGTTCACTTTGACTTCAAAACAATTTTCTAACTGTAAAAGTTCTGGGTGCGTCTACCTTCTCGTATGTACATGTGGCTTAGGATATGTGGGGAACACTTCCCGCCAAATGAAAACTAGGGTGGGGGAACATAGATCGAAGATCGGCACTGGGAACATTTCTGCCCCTCTCGTTAGCCATTTTTTGGAGAAAAATCATAAAGATCATGATTTTAAGTTTGTGGTGTTGGAAAGCCATAAACAAGACTCATTTTCCCGCAAAGATATTGACATCTTTTTAAGACAAAGAGAGTGTTTTTTCATACATCGCTTTAATACCCTATACCCTTCGGGCCTCAACATGGAAATTGATTACACATGTTTCTTATAATCTCTGTTCGTAGCTCAGCTGTGTGGTTCAGTATTCCTTTAAATACAAGCATAGCTCACCATTAGCTTAACGTCCATCGACACTGAATGAACTCACGATAGAGGTGTGGGACGCGCTACAATATATTATTATTACTTCAAAATCTTACACAGGTAATTGATTTACAAATTATTGTTCAAGTAACTTTGTATTATATCACAACGGTAGAGATGCATCCAAGATTATGTAAATAATGCACATATTGTATATTCTGTATATAATGTATATAGGTTTTTGACAGATATATTATCAATTTGTTTTGACTTAGATCCCTGAAGAAGAATTGAAAATTCCTATATCGAAAGGAATTAGGATATGTTACCATTAAGTTGATTTATTGGATTAAAAACTTATTATTCATAAGCGAAGGCAAACGGTTTTCCTTCTTTGTGGTTTAAGAAAGGATTAGACAAGTTCATGGAGGACAAGGGTATCAATGGCTATAATTATGGATACCTAAGGCCAACCTCCGGGTTGGAGAGATAGGCAGGATATCTCTCAATGCCATTTCCAGGGAATCCTAAGAAGGTGAAGGCATCTATCTGGGAATCCCCTGAAGCAAATGGTGAGCCACTGTGTGAGACAGAATGCTGGACTGGATGGGCTGTGGCCTGTTCCAGCAAGGCTGTTCTTATGTGAGGATGAGTTTCAGGCTCAATCCCAACCCTCATCATTTTTCCAGGCTTGGGACCTGTGTGCAATTGTATAGGATAGGATAGCATTTTTCAGTATTTGAAAGATAAACTGAAGAGGCAGGATCTGTTCTTGGCCATCCTAGAGTGCAAGGCATATAATGATGGGCTCCAGTTACAGGCTGAATAGTAGGAAAAACCTCTTAACTGTTAGAACAGAACAACAGTGGAACCAATTCTCTCAGGTGGTGATGAGTGCTCATGTGCTGGAGGTATTCAAGAGAAAGTTGGACAACCATCTGTCACATCAGCTTTGAAATGGATTCCTGAGTTGAGCAGAAGGTTGCATTCAATGGTCTCATAGGCCCTTTCTGATTCTATGTTCAGGTTTCCAGTCCATTCCCAGGAAAGCAAAGCAAAAAGAAACATCATTTTCTAACTTTTACTCTGTTAATGCTAGATTTTAAAGAGAAAGAGGTGCCTTTGAACAGGTTTTCACACCACTTCTTCCTTGTTTTCTCGGTGGACAAAGTTTTGCCCTGGACCTAAACAAATCCACACCTCCAAAGCTGTTTTAGTAGTTCCCAGCCTGTTCCTAGCCAATCTTCTTCCAGCTCCTAGAAGCCTTGGAAACAGGTAACATTGTCACCATCAGTTCACCTTATACACATGTACTGTAACATCTTACATTGTAAACAGCTCTTCCCAGCCCAAAAATACCCCCCCCCCCAGTTCATTTCCATTCTCCCCTCTCTCCCTCCTTTTTTCATTTTTGTGATAATTGTGGTGCTTTGCTTTACTCCTGTATTGGACTCTGAGCTCATTTGCCCACTGCTATTCTACAAGCTAGCACATTGCGACACACATTTGCTGGTCCAGTTGGATATATTCCATGAGCTTATTCCAATGAAAAGCCACATCTGTGACTTACATTCATTGCTTTATCACTGTCAGGAATCCAGATCCTGTGTCACAGTGATGTTGAATCTAGAGATGTGGATCAGATTCCAAAATAAGCCCTGAATTATTTACCAAATTAGCATGATAAGGATAGCTTTTTGCGAGTGGTACCAGAACATGTAGATTCCATTCCAGAATGAGGCAAACCAAATTGATGTGTGGTGCAATAGTTAAGTTGCCATTTGTGTAGTGGGGGAACAGAGGAAACAATATTAACATTCTTCATATTCCTCATGTCAGTTGTATGGAATTTGCCAGGTTTCCTCCAAGTGGCTAAGACGCTGACTGGGAGGCAGAAGGTCAGCAGTTTGATTCCTGAGTACTGCAGGATGGAATGAGCTCCCATCTTTGTCCCAGCTCCTGCCAACCTAACAGTTCAAAAGCAAGAAATTGCAAGTAGATAAATAGGGACCACTTTGGTGGGAAGGTAACAGCGTTCCATGTGGTGTCTTGTCATGTCTGCCATATGACCATGGAAATGTCTGCAGAAGCAGACAGCACTGGCTCTTCGGCTTTGAAGCAGAGATGAGCACTGAACCCTAGAGTTGGATACGACTGACTTTTGAGCAAGGGAAACCTTAACCCTTTTTAAACTTCATGTTCAACCATGCAAGCCATAAAATGCTGCATGCATTTTTATTTTCCATAGCAAATCAATAGGAGACATGCAGATTTATTTAGGTCTGTGGTACAAGAATGAGATGGTACACAAATTCCTCAGACCAGATATGGGTCAAATTCAAAGCCCAAAACTGGCCTCAAGAACATGGTAATAGGCCAGTAGTGGTGAACCTATGGCACACGTGCCAGAAGGGGCACTCAGAACCCTTTCTGTTGGCTTGCGTGCCATCGTCCCACACAGAGTTCACCCGGCCCCTCTGCCCAGGAGCCCAACGAGAGCGCTTCCCCAAGCACAGAGTTCGCTCTGCCCGGCAGTCCAATATTACCATGTTGGCATTTTATGATAAATAAGTGGTTTTTTTGGTTGCATTTTGGGCACTTGGTATCTAAAAAGTTCACCAACACTGTACTAGGCTGTCTTCATTTGCAGGCGCACCCCCCAATAAAGGACTCAGACACTGATAAAAGTGGATAACGGCATTGGGCCACATTTATTGATTCATGCCCTAGTCCGAATTATAAATTTCTATTGGTAATTGACCAATCATAATTCTTAAGGCAAGCAGGCCGAAGTAACACTGGTAAGGTACCACCCAAAATTGCCAACGGCAATTGCTACAATGTATCCATTTGTATCCATTTGTTTGTAGACAACAAACAAATTGTTGACCGTAGTCAATATCTAACTAATGACCCCACCCTCTGACGCGTATCCGTAAAATCACGGGGTGATGCATGCTGTCTAGCTATAGCCATCACCCCGTCGCCTAGTTCGTCGTTGACCGGACAACGTTTAACCAACTTATGCCTGTCTAGTGTTGTCCAGTCAATTGCGAACTTGCCGGATACCTGTGGGTCATAATGTTTACCTTACCAGTGCTACCCGCCCATGTGACCAAAGTCAACAGCAACACAGAAACAACCCCTATGTCAAACCATAGCAACAGTGTGGGATGGGCAAAAAAACCAGGCCCCGGAAGCCAATATGGGTCCCGGCCAAAAATTCCCACCCTGCCCCGAAGCGACCAAAACATCACACTGTTAACTAGGGAGGGGGTGGAGGGGAAAAACTTCTCCGCTCCGTCGCTTCGCAAAATGGCAGCCAGGCTGCCTCGTGGCCACCCCTTTTATCAGGGAGCTGGCCACGCCCCTAACTACCCGGATCCCTTCGTCCGGTGGGGGGGCTCCCGCAAAGAGCGTGGCGGCCATTTTGGCGCCGCGCTTGCATTGCGGGCGCACCCCCCAATAAAGGACTCAGACACTGATAAAAGTGGATAACGGCATTGGGCCACATTTATTGATTCATGCCCTAGTCCGAATTATAAATTTCTATTGGTAATTGACCAATCATAATTCTTAAGGCAAGCAGGCCGAAGTAACACTGGTAAGGTACCACCCAAAATTGCCAACGGCAATTGCTACAATGTATCCATTTGTATCAATTTGTTTGTAGACAACAAACAAATTGTTGACCGTAGTCAATATCTAACTAATGACCCCACCCTCTGACGCGTATCCGTAAAATCACGGGGTGATGCATGCTGTCTAGCTATAGCCATCACCCCGTAGCCTAGTTCGTCGTTGACCTGACAACGTTTAACCAACTTATGCCTGTCTAGTGTTGTCCAGTCAATTGCGAACTTGCCGGATACCTGTGGGTCATAATGTTTACCTTACCAGTGCTACCCGCCACACAGAGGGGCTTCAAAGAAGGCTCGACGCCCCCCCCCAGACCGTCAGCTCGGTCAACAGGCCTGCTCGCCAATCACCCAACAGGAGGTCCATACCTCCTCGCGACAGATGGACCCCATCCCCTGCATACAAGTCATAATTTTGTAGGCTAATAGCGGGGTGACGACTGACCCTCCCCCAAGCCCTGTCGACAAGGAACCGCGCCACTGCCCTATTAACCATGCGTCTAGCGCGGTCAAGGGCCAGGTCAACACCCCCTCTGTAGGAATGGCGCTGGACCATGTCCGACCAAACAAGGGTCGTGGCGGGCCAGATGTAATGCACGTAGGCGAGGTCCTCGCAAATCGCATGCTTCAGCGATAAGCCGGTGACCTGGCCCAAATCATTGCCCCCCAGGTGTATGATCAGAATGTCAGGCGGGTCAGCATTCTGGCCTGAAAAAAGGAAAGGCAGCAGCTCCCGCCATAACATCCCGGGCTTACCATGCCATGTGAGACTTGCGTATGCACCCAGTCCCAGTCGGGGTCCCCACTCTGTCGCCGCAGCGTAACGCGCTGCCCTGTGCACATAGCTATGGCCCACCAGCCATACTGTCACCGGTGTAATACGACACCCAGGGTCTGTAAAGAAAATGAGGAAAAGAAGGTAAGGTGACTGAATTGGTACTCACGGCGGAAGTGGGCGCACATAAAACTGAAAACATTGCGAACCCCACCTTCCCATGCTGCGTATGTCAGCCCCGGAGTACCCAAAAGCAGCTGCGGTTGAGGCCACCCCTATACGGAATGAATGGGTGCCATAGCGAGCACCTGGGAGGCCCACACTGGCCAGCGCTTTGCCCGTCACCTTCCAAAATTGAAACTTAGTAAGGGGAGACCCATCTCGGTGACAGAAAAACGGGCCATGGTGCGTGCCACGCAGTGCAAGGAACTCCTGTAGGGCACCAACCGGACAGATGTCTGCCAAAGAACACCGTAGCAGTCTCACACCACTGCCTATGACATGCTGATCCATCTTAGAGGAGCATATCCTCAACTGAGCCCAGTCTTTGGCAACCCAGACATCTTCGAGTTCCAGTGCCCTACGACTTGCATCCGCCTTAGACAGCATCACAAGCTCGCTGATGCGGAGCGCTCCAAAAAATGCCACCGTTGTGGCTGCATGAAATAGGGCTGCCTCATATGTATCAAAACAGAGGCCAGGCCAGCCCCGGGCCAACTGGGTAAGAACCCCTGGGGAAATCGGGTGGCGGTCGTCCGGGCAACGCCCGCGCTCGCGCACCCACCCCTCCAAAACATGTCTCACACGGAAGTCAGAGGTGCTGTCCACATGACCTCCCACTTTGGCCATAAAAGCCAACGCTGAAAGCTTAGATGCTATGGTGCGAGGTGCAAGGCCCTGAGCATGCAGGTAAACCATGAACCGCAGAACATGGGTTACCGGGATCGGCCAGGTTCCTGGCAGTTGAAATTGGGTACAGAATGCCCTGAAAGAATTAATTGCGTGGTGATACACCTTACGCGTGCGTGGCGCTAACGACAGGCCAATCGCCCGGTTCACCTCTCCTTGCCAATGGTCCATATCTCCTCCGGGAGTGGCGAGGGAAATTCCTCCGCATCTGGGGCCAAGGCACGGAACCGGGAGATCTGTAGGCAGGACAAAGCGTCAGCAATATCATTATTAACCCCTTGGACATGCCTGGCCCTGAACAGGACGTTGAGGCGCAGGCTGCGCAACACAAACTGGCGCACTAGGTCCATAACCCTGGGCGATTTAGAAGTCTGTGCATTGACAATGTGGACCACAGCCGCGTTGTCACACCAGAAATGCACGACCGAGTTGTCCCACTCCTCGCCCCATAGCATCAGAGCACCCAGGATGGGAAAAACTCCAGATATGTGAGATCACGCAGGCGACCCGTGCCTGCCCAGGCCGGTGGCCACCCACCATAGGCCCACTTCCCATTGAAGTACATCCCATAACCCAGGGATCCCGAGGCATCAGACTGAATCTGAAAATGAGGGGAAGCCAGGAGGTCATTCCTCCAAAATGAGACCCCATTAAACTCTCTCAGGAACTGTAACCAGACAAGCATGTCTGCCCTGATACCCCGGGTAAGCCGAACCCTATGGTGAGGCCTGGATAATCCTGCCATGGCGTCGCACAAGCGCCGGGCAAAAGCCCTGCGCGGTGCGACCACCCTGCAAGCGAAATTAAGGTGACCATGTAGCACCTGCAGTTCTCTCAGTGATGCCTTGCGCTTGGCCAGCAAGTCCGAGATAAGGGCCACAAATCCTTGACACCTTATCCCCCGGAAACCTAGAAGCCTGCGCTATCGTGTCAATCTCCACCCCCAGGAAGACTAGCTGTGTAGATGGGCCCTCGGTCTTTTCGGGCGCTAAAGGGACACCGAGTTCCTCCATTAGCATCTGAAATGTGTTGAGGAGACGTGTACACGTGTCCCTGCCCCGTTCACCCCCGAATAAAAAGTCATGCAGGTAATGGGCTACAGACCGGGACCCTGACCTGCGGACGAAAGCCCACTCTAGGAAGGTACTGAAACGCTCGAAAGCCGAGCATGATATGGAACAGCCAAAAGGCATGGCCTTATCAAAGTAATATTCGCCCCGAAATTTGAAACCCAGCAATTCAAAGTCGCCCGGGTGCACCAGCAAGAGGCGGAAAGCCGACTTAATGTCGCACTTAGCCAGCAGCGCACCCGGGCCACATGAGCGCACCATGCGCAGCGCGTGGTCGAAAGATGTATACCTGACAGAGCAAAGGTCATCAGGGATAGCATCATTGACCGATCGGCCGGCTGGGTAGGACAAGTGATGAATAAGGCGAAACTCGCCTGGAGAATTTTTGGGAACCAAGCCCTGGGGCGATACCTTAAGGTTGGGGAACGGGGGTGCAGGGAAAGGGCCAGCGACCCTGCCCGCATCAACCTCCTTATGAATGCTGGCAGCAGCCACCTCCTCCCTCCCCCTAAGGGACAAAAGGTTGGGGGCATCCTGGGGGGACCTATCACCCATGAAAGGGATACGGAACCCCTGCCTAAAGCCCTGAAGGAGATAATCCGCATCCTCCTCTTTCGGGTACAATGTGAGCCAGCGCGCCAACATGTCCACATTAATTGGGGAGGGAGCCTTTCAGTGAACCAGCACCATCTGCTGCAGTCTTGCCGGCCCACTGTCCGCCCCTCCCTCTGCCCCGTGTCCCTCCAGGCCTGGGACAGGCAGAGGCCGCATGGGGGCCCGCACAGGTGGGACACTCATGTCTGTACTTGCAATTCTTCCTATTGCAGGAACCAGAGGATGAGAAAGCCCAGCACAGCAGGCGGGCTGGAACCCCCTGCCCCGCCACCTGGCGGGGAACCTGTGCTGGAGCCGCTCGCTGGACCGCATGTCCACAATGGTATCTTTCCCCTGGCGCGGGGCGCGGGGGTGTCATGTACAGAAGCCAAAGCCTCTGACATGGCTCGTCCCACTTCATCTCGGGGTGCAGGGGAATCCGCATACGGAATTCCTCGTCATAAGCCAACCATGACGGGCCTGGGAAGTCAACCATCGCCCGATAGATGTTGTCCAAATACTGGACCATCGGAATTGCCAAATCCGGCCGGGCCCTCAGGTACACCGCCATGTAGATGAGGTAGGCCGGCAGCCAGTTGGCCCACGTACGTAGTGGCTTGCGACGACGTGCCTGCTCCTTATCCTTCTCATCCTGCCCCTCCCTCTCTTCCTTGGTGGGCTCCCTGTTTAGGAGTGAGAAGATATCTACATACTCCCCTCGCCATATTTTCTCTTTGGTGGCCTGTGCCAAGTGGTCACCCAGTGGTAAGGAATACCCCGCTGTCGGCAAGGCCGAGACAGGCACCGCCGAAACTGCGGGCAACTGGAAAGGGGCTTGGACCAACCCAGCCACCCCGAACACATTCCCCACAGGGTAGGAAACACCCCCCACCCTGATGCCCTGGGTGGTAGATGACGCTGCCGGATGGGGCGTAAGCGGCTGTACCGCCGCACCACCCACGCGAGGCCAAGGCCATTGAAAAGCCCACCCCCCGACGTGGGAACGTGTGTAGGTGCACTAGTTTGGACCGCATACTCACATGCCGCACCCCCGAGGGCCACCCCCACCGGGGGTTCCGGCCCACTGGGGGCGTCGGAGCTCACGACCGCCGTAGAGCTCGTCGCTGGGGCCTGACCCGCACTGGACTGTTGGTTGGGGAGCTGTGAGACAGTGGCCAAAGTCGTGCCACGCGCCTCCAGCAGCTCAACCCGTCCCGTCGCCTGCCGCTGCCCAGCAGACGACGCATCAAAATGCACCCCAAAGGGAGCCCCAGCGTGGCTGGCCCGAGCCATGAAAGCCTCCAGGGCCGCAAGACGGGCCAGCAAGGCCTCCACACTGACGGGGGGCCAAGGGCCAGCCGGCCCTCCTGCTACAGGAGTGGGTACAGGTCCCTGTACTCCGGGGCCCGAATAGGGCCATGACCCCACACCCAGGCCCGGTAGGGTCGATGCAGGCACCTGCCAGGGAGGGGGACCACACCACCCCCCAAGGCTGGAAGGCTGCGCCCCTATAGAGTAAGGCCCAGTAGAATGGGAAGCACCAGGAGCGGTGTCCACCGCCTGCGGGCCGCGGGCCGCAGCCCTCGCTGGACCCATGCCCGGGTCCCCGGCCTCCGGCCAAGGGGGAATAGACCCCATCCCACCGATCCCGGTGGGTGCAGGCAAAGGCGGCAGCTGGGGAGGCGCAGCCGTGGTCCTCCGACCCGGATTGCGCCTCCGAACCGCGCGAGCCGCGCTCACTGCCGCCTTCTTCTTTGAAGGCATCTCAGCCCAAGCTATGGGAAGCCGATAGAAGAAATTAGCACTGCCGCCTTCTTCTTTGAAGGCATCTCAGCCCAAGCTATGGGAAGCCGATAGAAGAAATTAGCAGCCAAAAGGCTTCCCAGTCAAGGCAAAAGCGACGGAGGTAAGAGGGGAAAACTTCTCCGCTCCGTCGCTTCGCAAAATGGCAGCTCGGCTGCCTCGTGGCCACCCCTTTTATCAGGGAGCTGGCCACGCCCCTAACTACCCGGATGCCTTCGTCCGGTGGGGGGGCTCCTGCAAAGAGCGCGGCGGCCATTTTGGCACCACGCTTGCAATAGCTTCATATTGTTAAGGATGTGCAGCTTAGTGGTTAATGCACTGAGCTTGAGACTGGAAGGTTGGCTTTCGATTCCTGAGAGCTGCACTTGAGGACATGAAAGGAGCCTCATTCAGGTGTCTCCTAACAATCCTTTCAACCCAGAGTAATATCTGACATGAAATTAAACGTTAAGGATGTGATTGCATTTCCCCTAAATTGCAGCACTTTAGTCTGTGTGGAAAGCCCATATGCACATTCAACCAAAATGTTTCTTGCTAATTGAATATTATTTGTACTTTCATATTACGGCTATAACAAGAAGGGGAAAAATTGAGAAAATAAAATTGAATGGTTGTGCTTATCTGTTCCCTAGGGTGTAT
Organism: Bradypodion pumilum; assembly: GCA_035047305.1. Taxonomy (NCBI): domain Eukaryota; kingdom Metazoa; phylum Chordata; class Lepidosauria; order Squamata; family Chamaeleonidae; genus Bradypodion; species Bradypodion pumilum. The sequence goes on along the minus strand of JAWDJD010000011.1, from coordinate 25,819,725 downwards.
ATAAGAAATGCAAACCCAATTGCCACCAAACATTAGGCGCTTTGGCTCAACATCAAAAGATGTGAGCAAAATCCAAAGTTGCTAGTGTGCTTCTTGGACAGTTCCCCATAGAGCCATCCGGTCCTTGTGAAATATCTCTCCATAAAATGAAACACAAAATTGCTTGGGCCAGGCAAAGTATATGGGAATGGGAGGGAAGCGGTAGGAAGTTGTCAAAGGGACAACCGTGGTTATTATGTTCCTGGACAAAGGCGCATCAGGGAGGACTGACTGTAGCAAGCGTAGGTTAGGTCAAGTGAGAATTTGATTTCTGTGCTCCAAGCTTCAGGGCTGCTGTCTAGAAAAACAACTAGGAACACCATTGTCAGAAATAAGGTTTTGAATGTAAGCTCAAATATTCTTGATGATCCCAGTAAAATCAGCATGCTTTTTGCAGTTTTTCAGTTTCAATTCAGCAGTCTAAAAGTGTGTTTAAACACTGCAGGTAACCATTTCTCTTCCAACAAATAGGAAAGAAATCAGGTTATAGTCGGAGCACCCAGCAGGACCAGACTACCGTCTTCTCTGTGTCAAAGCAAAACTGATTTCTTTAAGAAGGATGCTCAGGGAGGGGAGAGCAGATTGGTGCCTTAATTGCCGTTGGAATTTTGCTGCCTCGTCATTCCATTTGCGCTTAGTTCCTGCTTTGACCAGGAAAAGTTTTTTTTTTTAATGGCAGAAAAGAAGACCAACCCTAAGCAACACAGAGGGAGAAAGGGTTAAAATACGCGGTTCCTCCAAGGAATCCAACCAAGGTGCTATAAGTGAGGGAAGCTTGCTCTTTCTTTCTTTCTTCATGTCAGAGGCACCACTAGCATATAACAACATTTGTTGTTGTTGTTGTTCAATCGCACAGTCGATTCCAACCCTTTGCGACCCCATGGACCATTTTCCTCCAGGCACCTCTGTCCTCCACCATTCTCCTCAGCCCGCCAAGCTCTGTGCCCATTGTGTCTACAATACCATCTATCAATCTCATCTTTGGATGCCCCCTTCTTTTCTTGCCCTTCACCTTTCCCAGCATCAAGGCCTTCTCAAGTGAGTCCTCCCTTCCAATTTACAAAGCTAAAATCAACACATCTAAAAACAAAATAGAATGAAAAAAGGCTAGATGACATCTGCCCAATATCAGGTTATATCTACTGCATTTCCTCTTGACAAGGTAAGGTCCTCCTCAGTGCAGGTTGAGAGGCATCATGTGCATTGAATCGTTTGGGAGATAGTTTGTATTTCCGCATTCACACAGGCTGTCATTTACAGGGAAACCCCACATTCTCAGTCTATTTAAAGCTTTCCACACAGGCCATGGTTGTTCTTGGCCAGGCGGTAGAAAGTCATGTGGTTCTGCCCAGTTATCTGGTAGCTCCTTGCTTGTCTTCCATAGTTCTAAGGAGGTTTGTGGTGGCTGGAGGGGCAGAGGTTGTGAGGAACGTCTGACTTCAGTCTCTGCTTTGGTGGTTGGTGATCAAATAGCAGATGTATAGCAACTTGTTCTCACATCCATGCATAATGTTGTCTTCTCAATGGTGAGGAAAGGAGGAATATGCCCAACAGATCTCAGTTGGGATGATGGTAAGTATCTAGGTCCCAAGATGTTTAGGCAGTAGTGGGATTCAGCAGGATCTTCCCATTTCAACAGAACCGGTAGCAGAAATTTTGGCTGGCCCCGCCCATCCAAGTTTTGAAATGAAGTACTCCTAATTCGAGTGCCCACCATACCACACCCACAGAGTAGGTAGTAAAAATCAATAAATCCCACCACTGTGTTTAGGGTTTTAGGGGCATCTTCAATACCCTGAAAAGTAAGAATGTTTTTGTTGTTCAGTTGCACAGTCGGTTCCGACCCTTTGCAACCCTATGGATCACTGTCTTCCAGGCTCCTCTATCCTCCACCATCCTCCTCAGCTCGCCCAGCTCTGTGCCCATTGTGTTTACAATACCATCTAGCCATCTCATCTTTGGCCATCCCTTTTTCTTTTGCCCTCCACCTTTCCCAGCATCAAGGCTTTCTCAAGTGAATCCTCCCTTCTCATTTGATTTCCAAAGTGCTTCAGCTTCATCTTTACTATTTGACCTTCCAATGAACAGTCAGGGTTGATTTCTTCTAATATTGACTTATTTGTTCTCCTTGCTGTCCAGGGGACTCTCAAAACTCTCCTCCAACACCACATCTCAAAGGCATCTATTCTTCTATGCTCAGCTTTCCTAATGGTCCAGCTCTCACACCCATACATTACCACAAGGAATACCATTGCTTTAACTATGCAAATTGTGGTTTGCAATGTGATGTCTCTACTTTTCACTATGTTCCCCAGGTTTCTCATAGCTTATCTTTTTATTTCATGGTTGCAATCACCATCTGCAGTGATCTTTGATCCTAAGAAAGTAAAATCTGTCACTGCTTCTACTTCTTCCCCATCTATTTTCCAGGTTCTGATAGGGCCTGTTGCCATTATCTTTGTTTTCTTGATATTGAGTCTCAAGCCAACTTTTGCACTCTCCTCCTTCAGCCCAATCAATAGATTCTTTAGGTCTTCCTCACCTTCAGCCATTAGGGTGGTATCGTCTGCATATCTCAAATTGTTGATGTTTCTCCCAGCAATTTTGATCCCATATTGTGATTCCTCCATCCCTGCATTGCACATTATGTGCTCTGTGTATAAGTTGAATAAGCAGGGTGCTAAAATGCAGCCGTGTCTTACTCCTTTTCCTGAGGCATATGATGTATTCTGGTATTCCCATCTCTTTAATTACTTGCCACATTTTGTTGTGATCTACACAGTCAAATGCCTTGGTGTAGTGAATAAAACGAAAGTAGACTTATTTCTGGTATTCCTTTGTTTTCTCCATGATCCAATGTATGTTGTCAATGTGTTCTCTAGTCCCCCTGCCCCTTCTGAACCTCACTTGCACCTCTACTAGTTCTCCCTCCACATGCTGCTGAAGTCTATCCTGTATTATCTTGAGCATCACCTTGCTGGCGTGTGGGATGAGCGCAAATGTTCGATAATTTGAACATTCTTTGACATTGCTCTTTTTGGGGATTGGAACGTAAATTGATCTTTTCCAATCCTGTGGCCACTGTTTTGTTTTCCAGATCTGCTGGTATATAGAATGTAATAATTTGATTCCATCATCTTTTAGGGCTTTGAAAAGTTTAACTGGGATACCATCATCTCCACTGGCTTTGTTGTTTGTAGTGCTTTTTAGGGCATTTCTACCTTCACTCTCTAGGATGTCTGGCTCAAGTTCAATTTCCTCATCATTGTTATTATCAGGAGTGTTGAGGTCCTTTTTGTAAAGTTCCCCTGTGTACTCTTTCCATCTTTTCATAATGTCTTCTGCATGAGCTAACTCTTTGCCATCTTTGTCGCTTATCATGTTCATTTTTGCTTTAAATGTTCCCTTGATTTCCCCAATGTTTTTTTAAAAGATCTCTAGTCCTGCCTCTTTTGTTGTTTTCCTCCATTTCTTGGCACTGTTCCTTTAGGTAGTTTTCCTTATCTCTCCTTGCTTTTCATTGAAATTCTGTGTTCAAGTGATTGTATTTTTTCTTTTCTCCTTTGACTTTTGCATTCCTTCTTTCCTCTGCTATTTTAAGAGCCTCATCAGACAACTAATTTGCTTCCTTATGCTTCTTTTTTTTTGGTATAGTTTTCCTTGCTGCTACCTGCATGATGTCCTGTATCTCTGTCCATAATTCTTCTGGCATGTTGTCTATCAGGTCCAAGCCATTAAATCTGTTCGTCATCTCCCCCGTGTATTCTTTAGGGATGTTGTCTAGGTCATATCTATTTGGCCTAATTGTTTTTCCTATTTTCTTTAGTCTAAGCTTGAATTTTGCGATCAGTAGGTTGTGATCTGAACCACAGTCTGCTCCAGGTCTTGTTTTGACTGACTGTATGGAGGTTCTCCATCTTTGGCTGCAGAGTATGTAATCAATCTGGTTTCAATGTTGGCCATCTGGTGATGTCCATGTGTAAAGTTGCCTCTTGTGTTGCTGGAAGAGGGTGTTTGCTATAACTAGTGCATTATCTTGGCAGAACTCTATCAATCTTTGCCCTGCTTCATTCTGTGTTCCAAGACCAAACTTGCCTGTTATTCCATTTACTTTTTGAGTTCCTACTTTGGCATTCCAATCTCCTAAGACAATGTGTACATCATTTCTTGGTGTCTGCTCTATGAGGTGTTGTAGGTCCTCATGGAACTGGTCAACTGTGGCTTCATCTGCACTAGTGGTTGGTGCGTAGACAGTGATATTGAAAGGTTTGCCTTGGATTCTGACTGACATCATTCTATCATTTTTTGAGATTATATCACATTACTGCTTTTCTCACCCCTTTATTGACAATTATGACTACTCCATTTTTTCTGAGGTTTTCTTGCCCACAGTAGTAGATATGATGGTTTCCAGAGCTGAATTCGCCCATCCCTGTCCATTTTAACTCTCTGATTCCCAAGATGTCAATGCTTATTCTTTCCATCTCATTTTTAACCACTTCCAGTTTTCCTTGATTCATAGATTTTACATTCCATGTCCCAATGCAGTATTGTTCCTTGCAACACTGTATTTCTCTTCCCCCTTTCCTGTCCCTCCCCTTCTTCCAATCTGCTGTGCTAAACATCCTATTTCATCTAGACTGTCCTTTTGTTTCACCTTTTATTTTGGTCAATAGGGTTCTCTTGGCAAACTTTGTGGTGTACTTTGCCGATTTCTATGCCAGTATCCTCCCATGATACATGTTATCATAGTTTAAAGACAAAGATTAATACAGTTTAAAAACAGAGTATTATCATGCATCTTATCACAGGTTAAAACACAGTATCAGAGTAAAAGTTGAGCTATTTAAGGAAAAGGAAAGTTCACTATATTATGTCTAGTCTCTACTTTAAGTTCACTATATCAAGTCACTATGTAAGTCAGTTTCTTGCAGTTTCTATATTAAGTAATCTATGTTAAGTCAGCTACAGTATTGCAGATTAATTCCTTATCCTTTGCATGCAGCAGCTCCTTTTATGGCTGAGGGGGGTGCCGGGTCAAGGCTCTGACCTGCATGTTCCCACTCTTCCTCCTTCCCCTCAGCCGTGTGGTGAGCGTGGAGGTGGTCGGGACGACGGTGGATTCGGTCTTTCTCCTGCTTGCCTCTGGCACCTGGTGAGCGAGGGGAGGTGGTCGGGATGATGTCGGGTCCGAGTCTTCCTCCTGCTCACCTCCGGCACTTGGCAAGTTATGGGGAGGTGGTCGGGACGATGGCGGGTCTGGTCTTTATCCTGCTCGTCTCTGGCACCTGGCGAACAAGGGGGAGGTGGTCGGGATGATGGCTGGTCTGGTCTTTCTCCTGCTCGCCTCTGGCGCCTGGCAAGCAAGGGGGAGAAATAGTGCCACCTTATTGTGGCCTGGTATCCTGAGTGCAAGGAGAAAGACCCTTGGCCAGTGTCTCAGCTTGCTAACGGTCCAGACTCAGATTCAGAGAGCAAGGAGCCTGTTGCCGGCTCAGATCTGGACTTTGAGCACAAGGAGATGGACCTAGCATCAGCCACGCAGCCTGCGGCCAGTTTGGAGCCAACTCCTAGTAGCCAAGCCAGTCAAGCAGACTGGGGCTGGACAGGAGATCTGACAGAAGCAACAGGTTTCAGCACTCTGGTGATCTGAGAGGAACCCAGCAGGTCCAAAAGGTGCAGGGCTCAATTAAGAAATGATCTAAAAGCTAAGATGAAGAAGGGCTAGGACCATGATGGCTAACTTTAGCACTCCAGCTATTCTTGAACTTCAATTCCCAGAAGCCCTGATCAGCAGGAGTACTGACTTGGGCTTCTGGTGATTGAAGTCCAAGAACACATGGAGTGCCAAGGTTAGCCATCACAGGGCTAGATCCTGCCTTCACAGATGGGCATCAGCTGCAAGCCCTGAGCCTCCTTAAAAGAAGGGATCTGCTGGCAATCTCTTGTTGGAGCAATTCATTTTGGACCCACAACACTGTGTTACTAGCATCTCTGCTCTTGGAAACCTGAACCTTTGCCTATGCTACTACCGACGACATCCCTGGATCACCTTTGTGCCTACTGTCTGCTATCAAACAGCTTCTGAACTCAGCTACCCATGACCACAGCTTTGTTTACCCCTCTGGACTTTAAAGTAAGACTCTCTCCTACCTTGTGCAGCTGCCGATCTGCTTGGCTGAGTGTCTGGGCCATAACGCACCTACATACAAAGGACAGGCATTTGTTGAGTCACGGGAATGCCAAGATTTGAAGTACTAACCTTGGTGGAGAAAGCCTCAAAATGCTCACTGAAGATTGTGTGTTGTCAGTGGCCCTTCATAGGATAAATTTCCCCACTCTTGTTTTAAAGGGAGTTCCCATGTTTTTCATTTGCATTCGCTTCCTTGAAGTAAAACATGACAGAGATTTTTATGGTAGCATTATTCTCCCATGCTTTGTGGTTTTGCTGCCCACACAAAATACTTGCCAGCTCATAAGTTCCTGATGGTTTTCTTTATCCTAGTCCATGTTTCTTAAATTACGATTATAATTATTATTAGCAAAGTGTCAACTCTGAAGTCAATAAAGTCACACAGTCCATGAAAAGAACTACATGAAAAGGATGATTCATCCAATGACATTTAAGACACAGGAGAGGAGTAGAATTAGTGCATTAGAGATGACTATGAATCGAAGACAGAATGTAAAAAAGCCCAATGGATTATGTGTAGCATCCATGGAGAAATTGTGGGGGGGTGAAACATTCAGTTGTACAGGGCACACCAAAAGATGTAATCCATTATGCTTATGCATAAATACCAAGGTAGCAAAAGGTGTGGTGTCATATCATCATTCTTTTTAGTTTCACTATATCTGAAAACAACAGCCAAGGAATGGGAATATGCAGCATACAAATATAACATCATACTTTTGGGGTGATGGTGAGCTATCATCTCATCCTCCTGAATGGTGGCCCCATTTCCCAATCCTGGCAACTAGAGCTAGGTGGGGATAGCCCTATCATGAGGCAACTTAGGTGACTGCCTCAAACTGTAGATTCTGGGTCCAGAATCAAAACTCCCAGCTGTACCAACAAAACAGTCTAGTCAAATACCATTTTTGGAGGGCAAACCTCTGTTTGCTACACAGCCTAGTTTCCAGTGGCATTTCCTCTACTGAGGGGGACCATCACCCGACACAAAGGGGCTCATTCACCTATAGCCCCTTTACAGAGTCAGATTACACAGGGTTGCAAAAAAAATATAAGCTGCATAGGATATTTTGGGTAAATTTTATGTTTTCTAGTGTGCTGAATCCAAAAATGACCTTGATTCCCCCCATCGTGTACAGATTTTTTCACAAAATATGAGGGTTTTGCATCAAAAAGCATAAGAGTGATGAGAAAAATCACTATTTTATTACAATGAACTAAACATATTTCTTATAATTAAACACACAATCTTTACCTATAAGGAAGGACGTTAATCGTTGGAATGTAACAAAGACTCCCGCACCCGGCTCAACCATCCCTAACCAAGCCATCTGCACTTACCTTACTCCCGCCTCAAAATCGCCGCAAGGGTCCGGAGGTCACCAGTGGGGCAGCCGCCCCACGAATGCGACCAAAAAAAGAAAACTATGAGTCCCAGAGTCCTCTGCACTGCGCAACCCTTCAGCAATCAGGCTGAGGGACGCGAGTGCAGAGGAGGCTGGGAACGCGCGGTGCGCTGACTTAAAAAAAGCGCCAGGAGGGAAAGAATTTGAAAGACCCAGCCGGAGCCAGGAAAAGGTAAGTGCAGTTGGTGGGGGTTAGGGAGTGGAGGGAAAGCCACAGCCCCAGTAACCATGCCACCACGCCTTGCTCCCCTCACTCCATAACCCCCACCGACTGCACTTAACTTTTGCCGGCTCTGGCTGGGTCTCTGAAACTCTTTCCCTCCCGGCACGGCCTTTTGCGTAGGGAGAAGCACAGGCCTCTCCTTCGTCCCTGTGGGCAACGTGGCCTCGATGCCCACATGGACAAAAGAGAGGCTGGAGCGCCTCCTGGCCTACCGGAGAGAAGGACTCACTTCTTTCTGGGTTGGCTGGGAATGAAAGTTCCGTTCCCAGCCAACCTAGAGAGAAGCTAAGCCCCTCCATGATGGGGATTCCTTCTCTCTGGGAGGCAAAGGTGCTGCCTTTGCCTTCCGAAGAGAAGGAATCGCTTCTCTCTGGGTTGGCTGGGAATGAAAATTTTGTTCCCAGCCAACCCAGAGAGAACACACTCTCTCTCTCTGTCACACACACACACACACACACACACACACACACACACACACACACACACACACACACACACACACACACACACACACACACACACACACACACACACACACACACACACACACACATACACTCAAAACGCGGGAAACACTACCCACCCACCCACCCAACATGGGATAACCCTCCCCCCACCCCACCCACCCACCAACACACACACGTAAAAAAACATGCGGGAAACACTACCCATTCACCTACCCATCACAGGACAACCCTCCCCTCTGCCCCACCCACCCACCAATACACACACACACCAAAACTTCCCTCCCTCAGCAAGTAGCCTCCACCATCTTCTCCTGTCTCCTCTGTCTGACTGTCTCTCTATCTAACTCACTAATCCCCTCTGGTGGTCTACTCTATCTGTCAATCTCTCTCTCTCTCTCTCACACACACACACACACACACACACACTGCTTCTCTCTCTCTCTCTGTCTCTCACACACAACACACACACACACAACACAACACACCACACACACACACACACACACACACACACACACACACACACACACACACACACACGACACTCCTGCCTTGCCAGGAATTTTTAATGTGTGTGTTGGTGGTTGGAGTGGTATTGTATGGGAGGTGGGGTTGTGCACACCCAAAACCACCCCTAACTACCAACACACACATTAAAAATTCCCGGCTGGCCAGGCACAAATATGCTAGTTTCTTCATAATATAGACTTAACATTCTGTGTTCACTCTTTTTGTCTGTGAAACCTTTTCTTCTTATCTTTTATGTTCCTCCAAACATGCTTTCACTTTCTATTTTCTGTTTCCTGTTTGAGCATCTAACAGTAGTCAGCTAGTGTTGTGTTTTGAAGAAGAAGAGCACACGACAGCACTTTGGGCTAAACTAGAGGTAGTTTATTAGAGTTGAGTACAGATTAGAAATACAGGTGTCGGCTGAACCTCCGGCTACGACCATACAACAAAACACACTGGAAAAGCAGGGGCGAGGTATCACTTACAGGAAGGCAGTCAAAGGGATACATTTGCCCAGACTAAATAAGGGCGGGAAAAACCTGTGCGGAACCAACTAGAATGATAACAATATATAAAAGGGTGCCTTGCACCAAAAGGGTGCAATGCAGCAACAGCTTGATCGCAATTGCTCTTAAGCAATATACGTTAATTAGGGCTTGAACACAACAGCTAGCATATTGACATTCCACCTTCCATGGTAGTGTCTCTCGATATCACAAACATCCTAGTGAAATCTTTCACCCTGCTCTTCACTGTAGGCTCCCAAGTTTTCAGGAAACTAGTCGACATGGGAGTGTAAGAAATGAACTTTTAATCTCATTTTGCATCCTTGAGCTTTATATGCATTCAACATGTGTTGTACAATGGCTTTGTAGTAAGGACAATGAACTACATCTTTGAAAGAGTCCCATGCTTCCTTTTCTTTTTTTTCCATTGTTTCTAAAAAGAGGGGATCGGATAACAGGTTTCATATGTTGGGGCCAGTTAAAATTCGCTCTTTCAACTTGGCTTCAGACAGTTTTGGGAACTTGGAACACAGATATCTGAAACATTCCCCATCTTTTGGCAGTGATTAAGAAACTGCTTCATAAGCCCTGATTTAATGTGAAGAGGTGGCAATAAAACCTTTTCTGTTGGAACTAAGGTCGTATTAACGACTTTTTTTTGCCGGAGATTAAGGTGTCTTGAAGTGTCCAGTCAGTTTTTGTCCAATGGAGGTCTCTGGCTCAACTGTCCCACAAACATAGGAAGCAGGGATATTTTGTATAACCTGCCTGCTGGCCTAACAACATGGTTAGTATTTTAAAGTCTCCACAAACCATCCAGCGATGTTCTTGATATTTGATTTTGTCAAGAATCACAGTTAAATCATTATAGTTTTCATCCAAATGCACTGAGTGTCCTATAGGAAGTGATGTAAATGTATTTCCATTATGCAGCAAGACTGCTTTGAGGCTTGTTTTAGATAAATCAATGAATAGGCACCACTCAGATGAATCATATTCTATTTCAAAGCACTTCATTAGCCCTTGAACATCACTACAATGAATGAGATTTCCATCTTTGGGGAAAACTGAGTGAATTCTTTCTCTTGGTGCCAGTACCATGAAAATGATGTTCCAGGTGACAGCAGGTTTTTATTTGTTAGTATTGACACCAGCAATTCGGCTGAATCTTTGGAAAGGCCTAAATCTCTAACTAGGTCATTGAGCTCACTTTGAGAAAAAAAATTGAGGTATCTCATCAACAGAAAAATCTGAGCTAGATTCGTCCTGGGAAGACAATGTGTCTCCATCCTCCAAATCGTTCAGGATATTATCCAAACTGGAAGGTGGATGGGGAACTGGTATTTCAGAGCATGAAGCACTTGACGAATAGCTGAATTAAGGTTTGGGTAAGATATCTTCTTTTTATTTTTTGTATTAAAGTCTTTCACATCTACTGAACAGAAATAGCAGTCGGTAGTGTGGTTTTGATGTTCATACCACATCATAGGAATGCAAAAATGGAATGAGGATTTCTTACTTTTAAACCACAAACGAAGAGCTTCTTCGCACCTTTTACACACCTTATGAGGAGCCCATGCTTTGTCTTGATCCCCAAGTTGCAACTTGAAGTAAGCGAAATACATTTTCTTCACAAAATCACTTATGTTTCTTTGTTGACTTTTAATAGTGTATTCACCACAAATAAAACAAAAGTTGTCCGGAGAAATAACATAACCTCTTGGAGCCATAATGCAGAACTAAAAATGAGCACAGTCACATTGGAATGCGGGATGTAAACTGAGTGTGGCTCATACAGCAAACAAGATCCTGAACTTATTTAGCATGTTGAAACATGATCAAATCTGACAGTAGGCTTATTTATACTCATTTATAATACCCCAGAGAACATGTCAAAACATGCTCAACCCAGCCAGTAAGATTCCTGGATATGTTCACCTTTCGCTACAAACAAAGTAAACCTATTGGGACATAATCATCTGACCTTCCTCACACCACTAAACCTACACTACGCATAGTGGTGGGCTAAAAAAATATATACTACCACACTGTGGGTGTGGTATGGTGGGTGTGGCCAAGGGGAAATCCCTGTGTTGCACCCAAATTAGGACTACTTTATTTCAAAACTTGGATGGGCATGGCCAGTCAGAATTTCTGCTACCTGTTCTGGTGAACTGGTGCGAACCTGCTGATGCCCACCACCGAGTATGCCCCCTCCAATTCCTCTTATTTTCTCTTTGCATTATTCTTGGTTCTAGCTCTAATAAATATTAAATGAATGTATGGAATAATTTTTGGATAGGGTTTTTAGAATCTATACCTAAAAAAGTCAAATGTCCCTGTGTGGGGCCGTAAAACAAACCCACACCCCTTAACTGTCCCCTTCCACACTATGCACACACATACCTGGTGCAGGGGAGACGGTCAAAGTCAGGGTCTGGACCACCGTATGCCCCACAAAAACAGAGAAAAAAATTACAACCCCCAGCAGCCAGTGCGACACACCTCGGCCAATCGGGAAGAATAGAATGCAAGCGTGCAAAGAAAAATGGTTGGAGCACCCAACCAAAAAAACAACAACGATTGGAACGTTGAGGCCGCTGACGCGAGTGCAAGCAAAACAGCAAAGGCTGCCTAGAGCCAGAGGCAAAGATGGGTGAGCCGGCATGAGGGCAGAAGTAGATTCGACAACAGGCCCACCACACACAAACAAAAAAACAAAGGCCAGAGAGGGCCGCAGCGCTCAGGCATGCCCACAACATCAGCAGCACACAGGGCCATGGCCCGGGCATGGAAGGCGCCACCGCAGACCATGTTGGCGGTAGCTATGGAAGGCAAAGGATGCAACTGAACATGCGTCCGGGGAGCGGGGGGCGGGGGGGGAGAGACATCCAGCCCCATTTCCCTCACCTCTATTCTTGTGCCACTGCCTCCTCCTCAGCTACGGAAGGCCGCCTTAGCCCCCACCTTAGTCCAAGGTGGCCCAGCCGAGGACTGATGATGGACATAGCAACCCCCCCCCCCCCCAGCAGCAGGAGACCAGGTCATGGTGGTGCAGGAAGAGAGAGACCCTACCTTGACAGGTAAAGAGGGCATGGCACCACTGCATTGCGATCCCTCATCTTGGCAGGTTCACCATTGGCCGAGACCGAAACGGCCCCCACCCATCCCCAGGGCAAAGCCCGGGCAGCCATGCTAGTCAATAATAGAATATCAGATTTTGGGTTAAAGGCAAACTTCATGCTAAATTAAACTAAAAACATGAGTTTTGCAAGAAAACTTGACAAGATGGAATGTTTTAAGTATTTTTCTCAGTTTCACTAAGTAAAAATCTATAAGAAAAAGTAAAAAAATCCTATGGGTTTTTTTGGTTGCAGACCTGTGTTATTTAACGCCACCCAACATTTGGTGTTGAGTCACTAGCTGTACTGTCTACTCCATTACTATAGTGGGATGTCCGGCCAGACATATCCTCTATGGGGGAGACAATTTGAAATAGCACATGTAAGAATGGCTTGAAAGAGAAAAACATAATTGGCAGACCACACCCCAGCTTTGGCATCTTCAGTTTCTTCAGTAAAATTGAAAAAAGAAAAAAGAGAGAGAGATAATAATAATTTCATGTCAGAAAACATGACACTATGCCACTGGGGGAGCTGTGGTTTAGAGAAATTAAAATGTGGGATTATGGCTCTGGAGAGCAACGATCAAATCTCCAGTTGGATGTGAAGGTCATCTTGGCCCAGTTACTGTCTCCCAGCCTGAACTACCTCACAAGGCTTTCTTGTGGCTGAACTGTAGGAGGGCCATATATGTCACCTTAAACCTGCTGGACGAAAGGCAGGCTATAAATGTAACTAGGTGTGGGGATAGTGGATAGTAATGGATCAAGAGGAAATAAAGGTAAAGGAAAAGATAGCAGAGGTATCATTTACAATGAAGTGGTAGTTTGTGGTGCATGTGGCTCAAACTTTATTAAAAATCATTTGGGGAGTCTAAGAAAAATCCAGTGCAGCAAACTAAATGGCAAAGGAAAGACAACACACGATGTTGTCAACCTCTTTTCAACCTCTTCATAAATGATCTAGAAGTAGGAGTAAATAGCAAGGTTGCCAAATTTGCTGAGAACACTAAATTATTCAGGGCAGTGAAAACTGCGAGCGATTGTGAGGAGCTCCAGAGGGATCTCTTGACATTTGGGGAAGTGGGCAAAACAGTGGCAAATGAGCTTCAACACTAGTAAGTGCAGAGTGATGCACGTTGGGGCAAAAACCCCAATTACATTTATAAACTGATGGGGTCTGAACAATCTGTGACAAACCAGGAAAGGGACCTTGGTGTCCTGGTGGAGGAGAGCTCAATGAAGGTGTTGACCCAGTGTGCCTCAGCAGTGAAAAAAGCAAACTCAATGCTAGGGATCATTAGGAAGGGTATAGAAAATAAGTCAGCAAGTGTCATTTTGCCTCTTTATAAATCTATGGTGAGGCCCCATCTGGAACACTGTGTACAGTTCTGGTCGCCATACCTCCAGAAGGATATTATGGAGCTGGAAAAAGTGCAGAGGAGGGCAACCAGAATGATTAGGGGACTGGAACACCTTCCTTACCATCTGAGGCTGCAACGGTTGGGCCTCTTCACTCTTGAACGATGGACGGCGTCTAAGAGGTGACCTGATTGAAGTTTATAAAATCATGCACAGTGTGGATAAAGTACATAAGGAAAAACCATTTTCCCTACCGCACAACACTAGAACTAGGGGGTACTCCATGAAACTTTTGGGTGCTAGTTCTCAAATAAATAAGAGAAAGTACTTTTTCACCCAGAGGATCACTGGTCTATGGAACTCCCTGCCAGAAGAAGTGGTTACAGCTGTCAGTCTTGACAGCTTTAAGAAAGGATTAGACAAGTTCATGGAGGACAAAGGTATCAATGGCTATAATTATGGGATACCTAAGGACAACCTCCAGGTTGGAGAGATAGGCAGGATATCTCTCAATGCCATTTCCAGGAAATCCTAAGCAGGTGAAGGCATCTGCTTGGGAATCCTCTGAAGCAAATGGTGAGCCACTGTGTGAGACAGAATGCTGGACTGGATAGGCTGTGGCCTGTTCCAGCAAGGCTGTTCTCATGTTCTTATGTTAAGAGGTAAGGAGAATCTGATCTTCTCTTTTCCTGGAAAATTATTCTAATAAATTGTTCAAGATAATGAGATGCTGAGTACTCAGTTGGAGCAAAGGTGAAGGGTGCAGAGATGGCTTGGAAATCTCACCCAAAGACTATGTATGGTCTTACACCTGCATCTGTTAGCTTGACATTTTTTAAAAAAAACAATGAGAGATACTTCAAACCCAGTCCAGAGATGGCTCAAAACCTTAGCAGCAAGAGAGAGCACTTTAAACACTGTTATTAGAGTCTGGTGTTGGCAAAAGTCAAGAAGCACTCCAAATGTTTGTTTCAGACCACTTTGTTGCCATTGTTGTTGAAATAACTGACCCTTTGCTCTAGACACCATCTTTGTGGCTTCCGAAGCAGGATTGAAAATGCAAATCATCAAGAACATGTGATAAGATGACACAAGTTTCCACTTCAAAAAGCCATTATATTTTCATCCACAGGCCAGTAAGAATAGTATAATGTATCTGTGCATAGAATCAATGACATAATTAATCTTTCATCCATCTAGTGAAAACACCCAAGTGTAAATATCAAAAGAAAGACATCTGCTTCTAGATGCCAGCAAGAGGGCAAAATAAAAATGCTTCTGCAGACCTTTCGAGGATTCGTTGCTGACATTTGAAGAGCTTGTTATGTCAGATAAGACTGTTTCTGATCACATATTGCTTGCAAAACACTAGCTGCTGCTATTTCCATCTTGCTTTTAATGATACCTAAGGCCAGGGAATCTCAACCTGTGGCCTGTGGGCCAGTTTTGGCCATGGTACCATTTTATTTGACCCCCGCTGCCTCCAACACACCAGGAAGTGCCATGTGGTGGAGGAAGGGCAAAATGGCCATCCAACCCCGAAAGCTGTCTGAGGGAGCATGATCTGGCCATCGGCTTAAAAAGGTTGAGAACTCCTGCTTAAGGCTATGATGGTCTTGTCTGGTCTTAAATCGACAAGTGTGTTGCCCTATGTTAGGCAGCGGACTCAGGCTCAGTGGCAGCCATGAAAAAAGGGCAGTATACCTTGGTTGTAAGGCTTCTCATCAGACTGGCATTTTCTGTTTCCTTTTGTTGTCATTGTGTGCTGTCAATTTGGAATTCACTCATAATTATTCTAATAGGGCTTTCAGGATAAGTGAGAGGTTTAAGGAATGGCTTTACACCCCACAGTGGATTTCCATGCTGAACAGGGTTTCGTGAGTCCCAGTCCATTGCTCTATCAACCACATCACACTTTCAATCACCTTCTTGAAAATGGGAATATTGTAATTGGTTTACATAGAAAGGAAGATATGGCCATTTTAAGACCTGATGTATCAAGCCCAGTTTTCAATCATTCTTTACCACTTTTTCTAGTACACAGTCAGACAAGAAGTTCATCTAGGGAAACTACATTAACAAACACCTTTTATTATATCTAATCCTACATTTTCCCCAAGGAATTGTAAGAACAGAAGTGTTATCCCTCTTGTCACCCTTGTTTATCATTCCTACAATCCTGCGAAGTAGATAGAGATGGGAGCACTGGTTCATTGTCACTGGTGGAGCATCAATCAACTATTTTTCTTTTTCTTCTTGTGCCGTATCCATTTCTGAATAATGGTTACCATCATGGCGATCAGCCATGAAGATTGTCCTGAGAATACAATGCAATGGCCTTTCATTTGCCTTCCACATCACAGCATGATACCTCCACCACTGATCCAGTTCTGTGATTCACATTCTGGTCCTGAGCCCTTATGGCACACAAAGGCCTCCTCAGCCCCAGGCCAGTATGGATGAAGCTGCTGCCCTCCATCAATAGGGATTCAAGTGAGATTTAATCCATTTGGGGACCACCACCCTTCCCTGTGGACTTTGCCACCCAAGGCCGTTAGTCCTCAGAATTGTCAGGTTAGTTAACCTTATGACCAGCATTGAGTCCCTGGGATAACCTGGCCATAGCAAGATAACCTAGCCAGACTGAATCGACTATTGGAGATTGAAAATGCCCTACATGGTAGTGGGCCAAGATACCTAAGAGACCGCATCGTCCCAAGAGTGTCTGTCCGTCCAACCAGAGCGGACTGGAGAGGCTCTCTAATTGTTCCATCTGCCAGAGGGTCTTGCCTCTCTGGCACACAAAGGAGGGCCTTTTCCGTGTTCGCACCAGCCCTGTGGAACCTCCTGCCAGTAGAGTTGCGGGAGCAGACGGAGCTGCTGCCTTTCTGAAAAGAATTAAAAACCTGGTTGGTGGGCAGGTGTGGTGCTCAGATAGAAGAGTGGCCCCTGCCTGTTGGTTTATAAAATGAAGCCTCCCCATCTTTTTAATGCAGGCAGTTTTAATGTGGTTAGTTTTTAATAGGTGGGTGGGTATGTTGGGGTTTTAATTGTTTTTAATATATATGTTTTAATCCTGCTGTGAGCCGCCCTGAATCGGGTTCGCCTGATTGGGCGGCATAGAAATTTGAATTATAAATAAATAAGTAAATATTGCCTTTTGTTGTAAGAATGGCGCTAACTGTCCCAATATTTGGTTTGCCTTACTACATCGTGGAGTACTGCAGTGGCTCAAGTCGCTAAGACGCTGACTGGGAAGCAGAAGGTCAGCAGTTCAATTCCCGAGTACTGCAGGACGGAAATGAGCTCCCATCTTCATCCCAGCTCCTGCCAACCTAGCAGTTCGAAAGCAAGAAATTGCAAGTAGATAAATAGGAACCACTTTGGTGGGAAGGTAACAGCGTTCCGTGCGCTCCGGTGTCTAGTCATGCCTGCCACATGACCACGGAAACGTCTGCAGAAGCAGACAGCGCTGGCTCTTCGGCTTAGAAACAGAGATGAGCACTGCACCCTAGAGTCGGATACGACTAGCCTTTGAGCAAGGGAAACCTTTACCTTTACCTTTACTACATCGTATGTTATTTTCTTTGTCCATTTTGCCATCTTCAGTAAATGTTGTTCCTAAGCATTTGAACTCTGCCACTTGTTTTATATTTGTTCCCTCCATAATGATATTTAAAGTATGGAAGTTTCCTTCCATTTGCTATTACCCCAGTCTTCTCTTTACTGATTCCCATATTATTTATCTTGCATTCTTGGTTCATAGACCTAAGGTCTTGCTTTAATTCATTAGCTGTGCTTGTTATCAATGCCTGGTTATCAGCAAAAAGTAATTCATTGATATTGTTTCCATTCATGGGATTAGCTTTTTGTTATTGTTGCTGCTTATGCTGTATGTAGGTGATAAATAATAATGGTAATAGTACTATGTAGTCTATTTAGGTGATGAATAATAATGGCAATAGAGGGCTTAACTGAAGCCTTCTCCTACCATGGTGACATCCAGATGTTTCATTTTACAACTCACATTGTCTCCAGTCTTTGTCTATGAATGTCACACGCAAGCATATCAGGATGGGAAAAACAACTTCCCACTATAATGCTCTCTACCAATTTTCATGGGATGCAGACAGTGTTGTGGCATCAAGCATAAGTGTTAATATACACCTGCTAAAAACAAGATAGCTACTTTCCTGGATAAACACAATGTTATTGCTGCAAAGTGGTAATAGACAACAACTGAGCAAATATGAGATATAGAGTTCAGTAAGTGCAACACACATGGCAAAATAAACGAGCAATTGTTGACGTGAATGCTGGAGTATTTTGTGCCTTGCAGCAAGAAATATATTGGCAGATATGACAACAATTATTTGCATAACATGTACCGGGGGGAGGGATGCAACTCTTGACTATTTGTGCAGCTCTGTAAGGAAAGCTGAGAAAACAGATTGGAAAACATTGACACCTGTGGGAAACCCTGGCATGAATTGTGGGAGACTGTTAATCCTCAAGAGCCAGATGGATAGGTAAGAGAAATAGTTCACCTCCGATGAGTTAATAAAAAGGGCATTTATTTTAGAATAAATTGCACTGGGGGGGGGGAGTGGAACTTACCATTGAGTAGGCATTTATAGGATTGAACTCTAAAGGCTGAGGGTTTACACATGGTGGGGTGAAGCATGCGAGTAGAGTCCTTCCTGATATAGGTTTCATTGTCATCAAAAGGAAGAGGGGGACAAAGCTACAGGTGGAATTCAAATAGACTTCTAACACTATATGATGCAAGCCCAAACACACCATTTTAAATTGCAATAGGGCTTCTAACTTGGTTTGCTGGGGATGTTCTTATTTCATCTCCCAATCAAATCTCGGACTGCCAAAATGAAGCCACTTTGTTGGCTTTGTCTTTGGCCAAACTTAAGTGCACGTTTCTGGCAGCAATAGGCAGACCAGTAAATGAGCTGGATTAAATATCTCTCCACTTTCACACAGCATGTTGTTGTTCCCCAGCAGTCCTCACTTCAGCATGCCGATCTTGCATTTAGGGATGTCATGAAGAATCCATTATGACTTATAATGTTGCCTAGGTCACATTGTATTAAGTGCCTATTTATTTGTATTCTGATAGAAATCATTTGCTTAGTTTGAGAATCACAACATTTTCCAAAAGTTGGCATAAGCATACACTACTGTGTCCAGCAGTAACCTGTAAGAGTCGAACTTTTCACCCTAGACTCACCAGATGGGACGGGGAAGGAGTATGATGTATGTATGATTTCATCCACATTACTCATACATGTACTAGGAATGACCAGAACATCTATACAGTCATATAATATAGAAATACTATAGCTGGCAAGGATTGGCATACAAATGCCTAGTTACTGTATATCATCTATAACATTAAGAGTAGATTAAATGATGCACTTGCCTTGCCAAGAACCCTTATAAAAAAGGAAGGGAATCAAAGCAGATCATCTTAGATCATCCTGAGGGGGAAGCCTCATCAAGGAACTCACACACACACACACACACACACACAGGGAGATGCCTTCCAGATTTCATGCCATGCTGTGATGCCAACTCTACACACTCTATGGGGGCAAACCAAGCCCGTTAACAGACAATTAGCCAGAGAGAAACATGTAGCTATGAAATCTGATTTATTATTTTACTTTCTTGCACCCAGTGAATATTGTAGAGAAGTAAGATAGGATTTTAAGAAGCAACTCTGTATATTGTTCAAATGCCTATTTTTATGGAAATAGCACTTTGCTAATAAAAGAACCTATGCTACTGAAAAGGAGTGTTTTCTTCAAGCAATAGGAATTGGGAGTAGAAGGGTGAGATAAAGAAATTAACAACTCTAAACAAAGAGATTCCTTCAATCTCCAAGATTTTGGATACCAGAGTCCTGAGAGGAAGGGTAGTGGTGCAGCCTTCACCCTGAGTCAGAAGGCAACAAGTTGAATGAGGGGAAAACTTCAAAGAAGGCACATTGCCACAACTTAGCACCCAATTATTTCAAGAGGACAAACACACTCACTTTCTACTCTTCCCAGTGCAGCCAGGAGGGAGGAAAAAATCGTGTTTGTTTACAGTCAGGGCCACTGACTTCATTTAGCCACCCGTACCCAGCTAATAAAGAGAAGCAGGGGGCCATTTCTCTCACCAAATATTTACTACAAGCCAGAGCAGAGTCTACATAGCAAGGCCAAAGCACTGGGCATTTTTAAAGCACCACTGTCCCCTTACAGATGAGACGCGGGGTGGCTACCAGAAAATTAAAGGTAAAGGTAAAGGTTTCCCTTGCTCGAAAGCCAGTAGTATCAGTCTCTAGGGTGCAGTTCTCATCTCTGTTTCAAAGCCAAAGAGCCAGCATTGTCTACTTCTGCAGACGTTTCCATGGTCATGTGGCATGCATGACCAGACACTGGAGCACACGGAATGCTTAATTAAGAGTAAATCAGACAGGGGGCGGCAACGGTCACAAGGGATTCCAACCCTCATCCTATTCAGGGTCCTTCAAGTGACATAGTGGAGGTTGGGTTCCTCAACCATATCCTCCTTTGATGACGTTCCTTGTCCAGTGAGCTCCTTCCTCCATCTTCTAATTTAGTTTTGCTGTTGTGTGCCCTTAAGAATGTTTGTTCTTGCCATAAAGCTCTTCATGAATCTGAGCCAGTGGACCTGAGGCTCATATACATTCAGAGGATGTCGAGGGTCATTCTCTTGCTTAGTTCTCTCATCATCCACTGCTTCTTCTCCCCTTATCTTAGGTGGAGCAATAGCAACAAGAGGGTATATGTTTTCAACTGGTGTAGGTTTGAGGCATCCTGTCACTATATGCATGGATTCATTAACAGCAATGTCAACTTGTTTTGTATTTGTGGATGCACTCCATACTGGAAAGGCATACTCTGCTGCAGAGATGCTCAGGGCCAAAGCGGATGTACGCAGTATGGGACCCTGCCACCTCCCTCCCGCCACCCATGCCACTGGCCTGGGAGGAGAGGCACCTGTGGCTGCTGATGCTGCCCTCCTGGCCCCGCCTGGCCAGAGGGCAGAAGAAGCGCTGCTGCCGCGACCAGTGAAGGGACTCCACCGTCTCCCACCTGCTGCCCACGCCACCGGCCCGGGAGGAGAGGCACCCGTGGCTGCCGACGCCGCCCGTTGAGGACGTTATGTCCTCATCCCCACCAAGGGCATTGAGCCCCAGGTTCCACCAGGTGCATTGAGTCCAGGCTCTGCCAAGAGCCTTGAGTCCCAGGCCCCATTGGACATGAGTAGCTAGGACTTGGACAATATGTTTTATGTGTTTTTATTGCTTGAATTTGTTTGGAATTTCTTATGAACACTTTTGTATTTCTTCTCGCCCTGCACGAGAAAGGCAGTATATAATGATGATGATGATGATGATGATGATGATGATGATGATGATGATGATGATGATGATGATGATGATGATGATGATGATGATGGAGGCTGGGGTTAGAGAGCCCTCTTTCTTACACAGGGCTTGCTTTTCTGTTGAACAGCAGGAAAGCAGTGGCTAGGGAGAGTGGAGGCAGCAGAAGCAGTGGCAGGACATCTTTGATGTTTGGAAAGACTCCCTTGTGCCACTGCTGTTGGTGTGTGACCTGGCTGTTGTCCTAGCATTTGCTGGATAAGCTTGCCGTGCAGAAGAGGTAGGGCTCTTTCACCCCATCAAGACACAGAGGAAGCCCTACTATTGCAACTAAAAGGTAGAATGCTTGAGTTTATGGATTGTGTTTCAATAGCTGTGGTGGTTTAGTGGTTAAGATGCTGAACCTGATGACTAGAAGGTTGATAGGTCAGCAGTTCAAAACCCAAGTGCTGCAAGCTCCCAAGAAATTGTCAAAGGTGATGGGTTTATATTAGATAATGAATAATGTATCAAAGCAATAACATCAGGAGAGGGATACTAGTACCTAGGAGTTTCTCAAGCTTCTGACCAGCTACACAACCAAGTCAAAAGAACTACTTCTACAAAATACATAAATTGGGTCCAGAAAATCTTGAGGTCAATATCATCAAAGCAATTAATACCTGGGCAGTGCCTGTTATATAATATACAGCTGGAATAATTGAGTGGACCCAAATGGAATTAGACAACCTTGATTGATAAACAAGGAAGCTATTGACCATCCATCATTCCCTGCACACAAAAAGTAATGTTGATCATTTGTACTTACCAAGAGCTGAGGGTTGCAGAGGACTCTTACAGGTAAAACAGTCAGTAGTGGAAGAAAATCATAGCTTGAATGACTACATTAAGAATAGTGAAGAATCTATGCTTCAGGAAGTGAACAAAGGAGGACTTTGGAAAACAATGAAGAAGAAAGCTGAATGCAGAATGGAAAGGATAGAAAGTCGAGGTGCAAATTGGAAAAACAAGCCTATGCATGGTCAATATGTGAAAAACATAGAAGGCAATGCTGACCCAAAGCTGACATGGGGATGGTTGAGAGCAAGAGTCTTAAAGAAGGGAACAGGATTTATCTTGGCAGCTCAGGAACAAGTTTTGCCAACAAATTGCATGAAGACAAAAATACATCACACATTCAACAATAGCAAATGCTGGCTTTGTAATGTAAAGGATGAAATAGTAGATCATATGATCAGAGGATGCAGCAAAATTTCACAGACTGATTATTTGCAATGCTATAACAGGGTTGCAAAAAATATTCACAGGAAATTTTACCAGAAGTTTGGATTTGAATGCATTAAAATCATTGGGAACATCAAGTGGAGAAAGTTTTAGAAAATAAGGGAGTCAAGATCCTGTGGGACTTTAGAACTCAAACACATAGACAGCTGCCTCACAACACACTTGATATAACTGTTGTGGAAAAGGAGAAGGTCTGGTTTATTGTCATTGCTATACCAGGAGATGCATGAATTGAAGACAAACAACTGAGAAAATCACAAAATATCATGATTTGCAAATTGAAGTTGAAAGTTTATGGCAGGCCTTTGCAATGTTTTCCTGCTGGAGATGGACCCATCCCCAACACTCCTCACTAGGGGCTGGAGCCATGGAGGCTCCCTGGACTTAGGTTTTCATTGTCATCAGTGACACGCAGTTGGCGGCACATGACAGTGGTAGCAACAATGATTATGCAGTTGTTGTGGGTTTTTAGACAGCCTCCGCTGCTTTCCAGGGCAGCAGCAGGCTTGCAGGACCACAATTGCTCCATTTTTTAAATTTCCCGCTGCTTCCCCACTTTGTCCCAGCAGCTAATAGATACTTGGATACTTCCTGGTTCAGCACCAGAAAACTAGGCACTGATGTCAGCACCGTACACCAATGGATGTCTCCAAACACCGCAGATTAGCTGCTGGGACAAAGCGGCAAAGCAGCGGACAATTTTAAAAACGGAGTGATTGTGGTCATCAAGCTTGCTGCCAGCCTGGAAAGCAGCAGAGGCTGTCCCAAAACCGCAAAAACTGCCGCCACCACCATGGTAAGTGATGTATCATGACTTTCGGTGGTGGTGGGCGGGTGTGGTGGGTCTAGATGTGCCCAGGTATCACTGCAGGCCGCATTAATGATATGCATGGGCCAGATTAGGCCTGGAGGCTGGGGGTTAGTGGGGTGGGTCTAGAGGTGCCCGGGTCTCACTGCAGGCCAGATTAATGATATGCATGGGCTGGATTAGGCCTAGGGGCCGAGGGTGGCGAACTCCTGGTCTATGGAGGAAGAAATCTATTGTTATTCCCATAGTCATCAGAGCCCTTGGAGCAATACCTAAAGGCCTACCTAGATATTTGGAAATTTTTGACTTATATGATTTGAACATCCAAACTCTCCAAAAATAACTCTACTAGGAACTGCATATATATTCAAGCATTGCTTTAACAGTTCTTAGTTCTTTGGTTAGGGCTTGAACTGTTGATTTGTATCCAATAATGATAGCAGCTTCATATCAGCAAGTTGATTCTGACTTATGGCAAATCTTTCTAATGTTTTCTAGGTAGAGAATACACAGAAGTGATTTATCAGTCCCTTCTTCTCGGAGTACCCTGAGACTGTGCAGCTTGCCCATGGCAACACAGGTTGGCTCTTCACTCAGGAGGTACTATAGCATACCTGTCAATCCATGGCTCCGGAAAAACAGGACCTGTGCACATCGCTTGTGCACAGGTCGCGTTCCACGCATGCGTGGAAAGGTTTTACCTCTTTCACGCATGCACGGAAGCGCTACGCCGCTTGCGCACCCCTTACGCAAGCGACATAGCGCTTCCGCGCATGCGTGGAAGGGGTAAAACCCTTCCGCGCATGCACGGAAAGCATTTCCCCCGCTGCCAAATTACGGGGTATTGGCAGCGGGGGCCGGGTTATGACGTCAATCGACGTCAATTTACGGGGTAATCCTGGCCAAATTGGGAAGGTTGACAGGTATGTACTATAGGGAACTAAACTCCCAACTCTGGCTGTGCAACCAGCTTGAAATTATTTCTACTCTCATCCAGTTCAATTTGTGTACTATATGCAAACTGAATGACAAATTCAGTTTGCTTTATCTTGGTACTGATTCTGAACCCTTCAGTCTAGATGTCACTCAAATGAATCAGAATCAAAGGGATTTGATTTGGAATTGGGAGTTTGTCTGAATCTAAGCCAATGGTTCCCAATGTGGGGCATTAGCCCCACAGGGGGACTTTCATTTCCAGAAGCCTAAGTCAGTACATTGGCTGATCAGTGCTTTGAGGAATTGACTTAGGCTTCTGGGAATTGAAGTCAAAACACAATAGGTTGGGAAACACTGATCTAGGTTCTATTTCTGTCTCTTATGCATCTCCAGTAAAATATATTTTTCCTGAATTTAGTTTGAAGCAAAACAAATCTTTTACACTTAATAAATAGAACTTCTATTCTTTCCTCCGGCTCATGTTTATGCGTGTTTTTCCCCAGGAAGAATGTCAAGGAAATATAAATACAGATGTAACCTTGACTACAATCTAGAAATGATGCTACCTGTGTTTTTCCTTTTCTTTGCTGTGTGCTAGTATTAATAAAGTGTCTTTATTATTAACAGTAGTAGGTTTTTTCTTCTTAAAGAAAAGATTCTAAAGGAGGACCTTTTGCTTCCACTAGGCTGGGTATGAAATGCAAACAATTTACTGTGTTTCAATCCCCTTTTGTTGAACTCCATTTGCTATTTATATTGATTTGCAACTGGGGAATCAGGACTTTTATCTTTAAGTCAATAAACATTAAAAGGTTTGTAATAATTAGACAAGGAATAAATGGAAACAGGGCTCTTGTAGAAATTTACAAAGGTAAATCATAGCTTGTATACACCAGTGTAAGTTTTGTCTTGTCACAATAGGTTTTTAACTAGGGATTCCCAAACTAAGGCCTGTGGGCATGTTGTGTTTGGAATATTGTGTCTTTAAATAATGTAACACTCGAATGAGTGGATATAATAATCACCAGCTGTAACACTGTAACCTTCTGTATCAGGACGCGAGCTAGTGACCACTAGGGGCAATAGCGAGCGCCCAGCTCACATGGTTCCAATTCCCCAAATACCTACAGCGCGGGAAGATTCCCGCCACCACCTCACCTGGACAAGAAGGGCGTGACGGGGAATGACGTCACGCAGACAGTAGCCAATGGGCTATCGAGGAGCCACATTCAAATGTATAGCCACAGTATATATTGAGCTGTTCATCCGCCATTACCACATGTTCCCCCGGACCATCATGCAATAAAGATGTGTTAAGCCAACCTTTCGGCTGTTCTATTGTCTTGGTTCTTATACACTAAATTGGCGACGAGGATGGGATAATGGATCCCCACGGAATCAAGACAACGCAGGCCGGTTTCAACATCAACAAACCGGAAGAATGGGAGCTGTTCGAGATGGACTTCCAAAGCGCACTGATGGTGTCCGACATCTCAGACGAGGGGAAGAAGAGGGCCATTCTCATCAGGATGCTCGGGTTCCCCGCCATGAAGGTATTGGTGGACCTGGTGTCTCTGAAGAAGGTGAACGAAGTGCCGGTCAAGCAGCTCCTGAAAGCGATGCGCGACCATTTCCAGCCCTCGGTTTCAATGTTTTCGGCTCGGGACGCGTTCTGGAAGAGAGTCCGTGGCTGCCTTTGCAGTGGCCCTCCGTTTGGCCGCCGGCCCATGCAAGTGGGAGAACCTGGAAATCGCCCTCAGGGACCGCATGCTGTGCGGCCTGTGGGACAAGGAGGTTCAGCGAAAGCTGATGAACAAGGAGCCGCCTCCGATGCTGCAAGAGGTCGTGAAGGAGGCGCAGGCGGCGGAAGCCATGAGGGCCGGGGTTAAGAGGTTCAGAGCAAGGCCCCCACAACCCGACAAGGCAGCGGGCTCGGTGCAAGTGGCCAGGCGGGCACCACACTCCTCCACGGAGAGCAGCGAGGACGAGGACATCCGGAAGGTGCGGAAGGATGGCCGGTGTTGCGATAGCTGCGGGGCGTCCCATGACCGCATCAAGTGCCCGTTCAGGAAGGCCGAGTGCCACAACTGCGGGCGCCGAGGCCACATAGCCAAGGTTTGCAGACGGCGGCGCAGAGACCAGAAAGGCTCAACAGACCGCTCACCGAAAAACCAGGAAGGCGTCCGGCCCTCGAGGAAGCAGGATGGCGTGGGCCGCATCTCCGACAACAGCAACGACGACATGGCAGTTCACAGCGTGTCCTTAGGACACCCACGTTATTTTGTTGAGGTACTGGTGCAAGGGGTCCCCGTTAAGATGGAGATAGACTCGGGTTCCTCATATTCCATCATTTCACAGAGGGAGTTTTTGGGAATTTCCCCCAACGTGCGGCCCAAGCTCAAAGCACTGAGGTCTATGCTGCGGGACGTGCAGGGAAATAGCATTCCAGTGTTGGGGGTTGGAAAATTCAAGGTCCAATACAAGCAACACACCACGGAACTTCCCCTGGTTGTTCTCAAAGGGGGGAGTTGTTGCCTCCTCAGGACTCAATGGTTTAAGCCCCTGGGTTTGTTCATTGGGGGGGTGCATGCCGTTGGGACTGACCCAATACAGGAGGTGTGTAACGCGCATCCCGAAGTGTTCAAGAAGGGACTCGGAAAATTCAAGGGGCCCCCAGTTGCGTTCGACCTGGATCCGGAGGTCCGCCCAATAAGACTCAAACCGCGAAGGGTGCCTTTTGCACTTAAGGACAAAATAGAGGCAGAACTGGACAAATTGGTGGGCCAGGGGATCCTTGTTCCTGTTGATTCCGCGGAGTGGGAAACTCCGATTGTAACAGCGCTTAAGGCCAACGGGGAGGTTCGAATATGCGCTGATTACAAATGTACCATTAATAAGGCGATATGCCCAAATGCGTATCCGGTGCCGGTAGTCAGCCACCTGTTGGCCAGGTTACATGGGGGAAAGTGTTTCGCAAAGCTTGACCTGGCGCAGGCTTATCAGCAGCTCTCGGTAACCCCAGCTGCAGCTGCTGCACAGACGATAGTCACTCATAAGGGGGCGTTTCAGGTGATGTGCCTGCAGTTTGGCGTGAATTCGGCGCCAGGCATCTTCCAATCGTTAGTGGAACGTCTCTTAAAGGGTCTGGAGGGGGTCTTGCCATATTTTGACGACGTATTGATAACGGGGGGGGGGGGGGGGAGTGAGTCAGAATTGGCTGAGAGGCTAGACAAAGTACTGACGCTATTTGAAAAGGCGGGGTTGAGGTTGCGGAAAGACAAATGCGTCTTCTTCGCAAAAGAGGTTGAGTTCCTGGGTTTCCGGGTAACCCCTGCAGGCATTAAACCCTCCGAATCAAAGGTGGCCACCGTTCAAAATGCTCCTCGCCCCACCTCCAAGCCCGAATTGCAGTCGTTCCTGGGGCTCTTAAACTTCTACCATTCCTTCCTGCCTAGGAAGGCGTCGGTAGCCGAGCCGCTTCATAAGTTACTAAAAAAGGACAAGGCGTGGAAATGGGGCGAGAGCCAGGAGAGGGCATTCAATGAGCTGAAACAACTCTTATCCTCAGACGCCATATTAACCCATTTTGACCCCAAGAAACCAGTGGTTCTGGTATGTGATGCATCTCCAGTGGGGGTGGGGGCGGTCCTGTGCCACGTGTTGGAAAATGGGCGGGAGGCCCCAGTGGCGTTCTACTCCAGGTCCCTGTCTAAGGCAGAGCGTAACTACACACAGACAGACAGGGAGGCATTAGCAATAATTGCTGGGACGAAGAAGTTCCACAATTTCCTCTATGGCCGCCCCTTTACCATCGTGACTGACCACAAGCCCCTGCTAGGCATTTTTACTGCAGACAAGCCCACGCCACAGATTCTGTCCCCTAGGATGCTCAGGTGGGCCATTTTTTTAAACGCATACCAGAACGCGCTGGTGTATCGCCCTGGAAAGCCACGCGGACGCCCTGTCGAGGTCACCCCTCCCCCACACGGGCAGCCATGTGTGCGAGGTGGAACAAGACCACCAAGTGCTCATGATAGAGGTTCTAGATTCACCCCCCACAGTGCCCGCAGAGATCGCCAAGGCGACGGGCAGGGACAAGACGTTGGCCCTGGTTAGTTCATGGGTGCAGAAAGGGTGGCCAGCGTCCTCCCCGGCGGTGGAATTTGACCCGTTTTTCAGGAAAAAGTTAGAACTGTCCATGGAGAGGGGTTGCCTCCTGTGGGGCCAGCAGGTAGTCATCCCTGAGAGCAAGGGTGCTCAAGCTGCTGCACGTCAGCCACCCTGGAATTGTCCGCTCCAAGGCACTGGCCAGGAGCTACTTCTGGTGGCCCCAGTTGGACGCCGATATTGATCACATGGTGGGCACTTGCGAGAGTTGCCAAAGCTCCCGGCCCGAAGAGGCTCGACTTCCACACAGGGAATGGGATGCGGCAAAGGGGCCGTGGTCCCGCGTGCACATTGACTTCGCGGGCCCTTTCAGAGGATCGCTTTTTCTCCTCATAGTGGATGCTTATTCCAAGTGGTTAGAGGTTATCCCAGTTGCGAACACCTCCTCAGCCACAACAATTAAACAATTGTGCAGGGTGTTCAGTTCGTTCGGCATACCTGACATGCTTGTTAGTGATAACGCTAGTTGCTTCACGTCCTCCGAATTCAGGGCATTCACTGACATCAACGCCATCCGGCACATCATCTCCGTGCCCTTCCACCCGGCGACGAATGGCCAGGTAGAACGCCTTGTGCGTACCGCCAAAGATGCGCTGAGGCGCATGGGCCCCGGGGATTTAAACCTGCAGTTGTGTCAGTTTTTGCTGGGATATAGGGTGACCCCCCTAGCGTCAGGATACTCGCCCGCAGAGCTCCTAATGCGCAGAAAACTGACTACAGTACTGACCAGGCTAGACCCTACGAGGGTGGAAGACACGGGGAGGAACATCGGGTTAGCGGGCACGAAGAGTTTCGAAATAGGCGCCCCGGTCCATTGCAGAAACTACGCTAGCGCAAGGCCGGCCTGGGTTCCGGGCGTAGTCATTGGGCAAATGGGTCCCGTGTTGTATTGCGTAGAGACCAGCACAGGTCTACTCTGGAGGCGGCATGCGGACCAACTCCGACGCCGGGTCTCCGGGAGCCAGAGCGCGGACAGCGCGGAACAGGATTCAACGTTAGGGTTCTCCCCCATCCGTTCAGCCCAAGGGGGAGGAGAGGGGGGGGCAGTGGTCCCCACCAAGGGGGGAAGGGAATAAGTTTGTCCCCATAGATATCCTGAGGGATACCCCCACAGATACCCCAGAAGATGATTTTGAGTTTGAGTTACAAAATGGGGGGGGGTTGGAGTGGTCCTCCACCCATCCAGGCAAGAAGCAGGGGTTTTCATTAGCCCCCACTGCCCCCGGTTTTCCCACAATGGAGTTTACCCCTACCCCGAAAACCGCAGACCCGCGGCGAGTCGCTAACGAGTCTCCCTCTCCCATTGCAGGACAAGAGACCAGGGAACAGAGAAGTGATAGCGCCCCCGGGACAAGCCAGCCAGCCTTGTGCCCAAAGCGCGCTTGCAATAAACCATATTGGATGAGAGACTTCGTCTCATCCTAGGGGAGAGGGATGTTGTGTTTGGAATATTGTGCCTTTAAGTAATGTAACACTCGAATGAGTGGATATAATAATCACCAGCTGTAACACTGTAACCTTCTGTATCAGGACGCGAGCTAGTGACCACTAGGGGCAATAGCGAGCGCCCAGCTCACATGGTTCCAATTCCCCAAATACCTACAGCGCGGGAAGATTCCCGCCACCACCTCACCTGGACAAGAAGGGCGTGACGGGGAATGACGTCATGCAGACAGTAGCCAATGGGCTATCGAAGAGCCACATTCAAATGTATAGCCACAGTATATATTGAGCTGTTCATCCGCCATTACCACATGTTCCCCCGGACCATCATGCAATAAAGATGTGTTAAGCCAACCTTTCGGCTGTTCTATTGTCTTGGTTCTTATACACTAAAAGGCAGGATCCATTCTGTAGCACCATTTCATGTGCCCCCCCACCCCACCCCTCCAAGGGCATTTGAGAAACAAAATGACCATTCCTTTGAAGCTGTTGGGACAAAATGGACACCCCCCATCGTGCAGGCAGTGCAAAATGGCCATCCGGCCCATGAAGCTGAATGAGAGAACGTAACCTGGCCACCAGCTTGAAAAGGTTGGGAATCCCTGTTTTTAACAGACATGTAGATAAGCCAAACCAGGACTCTGCTCTGCTGGTATAGTGCTAGCTAACCAAACTTCCACTCAGTAAGAAACAGAACCCATCATTTATTCTTCACCATCTGACCCCTAAAGGTCCTTGGAGACTGGTCATATACACTAAGCTGCAGATCAGTGCTCTGTAACAAGATCCCTGTTTAGATCATATATTTTTTCAAGTTATTCAATGGTTTCAAAATTTGGGTACCAAGATATGTGTAGATTACAACTCCTCCAAACTCTGACCACTAGCTAGGCTGCCTAGGACATTTGGGGGCTTGTGCATGGGAACCATTGGATTAACCAAGAATACAATAAAAATAATGTGCTAACCTTGTCCCTCTTTTGCTACTTTGCTCATGTTAATAAGCACCAATTAAGAAGCAAAGAAACACCTATACCTGTGAGAAGACAAAATCCTGGGACTTTCTGAGAAGCAGAGATTGTCACATCATCTGCCCCACCCTTAACATTTTCTCTTCCCTCTGACCTTAGCAGTAGCCTCCATACTATCTGGGGACTGAGGTGGCTCAAGTGGTTAAGACACTGAACTCACTGACTGGAAGGTCGGAGTTTGATTCAGTGCTCATCTCTGTTTATAACCAAAAAGTCAGCACTGTCTGCTTTTGCAGACGTTTCCGTGGACATGTGGCAGGCATGACTAGACACCGGAGTGCATGGAACGTTGTTTACCTTCCCACTAAGTGGTCCCTATTTATCTACTTGCAATTTCTTGCTTTTGAACTTCTGGGTACTTCTGGGTACTGGGTATCTTCATGGGAAGGTAAACAATGTTCCGTGCACTCCGGTGTCTAGTCATGCCTGCCACATGTCCATGGAAACGTCTGCAAAAGCAGACAGTGCTGGCTTTTTAGCTATAAACAGAGATGAGCACTGAACCCTAGAGTTGTCTACAACTGGCTTTCAAGCAAGGGCGACCTTTATCTTTACTTATAGTAGCTGGGAGAGAGAGATTTCCAAACAAACAATATGTTGCTGCAAGCCATCTCTGTTGTAACACAAAGCATTAAAGGTTGGGTTGGGTTGAGTTGGAAAAGGCAATTAAGAGCTAGTAAAGGTAAAAGTCACCCTTACTCAGAAGCCAGTCATATGTGACTCTAGGGTTCAGTGCTCATCTCTGTTTCATAGCCAAAGAGCCAGTGCTGTCTGCCTCTGCAGGCATTTCCGTGGCATACCTGTCAGCCGCGGCTCCGGCCAATCCGGGACCTGCGCAGAACAGTTCTGTGCAGATCACCTTCTACGCATGCGTAGAAGGGTTTTACGCAAGCATAAAACCCTTCTACGCATGCGTAGCCTTCTACGCAAGCGTAGAAGGGTTCTACGCAAGCGTAGAAGGGTTCTACGCAAGCATAAAACCCTTCTACGCATGCGTAGAAGGCAACCTGCGGAGAAGGGCTGCGTAGTACCTCCTTTCCCCCGCTGCCAAGTTCTGGGGTTTCAGCAGCGCGGGGCGGGAAATGGCACAAATTGGCGCCAAAAACCGGGAAATCCCAGCCAATCCGGGAAGGTTGACAGGTATGTTCCATGGTCATGTGGCAGGCATGACTAGACACCAGAGCGCACGGAACGCTGTTTACCTTCTCAGTGAAGTGGTCCCTATTTATCTCCTTGCAATTTCTTGTAAAGCTATTAGCTTTACAAAATAACTGGACCTCATTGTTGATACGCATCAGTTAACCTACCTACACTTTCTCGTTACATGGCTGAAACCATGATGGAAGGGCCTGTACTTTGGAAACCCTCATGATGAAGGGCCCACACTTTCAAATGTACTATTACAACACTGATTCTGAAACTTAATTTCCCAGGGCCATGCCTCATTCAAAGATATAGGAGGCTCACTTCTTCAAACTAGCCAGTTTTCACCCGAGCACAATGACAATGTGTTTGGTTCCCCCCTATGTCAGGAGAAAAGTGGTCAATAGTTTATATATTCAATAAAATTAATAAGTGGTGAACTTTGAAAGCTTGCAACAATTGAGGCATTTTTGAAAACGTAGCAGTGTGAAAATGTAACCTGCCCTTTAATTTCTAAAAAATTATTTCTTCTGCAGAAAAGGCCTCTATTTGTTTCACCTCTACCTCAGGATACTTTAGCATTTCTTTTGGATTTTGTGTTTGAGCTTACCTTATTGTCCTTTTTAGATATTGAAAGGATGGCCTCCTCCCATATACATATTTAAGTCACACATTAAAAGTTATTTTCCTGTAACTTGCCTAAGAAGAGTGCTTGGCAGAAGTTCAAGGAACAGACCTTTTAATTTTGACCTACGTATACTTTAAATATCTTCATCAAAGCCTGGGACACTTGAATAGTAATAATAATTTTGTGTCAGAAATTATTCTGGGTTGAAATGATTTTTGCTGGAGAAACTCCGCTCAGGGGATGGCCAAATGAGGCTCCGTTCGTGTCCCCAAGAGCAGGGACAGAGACAGGCACTCAATCCGTCATATAGTACCCAGGTCTCAAACTGCTGACTTGCCAGCCTTCCAGCTAATAAGAGGAGCTTCTTAACCACTGAGCCACCACAGCCCACTACTTGTAAAGTTTGGAAGTGATACTGTTACATTTCATAAGGCTTATTTTAATTTTTACCAATATCATTTTGGTATTATTTCTACAAGTATATTTTCAAACACTAAAATATCATGTTGTTTGTTGCTTCTTATTTTACCACTTCTAGTGTAGAGGGAAATATAGTAGTGTGTAAGTTAACTAATGGTAGAAGATATACATGTTAAAAACATAAAACCCTAGTGGTGCAGTGGTTAAGGAACCCTGGTGGAGCAGTGGTTAAACTGCTGTACTGCAGGCAAAATGTTGTGAGTTCAATCCTGACAAGGACTCAAGTGTGACTTACCTTTCCATCCTTCTGAGGTTGGTAAAAATAGCAACCAACATGTTGGGGGCAAAATGCTAATGGGGCTGTGGTGGCTCAGTGGTTAAGAAGCTTACCTTGTTAGCTGGAAGGCTGGCAAGTCAGCAGTTCATGACCCAGGTACTACATATGGATTGAGTGCCCATCTCTGTCCCAGCTCTTGGGGTCATGAAAGGAGCCTCATTTGGGCATTCCCTGAGTGGAGTTTCTCCAGCAAAAATCCTTTCAACCCAGAATAATGTCTGGCACAAAATAATTATAATGCTAATTAACTTGTGAACCGCCCAGAGAGTGCATATGGGGTGATATACCTGTATAAATGTAATTGCTTTTGCTAAAACAGGATGAAACTGAGACACTGAAGTCATACATTTCAAGTGAATAACAGACAATACATTTTTCTGATGCTTTAGAATATTGTTGAAATAATGACCTTTGTTACTTCACTGCAGAGAAAGATAGCAGCAAAGTTGGAGTGAAGAATTTGGACACATAATCATCTTTGAAAAAGATCTGGAATCCATCATGTTGCACTTAATTGACAACTAGTTTAAGCCAAATGTTCTCTGATTCATTTATATTTGTAATTTTTGGACCCTCTCATTGGCATAGGGCGTATAAACACCAGCCAGCCATAATAAGAAACATGTGTACTGTGTGAAGTTTGTTGCTGTTCAAGACCCACCACCCTTCCACAACTTGCAAGGGTTCACCGGCAATGAGGCAGCTGGGTCAAACCATCCACATTATTGAATTACAGACATTTAACACCCATCCTTAAATTAGAAAAACATTTCTAATTGGGAAAACCACCAGAAATATCTGATTTTGCATAGGAAATAGAAGTGGGAGAGAGGCAAGAGAGAATTAAATACAGGATCCAGTTACCAACAATGTTGCCAAAGACACAAGACTGTAAAGATGCTAAAATGCTTCAGGCAGTTGGCTGTAATGCTAGTTGAAATGAATGAGCATAAAGCAGTTAGGCCTTACTCGTTAACCTTTATAGTTGTTGCAGATGTAAAAAAAAATGGTTAGAGTATTTCTACAAAGCTATTTATATATTGACTTTATTCCATGTAGATTGAGGGAAAGACACCAGATGCCTAGTCAACATCTTTTATCAATCTCATTCTTGTCAATGGTAAGAGAGAAAGTATGGGAGATATATTTGGAAACATCTGGCAGGCCCAATCTGTGACGTAGGCTGGGATGGGCAACTATAGTAGGCCTGAAGAGCACTAGACAGAGACCTCTGGCTTCTGATGTTTCAGTTTTAGTTGGGTTCAGGAACTCTTTATACATTAGAGCAGGGGTTCTCAATGTTTTTGTGCCACAGGAAGACCACACACCCTTAGACAGCTGAGTGGGCCAGACATATGGTTCCCCCGCCATAAATGCTGGCGTAAAACACGTCTGCAGCTGTTGTAAATGTATTTACAACAGCCATGGGTGCATTTACAGCACATCTTCGGCTGTTTTCGCCACTTCTGGCGGCAGTGGGAGTGAGGGTGGCACATTTTCAGCTGTTTTTGCTGCTTCCGCCACTTCCAGTGGTGGTGGGAGTGGTGGGAGTGAGGGCAGCAGGCCACATAAAATGACGCCACAGGCCAGGTCCTGCCCATGGGCCATAGGTTGCAAAACCCTGCATTAGAGAGAGAAAAACATGCCACTTTTGAAGGGCTCCAGTCGTGGAAGATTCTGTTTCAGTAGACAAACATCTAGACACTGGGGAGAGGGGGGACTTTAGAAGTGGCCAGGGAGTTCACTTTCATTAACCTGTGTAGATCACCACACATTGTCCCACAATGAATTCTGAAAATGTGAGCTTTCAGCATTTCTGTTACCAAATGGGGGGCATGAAAGATGCCAACAAAAATGCTTTAATTTATGCTTCCACCAATTAAGGAAGTTGAAATCCAGTGAGCTTCATTACTAGAAATGGTTCTCTCTCAGATGTAGCTATGGTTCTGTTTCCCCAATGGGTGCCTTTCTTGGCTTATGAAACCAGCCTGCACGGGGGCAGCTGTGAACTCACTGGTTGATGCTGATATCATTAATACTGCATGCTACCATATTGCTGCCTTTTGAAGAAGCCCAAATGAGGCCAACTCAATTCTATTTCTCATTTATTTTGAAGTGAATCCACAATCTCTAAGATCCATAGCTTAAAACAGCTGTAAATGCCCATTGACATTTTAAAAAGACCCAGAAATAATCTCAGTTTTCCTTTACATGCACAAATCTCTGAACTAAGTCAAAAATAACCCATTCCATTTTGGGCCATGTCCTACTTATTTATTACATTTTTATACCGTCCATCTGGGATGTCTCCTATCCTGGGCAGTGTACAGACAAATAATAGTTTCATGTCAGAAATTATTCTGGGTTGAGAGGATATTTGCTGGATAAACTCTGCTCAGGGGATGCCCGAATGAGGCTTCTTTTATGTCCCCAAGATCTTTTCCCACCAAATTGAGCCCTATTTATCTACTTGCAATTTCTTGCTTTTGAACTGCTAGGTTTTCAGGAGCTGGGACAGTGATGGGTGCTCAGTCTGTCATGCAGTACCCAGGTCTCAAACTGCTGACTTGCCAGCCTTCCAGCAAACAAGGCAAGCTTCTTAACCACTGAGCCCCAGCCCCAAACAAATAACATCAACATAATAAAATAAAATAAACAGCAAAATGCCTGGCTACAAGCTGCTTTGAATTGGTGTATCTACCTTATCGGCTTTGCTGTCTGGGAGTTCCAGGAGATGTAGTCCCACCAAATAATATTTCCAAGCTTTCGTTTAACCTAGCCTTCAGGTTATTCCCCAGGCATCTTTCCAATCCTGAGACCTTTTGAAAACAAAATATATATTCTGTCACATACCATTATCTTTTGTCTAAAAACTGGGGGGGAATCTGAAGTCACTGTGAAATAACAGACAGCCAATGCATGCATTGTGCCATGATGCAAATGTGGTTAATTTGTTAGTTGTGTGAATCACCTCTCTTTTTAAAACTGAGTTATATCAGGATTGCAACCCTGGCCTTCTAGATTTTGTCCCAGCAGGAGTTCACTCCTCCTCAAATTTGCTTTATGTTGCTTTCTTTCCTTTCATATTGTGTTGCTGCTTTCATTTTCACAACCTGTTAATTATGCCCTTCTTGCTTTCATTTTACAGTCTCTCATTTTAGGAATTTAAATCACAGCTCTTAATGCTGCTTAAATGTAGGGTTTTTCCTGAATTGCCATTTTATGGCAGCACTAAACTTGTGTTTAGATGCATTAATAACAATCGGTTATCACACAACTATTTTACTCTTGATATAGAAACTACTACATTTAGCCTATTCTACTTTCAACCCTCTCTGCTTAGAAAACCTCTATGGTTATTTGCTCATCTATTGAGGATAATATAGCCAACTGAATAAATGTAAATGTCTCCAAAATGAAAAATATATCTTTGTACATGGGTAACATTTACCTTGAGCAGCTGCCAGGGTCAATGATAAGGAAGGAAGCTGCTAGTTTAAATGTTCCCTTAGCTGATCTCTTGAGATGGCCTATATAGAAGATACAGTTGTTGCTGTTCAGTTGCACAGTCGATTCCGACCCCCTGCATCCCCACGGACCCTTGGACATCAGGCACCCCTATCCTCCACCAACCTCCTCAATCCGCCCAACTCTGTGCCCATTGTGTCAACAATACCATCTAGCCATCTCATTTTCTGCCGCCCCTTCTTCTTTTGCCCTCGACCTTTCCCAGCATCAAGGCTTTCTCCATTGAATCTTCTCTTCTCATTTGATGTCCAAAGTACTTTGGCTTCATCTTCACTATTTTACCTTCCAAGGAGCAGTCGGGGTTGGTTTCTTCTAAGATTGACCTATTTGTTCCCCTCACTGTCCAGGGTACTCTTAAAACTCCTTCAACACCACATTTCAAAGGTGTCTATTCTTCTGTGCTCCAGAAGATGCCCTAAATTACAAGTAGGTGCTCTAAATTGGCAATTCAGCCTACTGCTAAGGTAAGCTATATCTGGACCTTACATTTTTCCCATCTGTTCTCTAGATCCTCAACCAGATATCTTGTTTCATTAAAGCTAGTCCTGGGCTGAAAGTTTTCAAATGGAACCTCTAGTTTAAATAGGGGCATTTATATAACATAGGGGATTATAATTTTGTAGGATTTTAGTAGGGACAAATAAGATTACGCTTAATGCGGTGTTTGCAGGAAAGTGTTTCCAATGTTTCTTATACTTAAAGCCAATTTTTCTTTATACTTAAAAAAGGTTTAGATTTAATTACTGTACTTCAAATATTAAAAGGTTAACATTTCAATCATTGATTTATTCAAATATTGTGGATTCAGATATATAGTTAAATGTTAACAAATTTTCATTATGGAAATATCCCTGGGTGCTGCATATTCAGAAGTAGTTTGAGCCAGCATGGGAAATAGTAAAAATGGAAAATGTCTTTTCATATCAAGACTGCCCTATGCGGGTGTCAAAAGATCCTTGTTTGCAAATTGAGTGATTTGCTACCTGTCACCATGGAAATATGCACCAAGGTGTGGAGCAAGGATAGATCAGTAGCCTTGGTGAGTGGAACAGGTATGAAAGAGACACTGAAACATTACCTGGGTTTGACAGTCTCGATCAAAGTAGCTGGTTTTTTTTTCCCATCTCAAGTTTCATTCTGAGAGGAACCATCTTGTAAGAATTTGCACAATTGCAAGGCTTACAGAGAAAGCAAGCAAGTACAGAACATGCAACCATTTCAAAGAGATGATCAAACTAAATAGGTGTTCTTTTTGGCAATGATATATCCAAGCACACTTCATCAATTGAGAAAACATGTAAATTAGATAAAATGTATAAGCACACATTTGGTAAAGTGAGTAAAAATACAAAAACTACTAAGTCTCTCAACCCAGTACAATCAGGGTTGTTTGACATGTTTTTGTAATGTTTTTAGCCTTTAGACAATGATTTCTTAAAGTTCTGTCAGTTTCCTGTCTGTTTCCTTGACTTTGCCCTGAAGTCTGTGCTGTTACAGTACAATGTATCTCTATGGAAACGATGTTGTATGAGGCATCGTAGCAAGGATTTGGACGTTGTATGAGGCATCACAGCTAGGATTTTGCATGCCTCATACAAAGTCCAAATCCGTATAAAGTCCACAAGTTTGGACGTTGTATGAGGTATCACTGTACTTGTAAACACACACACCAAAACAAAAAAGAGGAATTAACTAAATGCTTCTAATTTGGCTTGAACTTCATTTCTTATAAAATTAATGCTTTGAGTTATTAAAGGTCCAATGGGTACAAATGACTTCTTTTTTTAAAAAAAAAATCTGTCCATTGTACATCTAGTAGCTGAAGTCTATTAGAAAGAGACCCTTCTCTAGTAACATCTGACCACCAGATCATGTGTTATTTCAAGGGCTTCTTGTTATTGTTGTGCTGTATCTAAATCCAAATATTGATGATCATCATGGTGGTCATCCATGAATACTGTCCTGAGAATATAATGCAGTGACCTTTCATCTGCCTTCCACATTGAGGAAGACACCCGTACCACTGATCCAGTTCTGTGAGTCACTTCCTGGTCCTGAGCCCTTTTGTCAAACAAAGTTCTCATCAGCCCCAGGCCAGGATGGATGAAGATGCTGCCCTCCATCAAGATCAATTCAAGTGGGATTTAATCCCTTTGGGGACCATCACCCTTTCCTGTGGACTTAATCCTCAGGGGTGTCAGGTTATTTAACCGCCGCCTGGTGATCGGCATTGAGTTGGCTGGCAGTATGGTCTACTCTATTATCACAGCAGGATAACCTGGACAGACTATTCAAGTGAGCCTACTCTAGTTGCAATTTACTAAACTAAAGTAAGCTGCTATTAAAGAAGGCCTGTTTGAAGCAATGGGATTAATTAACTTGTGAATTGCTCAGAGAATGCACTAAGTGCTATAGGGTGGTTTATAAGTGTGATTGCTTTGTTTTACTTTTTATGGGATTTTCAGAGGAGTTGACTTACCAAATCACCATTAATTCAGTAGGTCTAATCTAGTAAGACTAAACAATAAGGTTTTATCCACTATTGGGAAACAGTGGAGAAAATTAAAACCTGATTTGCTATAGCTGCATCATCATCATGATGAAAGAATATTTCACTAAAATGGCAGGGACTCACAAAAAACATAACAGAGGGTAAACAAAATTGTATAAATTAATGCCATAAGGTATTATTCTTACGTCTGACAAAGTAGACTTGATCCACAAAAGATAACATTTAAATATAGTAAATAGTCTTTAAGGAGCCACAATGTTTTTTTGTCTTTTTTTGTTGTTTTGTTTTGTTTACTCTCTAATATGCTTGCACAGACTAACATGGCTACTATTTTAAAAATTTCAACATAAACATATGTTATTTAAAAGCATGAAAAATGAAATGAATTTGATTTTAATGACTGAATAATGAAATAAATTGAGTTTTAAAATAGTGGAAATGAATGAATGAAGGCTTCATTCCCTTTGCAGCCCTATAACATGATATTCATAGCTACCCTGGAATTTGTACAAATGTAAATCCCTTTCAAGGGCACAATGTCATGGGCTTGAAAGGTATGCCTGAAGCTTCTGAATAGCCTTCATTCAAAATCACACTAAAGGTTTCTACTAAAACTAAATGCATTGCATTTCAATAAGAACATGCAGCCTATTCTTACAATAGTCTGCTGCTATTCAATACATACTCTGTTATGAACATGAAATCTTGGCTAATTACCTGAAGAAAACTTTCACACTGAAGACAGACCTTTCTTTCCTCATTTTTCTCCAAACTGTGGGGAAAAAAATCTTTTGACTTCTAAACCTATTAATATACAACTGATAACACTCGCCTATCCATATATTAAACTATGTCCCTATAGGGATATGTTACCTACCTGTTTTTCCAAAGATTGAAAACTATTTTTAATTAAGTAGTTAGTTTTCCAGGTCCAAAGTCTGCCAGACAGTAGTTGGTTACTGTTATAGTTCCAACTTTGTAAAAAGTAATTATTTGGATTCTCTTTGCTTTGAAGAGATCATCAGATTGCTAGAGACCACTGTCATAGCTGCAAAACATCCGATCATGTGCCACCTGCTCATAATTATTAAAGTAACAAAAACAGTTGCAATAACAGCAGAAAAGAATACAGCAGTTAGTCTTTAAAGTGCCACATTTTCTGTCTTTTTATTTTGTTTTGTTTACTCTCTGATATGCTTGAAACACAGACTAACACAGCTACCGTTTCAAAAAGTTCAATAGAAAAGAAGAGAGGAAACTTAGTTAGGCCTTAATACGAGTATGCTTCATTTTTGAAACTCTCAAATTCTTTCTTTACAAAATTGTACACATGTTGGTAAATTCCTTGATATCTAAGAAAGCCTCTGTCTGGCCGGACAGTAGCCATAGATCACCCACTTTTCCACCAAACCATCTCTGCTGCTGCAGCTTCCTCGGTGGCTTAGTGGTTAAGATGCTGAGCTTGGAGACTGGAGAGTCGGGTTTCGATACCTGAGGGCTGCTCTTGGGGACATGAAAGGAACCTCATTCGGGTGTCCCCGGAGGGGAGTTTCTCCAGCAAAAATCCTTTCAACCCAGAGTAATCTCTGACACAAAATTATTATTATCTCTGCTACTACCGATCACTTCAAAGGAGAAGGCTGCAGACATGAAGAGGCTAAGTGACAAGCACAAAGGCTTCATCAAACTCAACGATGCCCTCCACTATCTATTCAGTGTACTGTGTGTGGCCACATGTTTCATGCCAGGATTGGTTTATTAAGTCACCCGAGAGACATCCATCAACTGAGAAAAAGACTACCAGGAAAAATGTATGCTCAGATACTGTTATGTATGTATGTATGCATGTTCATTATACTGTAAAGGCAAGAATGTAACCACTCCAGATACAAACGATATCAGCTGTAAAGGAACGCGAGCAGACAGCCCATAGAGGGCAGCTGCGAGCGTTCAGTCTCACATGGTTCACATTGCTCAATCACGGACAGCCGCGGGAAAACCTTCCCCGCATTCAGCAGCAGGAAAGGAGGCGTGCCTGGGCGAGGCCACGCCGGTAGCAGCCAATGAGCTACCGTGCTACAAGATTCAAATGTAGAGAGCTACTGTATATATTGAGATGTATCACCGCCATTACCTCATGCTTCACTGGAACCTCATGCAATAAACATGTGTTAAACCAACCCTTCGGTTGTCCGGTTGTCTTTGGTCCCATACACTAAATTGGCGACGAAGGTGGGATATGGCTGCCCACGGGACCAAGACATGCGCCGGCTACGAGATCAGGAAGCCGGGAGACTTGGAGCTGTTTGAGATAGACTTCAACGCAGCGCTGGTGGAGCTCGAAGTCTCAGATGAGGCCAAGAAGAGGGCCATTTTCGTCCGCATGCTCGGACACGAGACCAAGAGGACCTTGGTGGACCTGATCGCGCCGAGGAAGGTGAGCGACCTCAAAGCTACAGAGCTCCTGGCGGCGCTGCGCGCCCATCTCCGGCCAGCAATAGCGATGTTCCCCGCTCGGAGCGCGTTCTGGAGGTGAGTCCAGGCACACGGGGAATCGGTCGACGAGTTCGCCGCGGCCCTGCGGTTGGCCGCCGGCCCATGCAAGTGGGAGCTCCCCGACGTCACCCTCCGGGACTGCCTGCTCTGCGGTCTGAGGGACACAGAGACTCAGCGCGCGCTGATGAAAAGGGAGCCGCCGCCCACGTGGCAACAAGTCCTCGACACGGCACAGGCCGCGGAGGCCACGACTGCCGGGGTGCACGAGCTTCAGGACTGGCGCCCGAAGCCCGCTAAGGCAGAGAGCTCGGTGCGCGCGGCCCGGCGAGTTTCGAACTCGTCTGCGGAGAGCAGCGACGACGAGGACGTTCGGAGGGTCCAGAGAGAGGGCCGGCGCTGCGACGGCTGCGGCGCCGCCCACGCCCGCGCCAAATGCCCATTCCGCAAGGCCGAGTGCCACAACTGCGGCTGGCGCGGGCACATCGCCAAGGTCTGCCGGAAACGGCGCGAGGCCACCAGGAGTTCTCCAGACCGCTCGGCGAGGCAGGACCGCACCACGAGGCAGGACCGCACCACGAGGCCAAAGGACGGCACCCGGACCACGAGGACGCGGGACGGAGTAGGGCGCATCTCTGACGACAGCGAGGACGACGCGCCGGTTTGCAGCGTTTCCACGGAGCACCCCCGTTACTTCGTTGAGGTAGTAGTACAAGGGGCCCCTGTTAGAATGGAGGTGGACTCGGGTTCCTCATACTCTATTATTTCCCAGGGGGAGTTCATGAAAATCGCCCCCCGCGTGCGGCCCAAGCTCAAAGCGTTGAGGGCCACACTAAAGGACGTGCAAGGGAACCGCATCCCAGGGTTGGGGGTTGGGAAGTTCCAGGTCCAGTTTAAAAAGCACACCGCAACGCTTCCCCTAGTCGTCCTCAAGGGAGGTAAATGCAGCCTCCTCGGGACTCAATGGTTCCAGCCCCTGGGGTTGTTCATTGGGGGGGTGCACGCCGTGGGAGCACACGCCGCCGGGACTGATCCAATACAGAGCGTGTGCGACGCGCACCCCGAGGTTTTTAAAAAGGGGCTCGGAAAATTCAAGGGCCCCCCAGTGACTTTCGACCTGGACCCTGGAGTACGTCCAATCAGACTTAAACCGCGCAGAGTGCCTTTCACACTAAAGGACAAAATAGAGGCGGAGTTGGACAAATTGGTGGGCCAGGGGATTCTTGTTCCTGTTGATTCTGCGGAGTGGGAAACTCCAATTGTAACAGCGCTCAAGGCCAACAGGGAGGTCCGCATATGCGCTGATTACAAGTGCACCATCAATAAGGCGATCCGCCCTAATGCGTATCCGGTGCCGGTAGTCAGCCACTTGTTGGCCAGGTTACACGGGGGGAGGTGTTTCGCTAAACTCGACCTGGCCCAAGCCTACCAGCAACTCCCGGTGACCCCCGCCGCAGCTGCTGCGCAGACCATAGTCACCCACAAAGGGGCGTTCCAGGTATCGCGCCTCCAATTCGGCGTGAATTCGGCGCCCGGGATCTTCCAGTCACTTGTGGAACGCCTCCTGAAGGGGTTAGAGGGGGTGTTACCCTACTTTGATGACGTATTGATTACAGGGGGGAGCCGGGCCGAATTAGCAACAAGGTTGGGAAAGGTCCTGACAATATTCAAAAAGGCGGGGTTGCGGTTGCGGAAAGACAAATGCGTCTTCTTCGCTACAGAGGTTGAGTTCCTAGGGTTCCGTGTCACTCCCGAGGGAATAAGGCCAGCCCAATCCAAGGTAGCCGCCATCAAGAAGGCCCCTCGCCCCACCTCCAAGCCCGAGTTGCAGTCATTCCTCGGACTGCTCAACTTCTACCACTCCTTCCTCCCGCGGAAGGCAGCTGTGGCAGAACCGCTACACAAATTGTTAAAAAAGGACGAGGCATGGAAGTGGGGCGACGACCAGGAGAAGGCTTTCAATGACCTGAAGCGACTCCTGGCATCAGATGCTGTACTGACCCACTTCAATCCCAAACGCCCAGTGGTCCTGATATGCGATGCATCCCCGGTGGGGGTGGGGGCGGTGTTATGCCACGTGCTGGAGAACAGTAGGGAGGCCCCGATAGCGTTCTACTCTAGGTCCTTGTCCCAAGCGGAGAGAAACTATGCTCAGACAGACAGGGAAGCACTAGCAATAATTGCGGGGACCAAGAAATTTCATGATTTTGTGTATGGCCGCGCCTTCACCATAGTGACTGACCATAAGCCTTTGCTAGGCATTTTCACCGCAGATAAGCCCACACCCCAAATCCTGTCCCCGAGAATGCTCAGGTGGGCCATTTTTCTCAACGCGTATCAGCACGCATTGGTATACCGGCCCGGGAAGGAGATCAGCCATGCCGATGCCCTGTCGAGGTCCCCCATTCCCCGGGATAGCTGCCACGTGGGCGACGTAGAGAGGGACCACCAGGTCTTAATGATAGAGGTTCTAGACTCCCCTCCAGTAGTACCGGCCGACATCGCCAAAGCGACAGGCAAGGACAAAACGCTGGCCACAGTTTGCTCCTGGGTACAGAAAGGGTGGCCCGTGTCGTCCCCAGCAGCGGAATTCGACACATTTTTCAAAAAGAAACTAGAGTTGTCCCTAGAGAGGGGTTGCCTTTTGTGGGGACAGCGGGTAGTGATCCCCACGTCTCTCCGGCCGAGGGTGCTTAAACTGCTGCACGTCAGCCACCCGGGGATCGTCCGCTCTAAGGCGCTAGCCCGCAGTTACTTTTGGTGGCCCCAGCTAGACGCCGACATCGAACACATGGTCGGCACTTGCGAAGCGTGCCAAAGCTCAAGGCCAGAAGAGGCTCGCTCGCCACCTAGGGAGTGGGACGCAGCAAGGGGGC
The DNA here is from genome assembly GCA_035047305.1 of Bradypodion pumilum. Classification (NCBI taxonomy): domain Eukaryota; kingdom Metazoa; phylum Chordata; class Lepidosauria; order Squamata; family Chamaeleonidae; genus Bradypodion; species Bradypodion pumilum. The sequence continues at coordinate 25,774,881 of JAWDJD010000011.1, read as the reverse complement.
CCTGGTCCCGGGTACACGTAGACTTTGCTGGCCCGTTCAGGGGAACGCTTTTCCTCCTCGTGGTGGACGCGTTCTCCAAGTGGTTGGAGGTCATTCCAGTCTCGAGCACCTCCTCGGCCACAACAATTAAACAGTTAAGGAGGGTCTTTTCCACGTTCGGTTTACCCGACACCCTCGTCAGCGATAACGCTAGCTGTTTCACGTCCGCCGAGTTCGGGGCATTCATGGAGCGCAACGCCATCCGGCACGTCACCTCTGCCCCCTTTCACCCGGCCACCAACGGCCAAGTAGAGCGCCTCGTGCGCACCACGAAAGACGCACTGCTGCGCATGGGCCCCGGAGACCTCGACCTGAAATTGTGCCAATTCCTGCTAAGATACAGGGTCACCCCATTAGCGTCAGGGTACTCCCCCGCAGAGCTGTTGATGCGCAGGAAGCTGACCACGGGAATCTCCAAGCTAGACCCCACGAGAGTAGAGGACAAAGGGCGGAACATAGGGGTGGAACCCACAAAGAGTTTCAGCGTAGGCGCCCCGGTGCATTGCAGGAACTACGCCAGCGCGGGGCCAGCCTGGGTGCCGGGCACCGTAATAGAACAAACCGGCCCCGTCTCATACCGCGTAGAGACCAGTACAGGCTTCCTGTGGAGGCGACACGTGGACCAACTCAGGCGCAGGGTCCCCGGGGAGCAGGACGGAGACGAGAATAGCATCGAATCAGCGTTAGGGTACTCCCCCACCCGCTTAGCCCAAGGGGGAGGAAAAGGGGAGCATGGGTCCCCACCAAGGGGGGAGGAAAGGGAATCGATCCACAGAAATCTTTTGCGGGAGTCCCCGACAGAAAGGAAGAGCCCCGACCACACACATACCCCGCGGGAGTTTCCCCGAAACACGGATGCCCATAGAAGTTTAGACGTTGATTTACAGTACCAGGGGGAGTTAGCGGAGTGGTCCCCCACCCGTCCTAGCGAAAAGAGGGGTTTCAGTTCAGCCCCTGGTACTTCCAGTCCCAGTAGCCCCTGTGAGTTAGAATGCAATATAGCGCCAATTTCCCGGAGACCGACACCCCCAAGACGGGAGGCATCAGCGAGTCCGCCCACCACAGTCTCAAGGTCCCCCGAGCAGGGATCAGAAGGTAGCCGAACCACAAGGGCGACCTCATCGGTTCCGTGGTTCACAATAGGAGGGTCCCCGGGGCCCGAGAGCAACAGGCAGGGGTTCACCTCCCAACTATTCATTCCTTTCCCATCCCCGGGCGCGAGGCAGGCACGGACGCCCCACAGAGCCACTAACGAATCCCCGTTTCCCGTTGCAGGACAAGCATCCGCGGAGTCAGGGATCACAGGCTCTCCAATACTAGGTCAGACGCAAGCACGTCCCAAGCGCACGTGCGGCAAGCCACAATGGTTGCGGGACTTCGTCCCATCCTAGGGGGGAGGGATGTTATGTATGTATGTATGCATGTTCATTATACTGTAAAGGCAAGAATGTAACCACTCCAGATACAAACGATATCAGCTGTAAAGGAACGCGAGCAGACAGCCCATAGAGGGCAGCTGCGAGCGTTCAGTCTCACATGGTTCACATTGCTCAATCACGGACAGTCACGGGAAAACCTTCCCCGCATTCAGCAGCAGGAAAGGAGGCGTGCCTGGGCGAGGCCACGCCGGTAGCAGCCAATGAGCTACCGTGCTACAAGATTCAAATGTAGAGAGCTACTGTATATATTGAGATGTATCACCGCCATTACCTCATGCTTCACTGGAACCTCATGCAATAAACCTGTGTTAAACCAACCCTTCGGTTGTCCAGTTGTCTTTGGTCCCATACACTAAAGATACGAGTTGCAGCTGACGATGGCAACAACCTAAAAAAGCATATACTTTCATCTGTAGAAGCCAAATTCAGTGTGCACAGATTGTACCGAGTATAGAAAGAAACAACAATTTCCACTCCACTCCCCCCCACCCCATGCAGAAGTCAAAGGGGAAAGCTTCCTATTTTCAGTCTTTGTCAATTTGGCATGGTTTTGCTTGCAATTCCATTTCTGCATTATGTTCTACTGAAAATTCAGTACATTGCTAGCTTATAAGTTTGTAAGATGTGGCATCTCTGAGGAAAAAAGAGGTGGGGACCATCATTAAAAATGTATGAACACAGAAGGATTTAAACCTAGACATTTACTAAGAGATGGGCAATGCTTCCCAATCCAGGTATACACCAGCTATTGGGAGCACCCAATTGTTTTTCTTATTATACTATTGTCTAGAAACAGGCCAAAGCCTGATAGAAACTAAGACTTGGATATTAACAATTAACTATTGGCTCAGAATCTTATATAGAGCAGCCCCTTGAAGTCTGTTAGTAGATCTTAAAAATGATTCTTATCCATCTTGCTTTTCCTGTAAAATGAATAAACTCAATCAAATTGGGGTTGCCATTGATGATTTATTTTTAATGAATGAAACTGTTCTTAAAACTATTAAGCAGAGATTTTTAGATTTGGAATATCAAAAATTTAGGGCTGTTCAACATTTTGTCTGTTCCCCTGTTATGTTAGACCGGAGGTTCTCAACCTTTTTAAGCCGGGCTCTGGGTCACGCTCCCTCAGACTGTTAGGGGACCAGACTACTTCTTTTTAAATAGAATTTTTACTTACTTACTTACTTATCAATTTCCCATTCTGAGTTTAAGATATGTGACAGAGGGGAGAGATGCATAGAAATTAATAAGGCATCTTGACTTTCCTTGTGTGGCCTGACAAAGGCAATGCAAAACTTTCCATGTACTTTCCATCATGGAGCTGGAGTTGCAATTTGGTTTATACACTAGGCATGCCAATTGTAGCCAAATCAAAGTCAATTAAAATATTACCTAGTTCCCACGTTAAAACATTCGTGCCAAACAGCTATTCATGGCATCAAGTAATTCTATAGGCAAACAAAGAAAGATAGCTGTATGATCATTATTTAAAATAAATGCAGGAAAAAAGGCAATACCTTTATTGGATCACTCAAAAAATAAATCATTGTGTGAGCTTTCAAGATTCAAGATCTCTTCATCAGGCAGGCAATGAAAATTCATGGCAATGTTACTGCCAGGTGCTTCTCTTAGAAATGTTTGTTGGTATCAACACACCTCCCCCACAGAAAGTTGGGTGTCTGTTATTACTGATGAATCACTGATGAAGGCCTAGATTAGCATACTAGGCATGCCTGGTGTTCTTGGACTTCAATTACCAGAAACCCAAGTCAGCAAACCTACTGATCAGGGCATCTCAAAACTGAAGTCCAGGAACATCTGGGGAGCCAAGCTTACTGACACCTGGCCTAGATTATCAACACCATTGCATTCCCAAGCATTGAATAGGGGTTTGAAAGCTAGACAATAAAGAAAGTTGACAGAGGAAAGAATGATTTATTTGACATATTATTCTAGAGGAAAGTTTTGCCACAGACCCTGGAAACCAGAAAGATGAACAAGTAGGTCTTGAAACCTGAACTATCTATACAAGCAAAAATGATGAAATGGAGGTTGTCATATTTTGGGCACATCATTAGAAGACCATATTTGCTAGAGACGATGATGCTAGGAAAAGCTGAAGGCAGTGGAAAATAGGAAGATCGGTTATGAGGTGCAAGAAAGGGAAGGTGTGTGTGTGTGTGTGTGTGTGTGTGTGTGTGTGTGTGTGTGTGTGTGTGTGTGTGTGTGTGTGTGTGTGTGTGTGTGTGTGTGTGTGTGTGTGAATATAGGAAGAGAAAACCACTCCATATACTCATTCCATTCCATAAAGGAAGCCACTGCCTTGAGCTGATCAGAGCTGTTGAGGACATGACATTTTGGAGATTGCTTATTCGCAAGATCTCCATATGTTGGAGACAACTTGATGGTAATTAACAACAACAACATTCCCTCCCCTTGCTGAAGTGAGAGAGAAAACCTTCCTATTTTCAGTCCATGTCAATTTGGCATATTTTTGCTCACAGTCCCATTTCTGCATTTTGTTCTACTGAAAATACATTGAGAATTCATATTTCCCAGTATATTTTCTCTCAAAACAGACATTTCCATATTTGAAATGTCTATCCCAGGAGTTCTCAATCTTTTTAAGGGGGGCGTCAGGTCACACTCCTTCGGACAGCTTCAGGGGCCGGACGGCCATTTTGCCTCCACCACATGGCACTTCCTGGTGTGGTGATGGTGGGCCACATGAAATGGTGTTGTGGGCCGCATCTGGCCCACAGACCGCAGGTTGAGAATTCCTGGTTTATGCTATCAGAATCTGTCACAATACTTCTTACAACATTTCTCGGTTATTTATTAATTTACATTAACTTCCTGCATTTTTTTCAATGAACTGAAGAAATCTTAAATGTGTTTCTTCTTCCACTTTCCATCCTCACAACTACTACTCTGTGAAAGTTGATTGGGGTAAGACCGAGCTTCTGGCCCAAAGAGCATCCAGTCAGTTTTTTTATTTGAACATGGATCTCCCAAGTCTGAGTCCAAAACTCTAACTACTATACAACATTGTCTTAGGAAGGGGCAAATTTTGACAGCTAACTTCCTTTAATCTATACCAAGATGCAGAGGTATGATAATCCCTGTTTAAATTTGGGAAGATATAATTGCTTAGGATCGCTATCTGCCAATTCAGGCAAATCAACAAGATATGTGAATTGGCTAGATCTGTGCCTGCCATTCTGAAACACGGCTACTGAATCTAACATATCTCTAGGCACCAATGCCACCTGCCTACTAATGATGCCAGGGTGTTTAAAAATTTCTTGCAACAATTCTACAGAAAGTGTAGATGGAAAACAGCATTCTACTGTTTCATCAGTCTTTCATATTTTCCAGATGAATTTTCTTGGCTTAAAAACTTACCTACCTACCTTCCCTTTTCACTGTAAACTGATGCAGCAAAGGTCGTACTGGCGTGATTCAGCTGTTGTTTCAGATATGCCAGACATAGTCCAGCAATATTTTTTTTGAGGGGGTAATGCTAGGTTTTTTTCACCAGGAAAAGATGAGCAGTAACCAATAGCAAAGCATAGACCTCTCCAGACTGAGGTGAGGGTGAACACACTCTGATTTCATGCTGTACCATACAGAGGCAGAAAGGCAATTGGTGTTTGTCTTTAAGTGAAAACATAGAGCTCATGTCATTCAGATGGCAAACATCAGGACTTAAAACACCTGAGACAAATAGGTTTCAAAATAGGAAAAACAACATGAACAACACAAATTTGTTTCCATTGGGGGGAAAAACTTCTCTTTATCTCTATTATTTTTAATTTTAACTTTACAGTTAAAGTCCCCCCCCCCTTCAAATTCAAATAACCTTTATCGTACCATAGTACCAAAGAGCATCACAGGCAATTAATACAACAAGGTGTGGTAGAAATAAAATCATGGGGAACCTGGGATCAACTGCTCCTACCTCTAGGGTGGAGTTTAGAAGCACACATTTAAAAAAGCAGCCACTCTATCCATAAAATCAGTAGAATCATTGTTTAAAAGAAGCACTACAAGTGCAAGTGGTATGAAAGGTGGTTTAAAACAATGAGGGGTGGCATAATGAAAACATGCAAAATCAAGAAATCAACTTCCGCCGAATAGATGAGATTAGATGGCACCAGACAGTCCAAGTAATCGGTGGAGCCATTGTTCAAGAGAAGCAGCAATCTAGAGGAGTCTGAGAGTCTACTAAATTTGGTTAAATTGGGATCTAGGCAGTTGAAACGGATGTCCTTGTAAAATGGGCAGTAGAAGAGAATGTGGATAACTGATGCAACACATTTGGCCCCCCAAGGACACAACCTATCACCATATGGCATTTTATTGAATCTTCCAAATAGGAATTCAGAGGGCAAAATGTTAACCCTTGCCAGGAACAGGGATGTGTGATCAGAAAGACCAAAACAACGAGCATCAGGTAAAACCAAATAGAATAATAACTATCTAAAGTCTCTGTCCCAGCTCCTGCCAACCTAGCGGTTTGAAAGCAAGAAATTGCAAGTAGATAAATAGGGACCACTTCGGTGGGAAGGTAAATAGCATTTGTGGCATTCCAGGGTCTAGTCATACTTGCCACATGACCATGGAAATGTCTACAAACGCAGACAGCGCTGGCTCTTCGGCTATGAAACAGAGATAAGCACTGAACCCTAGAGTTGTTTATGACTAGCTTTCGAGCAAGGGTGTCCTTTACCTTTACCTTTACTAAAGTAGTAGCTGTAATGGACCTGTTGTTCCTGAGTAGACCCTTGGGCCTACGAGTAAGTGGGAATGCAACTGAATTAATGTCCTGTGGCTAAGCAATCCAGGATTTTAACTTGCCTTCTCACATGTCCTGACCAAAGTCAGACTGTTAATAAGGTAGCAAACAGAAAAGTAAACAACTCCAGTCATCTTCATGTCTTTTAAATATATATTATAACAAAAATAGGTTACAGATTTATTAATTTCAGGAAGCAAAACAATTCTGGGTGAATGAAGCAAATTTAGTTCAGAAAGCACATTGAAAACAATGAAAACCTGACTAAGTGTGGAAGCCCAGAAGTGCCCCTCCGTCTGTGGAGTTCAAAGCACACACACCAGAGACTTACTCAGCATGGAAAGAGCAAAGTGCAAAAAGGACTGTCCCTTCTCTTCCATTCTTTTTTATCTCCTTCAACAAGTTCCACCCTCTGGCCCCTCCTCTGAATGGTCCCAGCCAATGACTATACACAATACTACATGTCTATCACAAGTTTAAGTTTCATTTCCCTAGAACACGAGGTTAAGATTGTTATGACTAGCAAGCAGTTTCTGCTCAGTGACAACCCATAATGCAACACTGCCACCTCCCTCCAGTGAACAGCACACAGAAATCCACACCACTATTCTAAAAAACCCACAGGCCCCATTTCTATCCCAATATAGTAACAGGATAAAACTTACTTGGGAAAATCGTCTGCAAAGTTATGTTCAAACGAATCTGTCTTCACTCCCTGTTGAAAAGAAAGAGTGATGGTACCAAGGGAAGTAACTCCACTTTGGAGCAGAGGATGACAGAGCTGTAATGACTTTATTTGGCTGTTTTCAACATTTCTCTGGTGGTGGCGGCTGGACTTTTAAAAGAAGAATTGTGATCTCACAGAAACACATACAAACACAGCCAATTACTGTATTTCAATAGACTGTTCCTGGAAGAGTTAGGTTTTTAAAGGTTACAGTCTTTAGCAGTTTGAATTTTGTCTCCTAGCACATTGATAGCAATAGCTGATAACAGATCAGAGTAATTCGCTCATGCTCTTCCAGAATATATGTATAGATGAGCAAAGCACCATGATAAGTAACAAGATGATAAAGAGAAAAGAAAGATCAAACTACAGGATAGAACAAACTGGCCGTTTCTAGATAACCTTCAGGTCTTCATGATTCTGCAAATGTTTCTGGTAGAACTGATTTATAATAAACTGATGAGCAGGTGGAGCTTCTGTACATATAAAAAAAAGTCTGTGCACATTACAGAGTTGCCTAACAAAGTCTTGATAGCATTGTACTCAGGTGAAACAATACTATTAACAATCATATGCCAAGTAAAAAAAGGTTCAACTCTTAAAGGGTCACAGCTTTGTCTGCCACATTAATATGTGAAATGCCACCATTTTAAAAATGGGGGTTGAATTTGTTTTCAAGACCGTATTTCTTTCTTACCATTTCCTGTGAGCTGTTCTCCTATTAATAGCCTATGAGCATCCCACAAGTTAAGCAGTCACTGTAGGCTTTCCTTATTGCATCCCAGTCTCATGACTCAGTCTGCAATAGGAAATACTTACACTGATTTCTTAACATGTCGCAATTTGTAGCTAAAAGTTATTCCACTAATGCAGGGATTCTCAACCTGTGGCCTGTGGGCCGGATGTGGCCTGTGGCACCATTTCATGTGCCCCTCGACTCCACCACAACAGGAAGTGCCATGTGGTGGAGGAAGGGCAAAATGGCCATCAAGCCCCCTAAGCTTTCTGAGGGAGCATGATCCAGCCCTCGGCTTAGAAAGGTTGAGAACTCCTGCACTAATATAATGAAGATTATTTTGGCCAAAGATGTTTGAATTAAGCTGAGACTTACCTGGACTTCTGGGAGTTCAGTATGACACTTAATGTTGATGCTGACCAAAACAAAAACAAACATTAGTCTTTTCACTATAGTGCAGGAGCACAGAAACCTTATAGCAGTTGACTTTCGGGGGTTTGGTAGATAGTAAGGTAAAGGTAAAGGTCTCCATTGCTCGAAAGCCAGTCATATCTGACTCTAGGGTTCAGTGCTCATCTCTGATAGCTAAAAAACCAGCACTGTATGTGTCTGCAGACTTTTCCGTGGACATGTGGTAGGAATGCCTCAACACTGGAGTGCACGGAATGTTGTTTACCTTCCTCTCTAAGTGGTCCCTATTTATCTACTTGCAATTTCTTGCATTCAAACTGCTAGGATGGCAGGAGCTCGGACAGAGACAGAAGCTCACTCCATTATGCAGTACCCACTAATTGAACTCTGACCTTCCAGTCAGTGAGTTCACCGCCTTAACCATTTGAGCCACTGCAGTCCCATTAGTAGACAGTAGTCTCTACTTTATTTGACTCATGACTGACTGACGATTAATGACTTCCTACCTGGTATGTTGTGACCTCAGCTTCTGTTCCTGGCTTTTACTTCTGATTTCAGATTCTTGTTCTGTAACAGTCTACAGCCCAGCCCAGCCTAACTATAGGTCATGGATGTGTTCCTCTCCTTTTGCTTCAGTTCCACTTTGACCTCAATGACACAGAAGCAAAGTGTCTTCACATGGAAAAAAAACCTGGCAGTGAATTTTCACAGAGATTATGCTTGAACAAGCCCAGTTTGTTTAGAGGTTTTTAAAATTGCCACCCTGCTGATTTCTGCAGGTGGAATTGCTATAGCCACCCAGGCGAACACAAACAATTATCATGTTGCAGGAGTCAACGGAAGAAGCAACTGAAAACTGTGAAAAAGATATCAGAGGTTTTAAAAAATCCTTTCAACCCAGAGTATTTGACACGAAAACTAACGAACCAGGAGCACTCCTTCTATTTGACTCTTCTTTGTTTGTATTCTAAAGTTACATAAAGCTAATCTGATGCAGCATTAATACTGGAAGGCATTTCATAGAGATATATTGTTTGGAGGCAAGAAGTGCTTGGATGAGAGGAAATAACCCCCTTGTCACTGCCCTTTTGAATAAAATCCAGTAATCCCACAGGGGAGAAAACAGAGAAAATTGATGTCAGCTGACATCAAACAAACCACCTTTAGTGTATGGGACCAAGGACACCAGGACAGCCGAAGAGCTGGCTTAACACAACTTTATTACATGCTGGTCAGAGGGAACATGAGGTAATGGCGGACGAACAGCTCAATATATACAGTGGCTATACATTTGAATGTGGCTCCTTGATAGCCTATTGGCTACAGGCTGCGTGACGTCATTGCAGGTCACGCCCTTCTTGTCCAGGTGAAGGTAGTGGCGGGAATCTTCCCGCGCTGTTGTTCTAGGTGAGTCTTGGACCAATGAGCTTGGACGCTCGCTATTGCCATCTAGTGGTCACTAGCTCGCGTCCTATTAAGGTTACAGTGATGCAGCTGGAGGTTACAATGTTACACATAGAAAAGGTTACATTGGATACACATGGATAGGTACATTGTTTAAAGGCACAGGCTTTAGGACACAACACCACCCTAAAAAGATACAGTTCCCCAGTGAAAAACATTTGGCTTTCCCATGCTTAGCTTTATGCTGTGGAGTAGACTTAGACTTAGTTCAATGGTCCCAAACATGGGGCAAAAGCCTAAGTCAATACATTGACTGATCAGTACTTTGGGGAAGTGACTTTGGCTTCTGGGAATTGAAGTTCAAAAACACTTACTTAGATTCTCCCTTGCTATGTAGCATATTGGGCAGCAAGGCATTTCCAGCATCTTCTGTCTTGGCCAAGAGCTTAGATGTCCTCTCATTTCATTTCCAGGGTCTTCAAGTCTCCCATGAAAGTTCTTTGAGGGCATCCTCATTGTCATTATCATTTGGCATTAGGAGGGGTCCAACCCATTGCCACCTTAGGGATCCTGTTTTTCTCCATATGGAAAATGTGGCCTGCCATTTGGAGTCTTCTTCATGCAACAAAGTTATGTGATTTGCATGACCTGCTCCTTCAAAGCACTTCCTCATTGGCAATGTGGTCAAAATAGTGAACCTTTAAAATTTGGCGGAGACACCTCTGCTGGAAGGTGTCAAGTCTCTTGTTGATACTTCCTGACACCTTCCAAGTCTTGTAGGCATAGATGGCTGTTGGGATCACTATGGAGGTGGACAAATGGAGTTTAATTTTCAGCAACATACATGTGTAGTAGCTGGTTTTTAATTTGATTCCATCTATGCCAAATCCAATCCAAATTGTGGGATAAATGGCCAGCATAGTTGCCTCTTGAACCAAGAACATAGTGTTGGGTCCTAATCTGTTTAACTCAGCTGCAGAAAACAATGAGATGTACAATATTGGTTCTTAGCGAGGGTCCCTCTTGATTAAAATAAGAATGCTGAGAAGTTATTATACCGTTTATGAATATTTCATGGTGTCAAGGCTGATTTTTCATTTAGTGTTAAGAGTAGAAAAACTTCTCTTATAATGTTCCAGGGGGCTTGATCAAACTTTCCCCTAAAGAAATATACACTGTGCATTTGGATTAATCACTAATGCCAGCCCTAATAGATTAGACCTTTATAATTTTTGAGAAATGATGGGTGGCCTTTCCCCCTGTATGTTTTCTCCCAAACTTAATCCTACCCACCTGCTGAGTTCAGCTATAATATCTCAGAATGTGGATTTTTGTAGTTGAGCTCAGATTCGGAAACACATGAACACAATTCTTCCTCTCTAGGATGGGAAACCAATACTGTATAGGGTTAAAATGGGATGATTTTACTCCCCAAAAGGCTCTTGTTTTTGGACGTTATAAATTAAAACATAGTGCAATAACACAAAAATCACTTCCTGGATTTATAGAAAACAGCAATATCTTTTGTTTGCCAAAAAAGTGTAGAAAACACCAGAATAAAGGAAAAATCTCCTAATAGTGTCTAACTCAGGGGTGCCCAAACTATGGCCTATAGGCCAAATCTAGCCCCTGATGACAATTCATCTGACCCACGCCACCCTCGTCACTCCCAGAAGCAGAAGTAAAACATGCCCATATGCATTTTACTTCTGCTTCTGTGAGCAACGAGGGTGGTGTGGGCCAGAAGAAATGGTGTCAGGGGCCGAATCCAGCTTGCAGGCCATAGTTTGGGCACCCCTGGTTTAAGCAGAGAAAATGACAGCCTAAAATCTATCACATCCTATTGTAAAACAGATTACAAGGCACATTTTGCTTCTGGTGGGAGGAACCATGTGACCAGCCTGCTGAACGATGTGACCGGTCTGCTGAACCATGTGACCGGCCCATGACCCAAAAGGTTTGGGCACCCCTGGTGGTCTAACTGAACAGTCCAGCTGTTCACAGCTCCACAGTCCTCTGGTCTCAATCTGAAGGGAAAAATGGACATGGGTTATGTCTGGCCACACAATGAGATCTCAGAGAAACAGTAATATTCTTTTCACTAAGCTGAAGTCCAAAGCAAGAGAAGAAGGGTAAGAGGAGGCTCTGGATTCACTGAAAAGAAATCACTCCCTCCTGAATCTTCCCAACAAACATGCAAACACTTTAGTTGTGAGCCACTGAATTCCAGCCAGACAGCGGGAAGTGGGTAGAAATTGGTGTCCAGGTTTTGAGACAGGATTAACTCAAGTCTACCTTTAGTACTACTCAAACTTACATTTGTTTCTCCAGAAAATACATGTTGCTTTTCTGAGATTTCACTCACTGGTCTGAGATGAGGCAACTGTTCCCTGAACATACAGTACTTGATTTCAAACTAAGCAGGGTCAGTTATGACTAGTACTTATAAAAGTGATTGATATAAAACCAGGCTACTAAAAGGGTTAGGAGAGAACCTTGCCTGACACCATGGGAGAGGGGCTGTGGTGGCCCAGTGGTTAAGAAGTTTGCCTTGTTAGCTGGAAGGCTGGCAAGTAGGCAGTTTGAGACCCGGGTACTGCATGACAGATTGAGTGCCAGTCTCTGTCCCAGCTCCTGCCAACCTAACAGATCAAAAGTAAGAAATTGCAAGTAGATAAATAGGGACCACTTTGGTAGGAAAAGAGCTTGGGGACATGAAAAGAGCCTCATTTGGGCATCCCCTGAGCAGAGTTTCTCAAGCAAAAATCCTTTCAACCCAGAATAATTTTTGACACAAAATTATAATTATAACCACAGGAGAGTTTTTGACACTCAGCATTGTCAAATTTGGCCTGGATGGACATAGCACTTGATTCAATATAAAGCAGTTACTTATAGTCTTAACATTGACAGGCATCCAAGGGGGCCATTGTTGGTCTTTCTCCTGGAACAACTCTTATTCTTTTCTATAGCACTCTGACCCTAAGCCCCCACAGAATGCCTCAGGGATTGTAGGAAGGCAGTGGCTCCTGATTCAATGTTATAAACAATCCCATAGTGGCAATACATAATAGGTGGTGTGTTGAACTTAAAATGGCAGCACCCAATCCAAACTCATTAGGCTTCATTGGAGCTATGATTATCTGCATGACTGTGGCCATCAGCATCTTGTACAGGAAACTCTGGCCAAATTATTTTAGATCAGAGAGGGTGATATCCTTTTCCATGAGCCACAATTTGAAGGTTTAAAAAAAATGCTTACTAAATGATCTATTCTTGGTGGTGTAAGTTGTCTCAAGCTGACAAGGTAGTTTCACAAATTATTGACAAGTCATGTAAGACTATACCACCCATCTGGGATATTTCCCACTCTGGGCAGTGTAAGGGCACATAAACAACAGCAACATAATAAAATCTTCAGGCAAAAGCAAAGCAACCGCCATAACTTTCCTTTTTATGTAAAACCGGACTCCCTTTCTTTTCAAGAACAAAGCCCACATAGTAAGCAAGACCTGTTGTACTGGCTGATTATTATTTTTTAAAAAGGCAAAGTATCCGTTTGATCCTTCTAATTCTGACAGGTCTGTGAGACAAAGGAGCTACCATTACTGCTTGGCGTAAGTTGCATTATATGCACTAAAACTGTATTGGTGTTAAAATGTAATTTTATGTAATTTTTGCTTAACTTGCAAAGAGAAAAAAATCTTGCTTTCTTCTCTATTGAGTCATTTATGGGTTTGCCTCAAGAGCCAGTGGAAAGAATGAAGAACTCTGGTATTTGGTTAGTGGTAAAAAGGTAGTCACTTTAGCCTGTAGAAAGTCCTTTCCCAATTATACCAAAACTTAGTAAGCATGCAAGACTGTCATTGTCCCAACAGCCTCTCTGACATTATGCTCCAGTCTCTGTCCACTGCTCAGAGTGAATTCCTTCTGGCCCTTCTGAAACTGTAATCTTGAACTGCCAAATAATAATAATAAAGTGAAATAAAGTGAAATGAAAAGAAGAGGGGAGGAAAAGACAGGACAGGAGGAGTAATAGTTTCTTGCTGTCATTTCCTGGATCTCTCAGTGGCTTTTGATACCATCGAACATGGTATCCTCCTGGGACGCTTATCGGGGCTGGGGATATGGGGCATTGTACTACAGTGGTCCTTGATGAGCGGTTCGAGAGAATTCAACTCAGGGAGAGTGTTTCAGCCCCTTGGATCCTCCAATGGGGTGTTCCACAGGGGTCGATCAAGGAGGCCTTTCATGGCGTTGTTCCTTTATCAATAGATTAGCCAGTTAGGTTCAGTTTTGATGTCCTTTGTTGACAATTAGTTGAGTAGAGTTGAGTTGAGTTAATGATGTATTTGTTGGTGGTGGGTTTTGATTTGTATTGTTGTCATTTATTTTCTGTTTGTTCACCACCCAGAGTGGGATACAGTGGTGGGATTCAAAAAAATTACTACCTATTCTGTGGGCGTGGTATGGTGGGTGTGACCAGGGGGAAAGCCCTGTGTTACACCTGAATTAGGACTACTGCGCAATGTACATGAAAAGGCAGAAAGAGGGCTTTCAGCAGACTGCTTGCTTACATTTCTTTTCACAGTCATTCATATTGAGTTAAGGGCAAAAGCATTTTCCTTCTTTTTGTGTAAGTAGAATAGATAAAGTATTTCTCATGAAAGGCACCAAAACTGACAAGAAAAGGCTGCATTAGGCTTGCTGTGATCTCATGACATGCATCAGTTGATGAAGCAGCAACTTATTTTAGTTCCCCCACCTCTTTCCCCCCACACCCTGCTTTCTCACAAGCACCAAGTGGCATCCTCTGAGCAGCAAAGTGATTTGTCTTGACAACTTCCCGCTGCTGTCTCCACTCTGTCTCTTAAGCACCTGCAGAACAACTGCCAATGTTTCAAGTTGACTGGGCAGCAAGATTGTCAGGTTTAAGGGCATTGGCTGAAGTCTTGAGGAGTTCTGTATTTGCTTAGGTATCCAAGAAGGGAGAGAAATATGCTGGAAGAGGAAATGTGTAGATCCATGTTTGCAAATAGGCATTGAAGTTGGAGATCTATGACCCCTCATTCCCAGCTGGATGCTGGTCCATGTACAAAGATGTTTGTATCCTGTTGAATTTATATCACATCAAGTCAGGGAACAAGAGTGTGTGGTTTTGGAGAGAACCAGTGGGTGCAGGTATTTTGACATAAGGATATGGAGAATTCTTGGATAGGTTCTCACTTTCAGTGATTTTCTGAGTCTCAACCTGTCAGGACACCTCACTGAGATTTCTACTGCATCAGTGAAATTTCCTAGGTCTCCACAAAAATGAGACATTATCTCAGTTTCCCCATGGATTTTGCTGTTTGATTTTCTGCCTGCTCTTTTGCACAAGAGTCGGCCAAATGCCATGCACACAGTGCCCTTTCCAGATAATCTGTGCAGAGAACCTGCCATTTTGCATAGGAATGATACCAGTTCTGTGGGCATATTCCCCCCTCCATTTTTGGGAGCAGCGAGGATATTGGGGGCCAGATGAATTGGCATCATGGGTCTGATATGGCCCATGGGCTGTAGTTTGGGGTGTCTTAGGCCATATGCTACCTGTCCCCTTTTCAACCAAGGATATTGGGGACTGAGTCTGGCAAAGAGATACAAACACTTTCATACTCTTTACCTCTCAGTTACAATCCTTCCCAAAAATGAAAGGTAAGTGTGTTGTGCATCTGATGTGTCAAAGGAAATCTCAGTTTTATGACTGGCCTGCTCTCCTTTCTGCCCACCTTTCTTCTTCTTTAGAAGGCTGGCTGTATGCTTGGATTTGAAATAGACAGTGTGGCATTCCACATGTTCCACGTCACCCAAATCACCCTCATTTGTTATTACTACATATCTTAATGTAATGATTGATTCATTGGGCTCTGAAAACTGACTGTCAGACTAATTCATATAATATTAGAAGAGGTGGGAGTGAGGGGAATTTGCAAGCGTATGGTAGGTTTATTAATAAACTATTTAAAATAAGAAAGGCTAATGAAATCTTCAGTCATACTCTAATGAAATTAAATGCTTATGGGAGGCACTCTCCATATGGACCCACTTTAGAATTGAGGGATGTGAGCCAAATTCAAAATATTAACCTAGAGAGTTGATCCCAGAGTGGCAACATATGTCACTATCACCAGATATTTACTTCTCATACTCAGCATGCACGCACGCACGCACACACACACACACATACACACACATTTACGTTTCTAGTCCTTATGGTCCCTGCTATTGAAGCAGAGTTTAACCAGGACTAAGGAACACAGTGAAAGAGTATTTTTTGAACCACTGCCAACAAAGTGCTTCTTTACACTTCACTTTTGTTAAATCAAAATGTTAAACCTCAGAAATTTCTATTTCAGGGAAAGGAAACATTTAGACCAGCTACCCAAATGGTGTAAAACTTTGTGTTTGGGGATCGGGGTGGAAGCTTGGGATGATTTTGGATACTGCATATCCAGTGTCTCCCCTCAGTCTACCCAATCCATTAATTTTCCCTCCCTCTTCCAGTAAAGGTGCTGTGGCTTTGAAGCTGGTAGAGGTGTGGATATTCGTATAGGCCTAGGCCAGTGATGGTGAACCTTGGCACTCCAGGTGTACTTGAACTTCAATTCCCAGAAGCCATGATCAGCAGGAATGCTGACTTGGGCTTCTGGTTCAAACTAACTTTCTTCAGGTTCTAACCAACTCTCTCTTTAACTTTTCTTTTCTTTCTTGACTGATATGACCATTAAAAACACCATTAATGTGTCTGTAATTTCAGGTGCTATTTACGTGTACAGATGCCCATGTATAGGGTACAGCTGAGAAATTAGAAATGACTTTTTTTAAAAAAAAAATATCATCTAAATAGAGTTATGATGCATTTCACTTGAGTGGAAAAGATTGTAATTATATGACATGTAACCCCGATTTAGACAAGGCAAATGAAGGTCACCTTAAAAAAAAGAGGATCCCCCCCCCCCCGGTAACCTTCAAATAGACATTGTTCACTAAAACACAGAGAAAAGGCAGTCCTAGAACCAAGAGATGAGAGTGGTCTCTTTTGCTTCTCAGAGACTATACTCCACTGTTCACCTTATTTTTTCTTAATGGTCTCCTCTAAAATACTTAATATAGTTCTTCAGTCAAAGCTGTCAGAGCAGGTTGCAAACCCACCATGGCCTATAGCTGCAAAATCTGGGTATGTTTAATTTTGGTCTTGATATTTACCAGTGAATTCAATCATAAAAAAACAACTCACATATGTTAGCCATATTGAAATTTTCAGCCTGTGTAAATCTCCAGGAATGCCGCTGGTGAGGAAGGTGAATTAAGAAGAGACATAAATCCATGAACTACATCGTTATTCACATATAGGGTTATGGCAGATTGGTAGTACCGATTAAGTATGTATATTTTTGTTGTCTTATTATTGATTGTATTATTTGATATTGATTGATTTTTAAGTTATGATGTTGCATTGTTTATGCTATATCTGGTTTTGTTTGGTTGTTTCTTATATGTTGTGAGCTGTCGAGAGTAATGTTTTACACCAAGTGGGGTGGGAATGAATAAATAAATAAATTATAGACGGTCAACATGCAGTCTGACTTGGTGACTTATCTATTCAGAGCAAAAAAAATGCTTGCAAACTGTGTCTGCTGGAAGGGACGCTTGCAGCTTCAGCGTTGGTGGAGCAACCACACCCCTGGGCTTCTGTTTCCACACCACCTGGACTGAGAATGCAGGGAGGAGCTGCGCGGCGAAGGAGAGCTTGGCCGGCTCCAGCAACAGCTGTTTGTGAGCGGCCACACTCCTGAGCCCCTGCCCCACGCCATCGGGGCTACAAAGGCTGGGGAGTGTGGCGTGGCTGGAAGGGATGCTGGAAGAGATGCTGCCAGCTTCAGCGTTGGTGGAGCCACCACACCCCTGGGCTTCTGTCTCCACACCACCTGGACTGAGAATGCAGGGAGGAGCTGCGTGGCGAAGGAGAGCTTGGCCGGCTCCAGCAGCAGCTGTGTGTGAGTGGCCACACCCCCGAGTCCCCGCCCCCACACCATTGGGGCTACAAAGGCTGGGGGGTGTGGCACGGCTGGAAGGGGCGCTGCCAGCTTCTGTGTTGGTGGAGCCAGATACGACTGGCTTTCAAGCATGGGAAACCTTTACCTTTACTAATTAGATTTCTAGCACCGCCCCACTTGCCACAGGTGGCTCTGGGCGGCTTACAACAAACAATAAAAACATCAACAATAAACATCAATATTTAAAAACAGTTGAAATCTGAAAAATATCTTAAAATTCATTAAAAAGTTCTTAAAACATTCTTAAAACTCCAAGAGCACCTTCCCAGACCACCTAGCTTGTATGTCAGATCAGGAGTTGGACTGCTTCCTATTCAATAGAAATCCAATTATTTCTCTCCTATTCCCACATAGTAAATGTCCTTGAATGTAGTAAAGTAGCATATAAGGGAGAATGGGCTGGGTTAAAATCTGCATTTCAGTAATGGCTCTCATTCACCTGAAAGTAAGGTGAGAATTAACTGAGAATAAACATTTTGACATATGGATAAGCATAGTTTTGGTGTAGAGCAACCTTTTCCAAACTATGTTCTGTGGAACACTGATGTGCTTCAATTCCCAGAAGTCTAAGTCAGAACATAGGCTGATCAGTGCTTTGGGGAACTGACTTAGGTTTCTTGGAATTGAAGTCCAAAAACCAAAGGTTGAGAAACACTAGTGTAGAAAATGAACAGTTGAGGTGTCTGCATCTCGATTTGAGTATATAGGATTTTTTTATCCTGCCCCTGGGCACCCATCGGCCTGGTCTTGGAGGCCAGCTAGGTTTGGGCCCACTGGCATGAATTTGTTTAAGGTGGAGCCCAGCTTGCCATGAAGTGACCCACACACTATGATCTCAGAGCTATCTCATTTCATATGTGCCACAGTTACAGCAATACCAATCCTGAAAAGAGGTATTAGCTAAAGACTGCTTTTGATAACATTTCTTAAAAATTCTACACTGGTCATAATACATCTTCCATACTTGCTGCTGACATGAAACCTACCATTGTAAGAGTGCTTTCACAGAGGAAATTACACTCTCAGAGACAGTGTAATAAATTAATATTGCATTGATATAATGGCAGGGGGAAAAACCAGTTAGTAGTGGAACATTTAGTTGGACAGAGGCAGTGATGATCAAATCAGCATATGCCTGGAATGTGTCACTTTCGCATTCTGTTCAGTCATATATCAGTTTCATCCCTGTTTCTACATTAATGAATGAGGTATTTTCTTTTTAAAAAGTATGCATATTTGCATTTGAATGTGTGTTAGAATATGCATTTCTAAATGAATTTTCTCTCAAATTATACATTTCTGCATCTAAAACATGCCCTCTAAAGCATACATCTATTTCTAGATTTGCTGAGTTGAAAACTGCACTTGAACATTCATTCAGTAAGTGGAAAAAATCAGACAGGTAAATAGCTAATTTGCATATTCATACATATGGAGAAGTTCTGGTCAGTTAGAAGAAAAATTCATTCATATATGTTAAATTCCTTAAGTTGACATGTATATAGCTTAGTGAATTGTGTACTTGGCCACATATATGTATCTGTGTACATTTTTATGATTGTTCATGTGATTAAAGAATTTAAACTTGGTTCCAAAACCTCTCCATATTAAAAAAAAGCTAAGGGATTCCATCCTCTTCCTGCTGCATTCAAGTTTGTGTATTTAAGTGTATGTATGCAAAACTTGTTTCTTAGATGTCTTTTTTCCCCTTATAATTTTTATTAATTTTTAAAAAAAGAAACAACAAAAAATGACAGAACAGAAAAATGACAAAAAAGAAAAGTCAGACAATCATACCTCTCAAACAATACAGAGTACAATAGATGTCTGACTGTAGGAAACATTTTAGGTCTGGCCTTTTTAAAATGGCAAATGTTCTTTTTTCATAAAACCTTGTTTATTTCACCTTTGAAATTGTTCTAGAGGCTTAATGAGATGTTGTGAAACTGTGTTACTCTCATACACACAATAACTGAAATCCTGTTCCGTACTTCTGCAAACTGTGTTACTATTGAAAGCAATTTGAGTTGCAAAATTTGGCAAGTAGCAGAGAAGATCTACAGAAATGTCTTAATTTATTGTAATTTGCTTCTAAAATTCATACTGTTTGTGTAACTATGTAACAGGATCTAGCAGTCACTTCAAAGAACTATTATCTATGAATCATGAGAGTCTCTACAGTATAAAAAAAAATGGTTTAGCAGCATCTTTTGAAAACAGCTCAGGAACCGTGAATTGTAGAAACTCTCTAGTCTCTTCTGATCTGGCTACATGTTTTTCAATCTGTTCCACTTCCTAGACCTCTTCTTTTACACAACAAAATAAAAAACCAGAATACTAAACAAATCTAAGAAAATGTCAGAGCTCAGACAAGAACGTAAAAGCTCGAAGCCAGCCAGTATCAAGTATTTCCTCCAAAAGTTTTGCCGAACATGTTATTGCCTTTCAAGAATGAATTTTAGGAAATATGAGAGAGGAACAAAAATATTGTATCTCAGTACACCAAGGTATGGTTCTCAAGACATTTCAATGTTTTAGGGAAAGTAGCTGATTGTTGATCACCACTAGATTCTTCATAGCTCTAAGGATGACAGACTAACTTACAACCTGGCAGACCACCATACCATGAACACTTTAATATATGCCTGAAGAAGTGGTCTTGAACCACGAAAGCTGGCACAGCATTTTGTTTTTCTTAGTGATCCAATAAAGGTATCGTCTGTTTCCTGCATCTTTTGCATCTTTACAATTTGAATATGGATCACATGGCTAATCTTCCTTGTTTGCCTATAGACTAATTCAAGTGCAAGCAATAGGCAGGCCACATTGTACACACTTTGTTATTCATCAGTTCCAGTGTCACTCCCCACTCCATCCCACCCAACATCCACTGCCAAATTGGCCTCAGGTGATTGTCTCCAGCAATGTCTAGAAGCCACATGACTCATTCTGTGCTCCAATGAAGGGCATCATGTTCAAGTACAGCCTGTTGTGTGCCCTTCTGGAGAGCCTGTGACTCTAGTGGTATTGGTATGTCCTCAGTTGTCACAAAGATTCAGTTCCTGTGAATGGGGAAAGGCAAATGGTAAAGCCAGTCCATAGACCAAAAGATGCAGGTAAGACAGAAGGGCTTCTGACCAGGGCACGAGAATTTGCAGCGCTTGGTGCTGAAATTTATTTTTGTTTTGCTTTCCCCCACCCCTGAAACTTTTTAACCAGCCACCAAAGGAAATCACTCAGCAACTCCCTAAGGCAAGCACAGCTTTACAGAACACAACAGTCACTGAGAAAGAAGAGAGTGAAGGACTTTAAAAAGGTCAGTGTATGCACTCCTCTTTGATTCTGTCTTGTAAGGGTAATGTAAAGACCTTGCTCTTCTCTGTATTGCTCCCATCTGTTCTCTCTTGCCCTTCTTTCCCCCTATATCTGGAAGTTGACCTTCCCTGTTCCATCTGGCATTAGTGGGGTTAAAAGATGTTTTACTCAAGATGGTCATCAGTTTGAACTAAGAAAATGGAAATTAAAAAAACTGAGTTAGTGTCAGCAGAAAAGAAGACAAGAGATAGCTGAATCCCTTAAGTCACCTACAAAATTCCCTAGCTGTAGCCAGTAGAGAAGGTTTAGACCAGGGGTTCACAACCTATGGCCCATGAAATCTGGCCCATGGCACCAAATAATCTGGCTGCCACCCTTGATCCAGCCACCGCCACCGGAATCAGCCGTGGACTCATTTACTGCAAGCAAAAATGGTGGTGGTGGTGTGTGGACAACCAGTCCAGCCCCCTCAACTGTTTGAGAGAGCATGACCCAGCCCCGACTTGAAAAGGTTGAGGACCCCTGGCTTAGACTGAGGTTGTGGTAGGCTACTGCTCTCCCTATAGATATAGGGTAAAGTGAAAGACTTGTGTCATTGTTGTTAGTTATTAATCCTATTGCAGAACTTTGTTTATTTTTTCATGATCTTAAGGTAAAGGGGCAAAGATCGCTCGAAAGCCAGTCGTATCCAACTCTAGGGTTTAGTGCTCATCTCCATTTACAGCCAAAGAGCCAGCGGTGTCTGCATCTGCATACGTTTCTGTGGCCCTCTGGGAGGCATGACTAGACATGGAATGTTGTTTACTCTCCCACCAAAGTGGTACCTATTTATCTACTTGCAATTTCTGGCTTTCGAACTACAGTACTAGGCTGCAGGAACTGAGACAGAGATGGGAGCTCACTCTGTTGTGCAACATTCTGGACTAAAATGCTGACCTGCCAACCTTCCAGTTGTCAAGTTCAGTGTCTTAACCACTAAGCCACCTTACCTTAGGCTACTGTTTTGCTGTCAGAAGGAAAAAATTCAATATCAAGTGGCTTTTTCTTTTTCTTTCTTGCTGCATCTGTGTCTTCAGCTGAAGGGGACAAACCAGAAGGACTTTTTTGTGTCTTTTCCTGCCCCTGATCAAGGTCCTACCCTTGGATAACATTTCTAGGGATGAAAAGTACTCAAACTTACAGCATAACAGTAGCAGTCTCCATCTGGAGGAGGGGGTAACAGACTTTATGTTCCCATTTCAGTAATGTGGCTTAGTGGTTAAGACACTGAACTTGACAACTGGAAAGTCAGCAGGTCAGCATTTTAGTCCAGAATGTTGCACAACAGAGTGAGCTCCCATCTCTGTCTCAGCTTTCACTTTACCCTATATCTATAGGGAATGACAGGCAGAGCAGTAGCCTACCACAACCTCAGTCTAAGCCTACTCTACTGCCTAGGTAAAGATAAAGGTCACTCTTGCTCAAAGGCCAGTCATATATGACTCTAGGGCTCAGTGCTCATCTCTGTTTCCTATCCGAAAAGACAGCACTGTCTGCGCCTGCAGATGTTACCATGGACATATGTGAGGCATATCTAGGCACTGGAGTGCACAAAACACTTTTTACCTTCCCACCGAAGTGGTCCCTATTCATCTACTTGTAATTTTTTGCTTTCGAACTGCTAGGTTGGAAGGAGCTGGGGCAGAGACAGGAGCTCATTCTGTTGTGCAGTACTTGGGTATTGAACTGCTGACCTGCTGCCTTCCTGTCAGCATCTTAACCACTTGAGCCTCTACAGTCACTTTTACTCTGCTGCCTACAGCTAGGGAATTTCATAGGCGACTTAAAGGATTCAGCTATCACTTGCCTTCTTTTCTGCTGCCACTAACTCAGTCCTTTTTTTATTATTATTTCCATTTTCTTAGTTCAAACTGATGACCATCTTGAGTTAAAAACCTTTTAACCCCATTAATGCCAGATGGAACATCGAAGGTCAAGGGGATGTTCTTCTGCTCCACGGTCAACCAGAAACTCTTTGCTGACTGCTTTAATTGCCCTGGAATCACACAAATCCCCCTGATTCCATCTGGTTTTGGTCTTTTGCTCAGGTTACTGCTACCAATTTATGCTCTGTAGCACAAAACTAGGATGCAGGTGAACTGTGGAGAGACAACTACACAGCTGTAACAGTAAACACTGTCACATTTCAAGAGAGAAATTACGGAGCACTATTTTTTCCCCCTTAATCAGAGCAAATCTGAGCCCAGCATGAGAGAAAATAGACATCTGAGCTCACAGAAACAGGAAGAGGGGGAGAAGTAATGGGAGTGCAAAAGACATTTCTTTAATGAAATTTGCAAAGCCTTGCTTTATTTTGGAGCGGAAACGACAACCCTCATCCAAGTTTCAATGGCTCTCTCAGCAAGAACTGCACGGACTTTGAAATGTATTTATTTTTAATGACAATGAGCCAAAAGAAACTCAGAAAACTCACAGCGAGCTGGGAAGTTTTTGCAGTTCGAACAGCATTTTGCGGACAAGCGAGTTTAAGCTTGGTTTTAAGTTTGGGCTGTGCATGTTGAAGTCTCTCAACCCACACGGTTGATTTGCTGTGACTGGCTCAAATGGAAAGACTCATCCTTGAAGCCTTAGGGAAGATGCAGTAGGGGAATAAGCCAGAAGAGATTTCTTTTCCTTTTGCTGCACTTATTCTGAGTAGAGAAAGTGATAAATAAAAGAGCACAAACATAAAATGAACTCAAAGGACATGAAATATGAATATAGGTTTCTCTGTTAGTTTTCTGACTCCATTCTTGTGTGTGTTCCAGTTTTCTTTCTGTTTTCTCCCCACCCCCATCCTTAATATTCTGGCAACATGATTTTTCTAAGAACCTATGAATATTTCTCATTTTTTCCCTAGCTGGCATTCAAATGATTTTATTATGGGAAGTGAAAAACAACTGTCAAAACACGAGACAAAAACCCAGCACATCAAAAAATTCCCTGTGCAGCCTCCTCATGCAGCAAAGGAGGACTAGGTTTCTATTATACCAGGCAAGCAGAATAAATAATTAAAAAACATAATTAAAAATGTTAATAATTAACAATCCCAGAGCACCAAGTCTATCACACAGCACATACTTCAGTGTCAGAAAGGCTGATTTTGTTCAGTCGCACAGCCCCAACAGGAAAACAAATAGAATCCCAGTGCTAAAGAGATGTTTTTACTGTGTCTGATGGGAAAACACATCTGAGCAATGGAAACTATGTGGAATAGAGGGAAAGGATCCTGAGGAACAGCACAAATGCCAAAGACAGATTTAAAAAGGAGAAGAAAGCGCTAGAGTCTCAAATGCACTATCTTCGAGGGACTGTGCTTCTGCTTCATTTAATGCAATGGCAAATATTTATCAGCCCTGAGTAAAGAAATGAGCAATTGAACATTTCAAAATGTTGGCTTTCACCAGGTATTTTAGACAATTCCCAGAAAAAGCTCAGGTGTTTCTGAGCAAAAGATGGTCAAGGATGGAGCCTTCAGTATACTGTAGATTTGAAATTGGCACACTGTAGAAATAGGAATGACGTTCATTCAGTATATGCATTTTCATGTGGAAATATCCAAGAGGGATTCTGTTCAGAACTCCCTACACCAGTTTGAACATAAGCCTTCTATCTGTCTGTGAGATGCCCCATGAAACACCTATTTCACACCTGTGGAAAATTATCAGCCAAACGGAGCTCATCTTGCTCACAGACTCTTACATCTGTAAGGCGTGTAGTGAATTTCAGAGAGAAGAACTGCTGGCATTTATCAAAGCATTAAAAAAATGTATGATGCAGTGGTAGAAGCAAAACAAACTTGAAACCCAGAATGGAATGAAAAATCAAGCTATTAAAATGAGGTTCCTACAGAGGTTAGAAATTGAGACTCTAAAGACTGGATACAGATATGCAAAGATAGAGAGAGAGAAGAATCGAGATATACAGACAAATTATGTTGAACTAGTTTCAAATCGCGTTAGTAAATAAGTGGAAATTTTAGTGATGAGCTGCAAATATTTTTACTACACACACCCTGGGCATGGCTAACTCTGTGGGTGTGGCTAACTCTGTGGGCCAAGCTCACTTGGCCAGCAACACCATGGCCTGGGGTTTGGAGGTGGGCGTGGCCAACAAAGTGGGCATGGCCTGGGGGAATTTCCGCTACCGGTTCCCAGGATCATGTGGGAACCTGGAGCAGCACATCACTGAGTGGAATAATAAATATTTTAAGGAAAGCAGTCTAGAAAGAAGTAGGACATAATTCAAGGAACTAGTATTTAGAATAAGAAAGCGAGAAATGGGAATTAAGGGTTTGGTGAGTAAGATATATAAGATTTTAAACCAAGAAGGCAGACCACAAGAAACACTGAAAACAATCTGGGGATAAGATTTGAATATTAAAATTATAGATAACATGAACATAGATAAGAGTAAAAAAGAGTTATTATTTATAATATTAACAACTGGTACACAGGGTTTATACAACTTGTTGTGGTTATTATTATTATTAATAATAATAATAATAATAATAATAATAATAATAATAATAATAATAATAATAATAATAATAATAATAATAATAATAATAATAATAATAATAATAATAATAATAATAATAATAATAATAATAATAATAATAATAATAATAATAATAATAATAATTTCATGTCAGAAATTATTTTGAGTTGAAAGGATTTTTGTGGAAGAAACTCCACTCAGGGAATGGCCAAATGAGGCTCCTTTCATGTCCCCAAGAGCTGGGACAGAGATAGGTGCTCAATCCATCATGCAGTACCCGGATCTTGAACTGCTGACTTGCCAGCCTTCCAGCTAACAACTGAGCCACCGCAGCCCTTTTTGTGGTTATTTGCAGCTAGTTGACAAAGTGCTGGTGTGTGTCTATGTATGGGTTCTGACTCAGTTGTACATCTGACATGCTCACTGCCAACTTGACAGTTAATTGCAATTAATGACAATAGGTTGCCCAAAAATTATGTGAACACTAATTTAATTTGATTTAACTTCAATTTTTATTTCTATACTGCTTTATTCGGCCCGAAGGCGACTCAAAGCGGTTTACACCAATGCATGATGTCCGCACAGCAGAGAGCAGCAGAAAAAAAGTGAAAAGTGAACAACAATGACAGTACAAAAAGCAAATAGGTACACAATACAAAAACCAACCAGACAATGCGACCAACACAAAACAAGGAACACAGCAGGAGCCAACAAACAAAGTTCAAACAGCCTCGAGAGAGGCTCGGGCGACAGTCCGGTCTCCGGTGGCGACGGCAGCTTCCCCGGCATTTTTGGCACCTTTTAAACTCCCTGCCTGGACGGGCCAAGGGAAGGGGCACCACGCACAGCTGCTTCTGACCCAGGACTGATAGAGAGAGCCCGGAGAGAGGCTCAGGAGACAGTCCAGTCTCCGGCGGTGATGGCAGCTTCCACGGCATTTCTGGAGCCTTTTGAACTCCCCGCCCGGACGGGCCAAAGGAGGGGCAGGCACAGCTGCTTCCAACCCAGGGCTGATGGAGAGAGCCCCAGGAGGGAATCGGGCGGCAGGCCAGTCTCTGGCCACTAGACACTACAGAATACTGCCCCATAACATGAAATATATTGTTCTCCTGTCACCTCAGTGTGACAGGAAAACAGAGCAAGAGGCAGGGCCCGCCATTAAACCAGTTGATCTTCCTTTGCCTTTTAATGAAAACCCACACTCTTGGAATTGAAAAGTTATACTTCCATCAAAAGGAAATGATATTGTTCCTGATTACATTGCAATTTAACTGACCAATATGGAACGTGAAGGCACTGTGGCTGAAATACTTCATGTCTGCCTGGCAAATTCCATCTGACATTATGGCAAGCTAGTGTTCTGCCCATGGAAAACAGTAGGGATTTCTGCTTGCATGAGGGTTTAGTGTATTCTATATTGGGAAAGAGGAACCGTGCACAAAATGGACCATTTCATGTGTCATTGATAGCCCACCTGGTATTGGCAAAAATTGCAGAAATGAATACACTACAGATAAATGGAATCTATAACAAGCTCATTTCATGCTTTGCTCAAGTTTGCTGCAGTGGCTCAGTGGTTAAGAAGATCGCCTTGTTAGCTGGAAATTTGGCATGTTGACAGTTCAAGACCCGGGTACTGCATGACAGACTGAGCACCTATCTCTGTCCCAGCTCTTGGGGATGAAAGGAGCCTCATATGGCTGTTCCCTGAGTGGGGTTTCTTCTGCAAATATCCTTTCAACCCAAAATTATTTATGACACAAAATTATTATTATGCTTTGCTCAGAAGAGCCATTTGAACCTATATGAGGTGGAAGGAAGGGAAGGTCAGACAGCTTCATCTCCTATGTCTTCTTCTCCCATGTCTAGGCCATACATGAAACTACCAAAGTGAAGCCACCTTTTGGTGAATTTATTCTGTAGTTCCTTTCGCCTGACCGACTGTGAGAAAGATTAGCCAGCACAAGGTGGCTATTGCCTGTGGTATGCCTGATTGTGGTTCAAAAATAACACAATCTTCAAGAAGGTTCTTTCTGTGTACCTCTATCTCCTATTTGAATTTTCCCCTCTATCAAATGGACCATTAGGTCTATAATTTGCCAGCATTCACCATGGAACGCTCTCTATTTGTGGGGAAAGGTGCTCTCCTAAAGACCTGGATTTCCCATCACTGTCTGCCTGCCTTGTGGTTACTTTACAGCAGGGTTTCTCAATCTATGGCCTGTGGATCTGGCCCATGGATCCAGCCTGCAGATCCGGCCCACATATCCTGCCTACAGATCCGGACTGGAGTGCAAAATAATACGGTCCCCGACTTTGCTCCAGCCACTGCTACCGTCTCTGGAATCGGCCACAGACTTATTTACGGCCATCATAAATGCAGTTACTAATGCCATAAATGAATCTGCAGCCATTGTAAACATGTTTACAACAGCTGCAGACCCATTCTATGGCAGCATTTACAGTGGGGGGGGGCATCAGTCCAGCCTGCTCAGCTATCGAAAGAGGTGTGGCTGGGCCCATGGCTAAAAAAGGTTGAGAACCCCTGCTTTACAGGATGTGAGTAAGCATAACAAAAAAAATTGCAAATGGGTGGTAACTTTGGTAGCTGAGTAGGGTGCTCAAGGTTCAGCACTCAGCTTGTGCACATGTTTTCATCACAAGAAACAGAAAAAAAAAGTCTTGCTTATTTTCCAAAGTTAAAATATGTGTGAAAATGAACATACGGAATGGAATCTACAGTAAAACCCCGACTTACATATGCCTCGAGATACTTAAAATTCAACTTACATAATTATTTTGTGCTAAAACCATGTCCTGATATACACAATTTCCTATGGGTTTGCTTTGAGTTACATAAAAATCAATTTCCCTATGGGCTTGCTTTGATTTACGTCAAACAATAATTTTTCCTATGGGTTTGCTTCGAGTTACATAAAAAACCAATTTAAGCAAAAGCCTACGGAATGGACTTTTTTTCATAAGGAGGGGTTTTACTGTATTTGTCACTCCTATTGGTTAGTGAACAGTTCAAAGAAAATATAGGGACAAATTATGTATTCGTGGACATGCATACTTTCTGCTATTATACTTTGCAGGCGCACCCCCCAAAGAAAGACTCAGACACCGGTATATGGATAAAGGCATCAGGCCACTTTTATTGAATAATGCCCTAGTCCAAAATATAACTTTCAATTGGTGTAATCATCCAATTGTAATTCTTTAAGGCAAGCAGGCTGCAGTAACACTGGTAAGGTTCCTCCCAAAATGCCAATGGCAATTGGCTACATGTAACTATTTGTATCAATTTGTTTGTTGACACAAACAAATTGTTGACCGGAGTCAATAAACTATCTACTGACCCCACCCTATGACGTGTATCCGTTAAATATCAAGGTGATGCAGGCTGTAAAGCTCCTGCCATCACCCCTTGCCTGGTTCGCTCTTGACCAGCCAAACCTATTTCCCCTGTACCTGTCTACGTGTTGGCCAGTCAATTGCGAACCTGCCGGATACCTATGGGTCATAAATCTTTACCTTACCAGTGCTACCCGCCACATGGGGAGGCGTCCATGATGACTCACCGCCCCCCCCCCCCCGACCGTCAGCTCGGTCACCAGGCCTGCTTGCACCTCATCCAAAAGAGGTACATACCTCTAGCCGACAGGTGGACCCCATATCCTGCCTACAGGTCAAAAATTATGTAAGCCTATCCACAGATATCTAATGGCTATCCCCCAAGCCATTCTCAGCAAGGAGCCGAGCAACAGCCCTGTCCACTGACCGCCGGGACGGTCCGAACTGCGGAGATCCACGTCTCCTCTAAATTGGTGTCTCGGCATGATGTTAGACCATAGCAACCGTGTGTAAGCCATAAATGATATAAAATGCCAGGTCACCGCACCTCGACAGTTTAAGTAAAGGTCAGTGATCCGTGTGAGATCATTGCCGCCGAGGTGCAGAAGAACATCAGGCGGTCCAGCATCCCTGATGGACATCAGGAATGGCAACAGTTCCCGCCCATTCATACCGCACATACATACCACCGCATACGTGCGGATGCACGCAGCCCGAGCTGGGGTCCACACTCTGTCGCCGCAGCATATACAGCCGCCCAGTGTACATAGCTGCGGCCCACCAGCCCCACTGCCACTGGTGTGTGGATACACACAGGATCTGTAAAAGAGAAGAAGGGGTTAAGGACATAACTAGGTACTCATACAGTGAGGGGACGTACATATAGAAAAATTACGCGCACACCCCCACGCGCCCACCTATATCCATCTCCGAGTACCCCAAATGCAGCCGCGGTCAATGCAACACCTATCCTAATTAAATGGGTGCCATAACGGGCCCCACACTGGGAAGCGCGGTACCGGTCACCTGTCGGAACTTAAATTTGGTAAGTGTAGACCCATCCTGGTGGCAGAAAAACAGGCTGGGGCGCGCAGCAGGCACTGCCAATTGCATGTAGGGCACCAACCGGAACGATGTCAGCAAATGTACATCATGGCAGTATACACCACTGCCCACTCCATACTGATCGGCCTTCGAGGGACGAATCCCCAACTGAGCCCGCTCTTGTTTGACATAGACATCTTTGAGTTCCAGTGCCCTACAAAACATGTCCCCTCCTGACCATGGGACCAGCTCGCTGAGTCGACGAGCTCCAGAAAAAAGGCTACATCAGTAGCTGCATGAAAAGAGACTCCTCCTACCTACTGCGATATGGTCTATGCCAACCTCGTGCAAGGTGGGTCAGAATATCTGTGAGAATAGGGCGACTTGTGTAAGGTGGCAGCCATGTACACGTGTCCACCTCCCTAATACATGGCTTATTCAGAAGACCCCCGCATAGTCAGAAAAAACCTCGTGCTGTGGCCATGAGTATCAATGCTCAAAGCCCAGTGGCTATGGTGCGTGGAGCCAACCCCAGATCGTAGGGCAGACTATACAATCCAAAACCCAGTCAACCAATGTCGGTCGGATTTTGGGCAATTGCCTTTACCAACAAAAGGCTCTAAAGTGAAGGATTGGAAGCCGATGCGCAGTGCATGTGCGAGTTACCAATACAAGCAATTCGCCCGGTTCATGTCTCCTTGCCAAATGACCAAACCGCAGCCAGGAGTGGAGAGGGCAGCTCACAAGCGTCCGGAGCCCAGCCGGGAACCGGGTGATCTGCAGGCGGGGGAGAGGATAAGCAATATCATTAGAAATGACTGGCACATGTTTAGCCCAAAGAAGCGCCTTAAAGCGCATGAACCCCAGAACATTATGGAAGCTGAGGCCATGACTCAGGTGATTTAGACGTTCGGGCATTGACAATGTGCACCACCGCAGCATTACCGCGCCAAAAGTGAAGCACAGAATCAGGCCGCCTGTCCCCCAGAGCATAAAGGGTGCCCAGAATTGAGAAGATATGTTAGAAACATAAGATCGCGTAAACGATCCGTGCCCTGACATCCCTGGGGCCAATGACCATAGACCCTCGTCCTGAATAAAATCCCCCCACCCGGGGAGCCAGAGGCATCCGACTGTACTCGTAACTGGGACGGAGAAGATATGGTAGAAACATAAGATCACGTAAATGATCCTTGCCCTGACATCTCTGGGGCCCATGACCATAGACCCCTGTCCTTAAATAAATCCCCTTACCCGGGGAGCCAGAGGCATCCGACTGTACTTGCAACTGGGGCTGACCAGAAGGTCAGACCTCCCGATGCGACAGCATGGAAGTCCTGCGGTAATGTAAGCCAAACCAACAGGTCTGCTCGCAAACCCCTAATCAGCTGTTCCCCGCAGCTTCGTTTAACGAGACCCACCCTAGCGTGACCCAGGCACTAGGCGAAAGCACTGCCTGATATTACCACTCTGCAGGCAAAGTTGATGCGGCCCTGCATCACATGTGGCTCTTGTAGAGGCGCCTTCCATGTGGCACATTGCCACCTTGCAGCAGGGGCCGCTCACACTGACCAACAATTCGGTCACCTGGCCCTCTTGCACGTCATTCAAAAGAGGGGTGCCTCGACTTGTTGACCGGTGAACCCCATCTCCAGAATACAGGCCAAATTCCTGTAACCCTATCCCCAGACTATAAATGGCTGTCCCCAGGCCATTGTAGATAAAGAACCAGGCAGCAGCCCTGTTCACTGACCGTCAGGCACGGTCCAAACGCTGGGACAAACTGTCACCCATGATATTGCATTGGCAATATATGACCATAGCAATCGTGTAGACGGCCATAAATGGCAAAGAAACGCCAGGTCCCTGCACTCGGAAGACTTTAAGTCCGGGCCAGCAATCCGGTAAAATCACCGCCTCCGAAGTGCAGCATTAAAACATGTGGCAGCCCAGCATCCCCAATGGACATCAGGAATGTCAACAGTTTCCGCCACCTCTATGCCATGCACCCATACCACTGCATACACGTGGTTACGCATTGTCCAAGATGGGGTCCCCATTCTAACAAAGCGGCATACTGCGCCGCCCCAGTGCACAGAGTAGTGTCCCACCAGCCACACTACCACCAGAGTGCAGGAACACACTGTGTCTGTAAAATAAGGAGGGAGAATAGAGGGCAGACAAGGCACTCACTCAGTGCAGGGACGAATGGACAGAGGAAATTGGGGAAATCCACACCTGCCCCTGCAACATATGTCGGGCTCTGGGCACCCAAGCGGAGCCGCAGCTGATGCGGCACCCAACCAGGAGGAATGGGTACCAACTTCATTTCAGTCAGGGTAGACCCGGCTCGGTGGCAGACGACAGGCCAGGAAGCGAACCCAGGGCTGCCACAAACACCTGTGGGGGGGGGCAACCAGACATGTGGCAGCGCCAGGCTAGTAGCCTCTCCCGGCTGATCAGTCCCTGAGGGGCTAAGCCTCACCAAAGCCCGCTCCTAATTGCACAACCCGTGATCTAGCGCCAATGCCCTGCAAAACATGTTACCCCGTGAAAGGTAGTAGCAGCTAACTCAATCTGGGAGCTCCAGATCAAGGTACAAGTGGTTGCCTGAAAATGAACTCTCCGCACACAGCAAGCGTTGCCACGTAAGAGTCACATACAGTAACCCCATTCGCTAACAGGGGTCGTCGCTGGCCTCATAGGGGAAGGGGCCACCCTAAACCTAAGGTCTTGACGTATGCTAACCATGACGGGCCAGGGAAAACAACCACGGCCCTGCCATCATTGTTCCAGCACTGCACCATTGGAACGGCCAAATGAGGACGGGCCCTCATACATCCTGCCATGGATGCCGAATAGGCCGGCAACCAATCGGCCCCATAGGGGGGCAGGTTGTGGCGACGGGGCAACACCTTGACCCTGTCGTCCGACCCCTGATCCCCTGATCAGTGTGTTCACAATGCAGGAGGGAGAAAACGTGAATACATTCCTCATACCACATTGCCCAGCTAAAAGCCCAATACAAGAGGGCACCCAGGGGCATAGAGCAAGTGGCCAACAGCAGAACCACCATTGGCACTGATTATAGTGATAAACACATAACCGGCCCTACGGGCCCAGGGTAATTAAATAAAGGCATAGGGGCGGTAACCCCAATAAGAACCAGAGTGTAATTGTCTTGCTGCAACTATGGCCACTACACACACACACCAGCATGACAAGCTAGTGTCAGAGGTGCGCTAACTTGACCAGGATACTCACTTGGTGCACCCCCATGAGCCGCCCCCACTGGGGGTTCCGGCCCGTGGCGGGCGTCGGAGTCCGAAATGTCCCTCTCGCTCCGTGTTCCTGTGCATCCCGGGCCGGATGGGGAGCTGCGAGGCGCCAGCCTAGGCTGGCCTGAGGCCTCCGGCAGCTCAACCCTGATGGTGGCCCACTGCGTAGCCATGGCCGGCACGTGGACCAGAGATGCCTACATTGCCGAAGTGGAGGTGAGAGAGCATCAGCAACACCTAACCCACTAAGACAAGGTGGGCCAGATGGGCCGGATGGCCCACCGGGTAATTGATACGGGGGGCCAATAAGCAGCAGGGGTAAGAACCCCAGCAGGGCAGGCCTGTGCCACCCCATGCCCGAGCCCACAGCCTGGGCTCATGGAACCTGCAGGGTTGCCATCCGAGCCCTCCGGCCCGGTGGAACTCCCACAAAATAAAGGGGTAGGCAGAGCCCACCACATTGAAGCATCCCATGCTGCAGTGCTCGGAATTGAACCGCCGGCTTTCAGCCTCTCAGTCAGCCTCTTAGCCACCTGAGCCACTGCTGTCCTGAACGAAATAAAGCCTCTTGCAAAGAGGCAATCAAAGTCCAATGAAGGGCAGGGAAAGCCCTTCCCCTCGGTTTGGCTTGACCGCCGGAGACCTACTGAAGGATCCCTGGCCAGGGATCGGATCCTGAGCCCTGAGTACCACAGTAGCGAAGAGAAGGTACGAAGGGCAAAAATCTAAGCCAAAAATGCGACGGAGAAAACTTCTCCGCTCCGTCGCATTTCTAAAATGGCAGCTCGGCTGCCTCGTGGCCACCCCTTTTATAGAGGGTTGGCCACACCCCCTAACTCACCCGGATGTCTGAGTCCGGGTGGGGGGGGGGGCTGCAAAGAGCGCGGTGGCCATTTTGGCGCCACTCTTTCATTCTTTCCAGACATCCAAAATTAAGCCTATGTTTACTTTCCAAGCACAAAACAAAAGCAATATTCAGAGTGAGGGATCATGGTAAGCTAAGTAAACATATTTTGCTCCTTCTGGGAGCTCAGCTCCTTATAGCACCTTAACTGCATTGTCCACCCTAAGCCCAGGACTTGCTACAAAAAGGAGACTTTTCCTGAGTATTTAAAGGAGCATCATTTTGTATGGGGTGCATGGTTTCTCTACACCTCCTCACTGGAATAATTCTTTAGTTCATTTGTGACTTGGAAGGCCCTGAATAGGCTGAGGGTCGGAGTCCCTAAATGTAAGGCCAACATGCTCAAGTGAGGGCTGCTGGTGGACAACAACACGCACTGTGAATGTGGAGAGGTTCAGAATCTGGCTCATCTACTAGTCTGCTGATTACTGCCAGAAACATGCACCAATGAGGACTTAAGTTTGGCAAATGACAAAGCCAAGAAAGTCGCTTCATTTTGGTAGTCCAGAGTTGATCAGGACATGAAAGAAGAAAACTGGAATAATTAATTTAGGAAAGTTCCACAGCATTTTACTCTAGCAGAAAACGATGCCCATTTCTTCCCCATCACTAGGTTTCTGCAGATGGACTGAATCACAGCTTGCTTCTGGAGCAGACACTTCAGTAATAGAAGGAGAGATGTTCAAACAAATTGTCGGGGGCGGGCCACTGTTCCATGACCTTGGTGACACCAAGAGAATTAAATCTGCTATTACCTACAGAATTTTATCTTTTTTTCCAGCTGGATGGCCATGTTAAGTGTGATGAAATGTTGGAAGAGTTGGATAGAAATGCTAGAAGGTGGGAAATCAGCTTTTGTATAGATCAAAACATAGATCAGTGTACTAAGAATAACAGTTTTACTACATCTGTAAACCTTGGCTGCTAACTTTTAATTTACTAGCTGGATTCTCACACAAGTGAGCAGATATAAGGTCAATGTAGAAACCCAAGGACACACACACTGGGTTTCACACACACTCTGGGTTTCTTATAGGCTTTCATTTACCCTACATTTTGGAAACATCCAAAAAACATTGCAGAATTGTATGAGTCAGTATCAGGGAGCTTTGGAACCTTTGCCCACGGAGAGAGGGCGGTTTCTCTGCTGCAGTGGAACAGAAGCATTTTCCAGTTGAGATGGCAGAGAGTGAGTAAATACATTTTCAGAAAAGAGAAATAAATCCTCCAAGCTGTACTGTAAATGCTCTCAGTGTAGGTAATCTCAATGGCCTTTTCTTTCTGCATTTCCAGAGATTTTTCTCTGAATCTGGTAAACTCAGAAAAAGAGGGCAGGCTTTTAACATTGGTAAATTCTGAAGACCTAGAACCATGATGGTGAACCTTGGCACACCAGGTGTCCTTGGGCTTCAATTCCAAGAAACCCAAGTCAGCACTCCTGCTGATCAAGGCTTCTGGGAACTGACGTTCAAGAACAGCTGGAGTGTCAAGGTTTGCCATCACTGACCTAGAACCATTTCAAGGAATATGCTGTCAAAACCATCGGTATGCAAGAGCATATGGATACCAGAGCTAAGACATCTTTCTGTCTGGCTACAGCTTTCATAAGCATGCCTGACTATTCTGAGAAATGCAGCCCAAATGTAACTTTTCTAGGTTCTCAGGCATAAACCCAAATGGACTGATAAATACAAGATTTGCAACTTATGGTTACAGACAAACAAAAATGACAAGGCTGGCTGCAAATTTAACATGATTTATTTGCTTCTGCCTCCACCAGCATGGGAAAGTGGCAGGTTGAACTGCCGTGCGAGTGTTTTGGCGTTCTGATGAAAGAATGCATGACTTTGAATTTGTTATGTATGTATGCATGTTCATTATACTGTAAGGCAAGATTGTAACCACTCCAGATACAAACGATATCAGCTGTAAAGGAACGCGAGCAGACAGCCTATAGAGGGCAGCTGCGAGCGTTCACTCTCACATGGTTCACATTGCTCAATCACGGACAGCCGCGGGAAAACCTTCCCCGCATTCAGCAGCTGAAGAAAGACCTGCATTCAGCAGCTGAAGCAAGACCTGCATTCAGCAGCTGAAGAAAGACCTGCATTCAGCAGCTGAAGCAAGACCTGCATTCAGCAGCTGAAGAAAGAGGCGTGCCTGGGCGAGGCCACGCCGGTAGCAACCAATCAGCTACCGTGCTACAAGATTCAAATGTAGAGAGCTACTGTATATATTGAGATGTATCACCGCCATTACCTCATGCTTCACTGGAACCTCATGCAATGCAATAAACCTGTGTTAAACCAACCTTTCGGTTGTCCGGTTGTCTTTGGTCCCATACACTAAACTGGCGACGAGGATGGGATGATGGCTGCCCACGGGACCAAGACATGCGCCGGCTACGAGATCAGGAAGCCGGGAGACTTGGAGCTGTTTGAGATAGACTTCAACGCTGCGCTGGTGGAGCTCGAAGTCTCAGACGAGGCCAAAAAGAGGGCCATCTTCGTCCGCATGCTCGGACAAGAAACCAAGAGGACCTTGGTGGACCTGATCGCGCCGAGGAAGGTGGGCGACCTCAAGGCCACAGAGCTCCTGGCGGCGCTGCGCGCCCATCTCCGGCCGGCAATAGCGATGTTCCCCGCTCGGAGCGCGTTCTGGAGGCGAGTCCAGGCACCCGGAGAATCGGTCGATGAGTTCGCCGCGGCCCTGCGGTTGGCCGCCGGCCCTTGCAAGTGGGAACTCCCCGACGTCACCCTCCGGGACTGCCTGCTCTGCGGTCTGAGGGACACAGAGACTCAGCGCGCGCTGATGAAAAGGGAGCCGCCTCCCACGTGGCAACAAGTCCTCGACGCGGCACAGGCCGCAGAGGCCACGTCGGCCGGGGTGCATGAACTTCAGGACTGGCGCCCGAAGACCGCCAAGGCAGAGAGTTCGGTGCGCGCGGCCCGGCGGACTTCGAACTCGTCTTCTGCAGAGAGCAGCGACGACGAGGACGTCCGGAGGGTCCAGAGAGAGGGCCGGCGCTGCGATGGCTGCGGCGCCGCCCACGCCCGCACCAAATGCCCATTCCGCAAGGCCGAGTGCCACAACTGCGGCCGGCGCGGGCACATCGCCAAGGTCTGCCGGACACGACGCGAGGCCACCCGGAGTTCTCCAGACCGCTCGGCGAGGCAGGACCGCACCACGAGGCAGGACCGCACCACGAGGCCGAAGGACGGCACACGGACCACGAGGACGCGGGACGGAGTAGGACGAGTCTCCGACGACAGCGAGGACGACGCGCCGGTTTGCAGCGTTTCCACGGAGCACCCCCGTTACTTCGTTGAGGTAGTAATACAAGGGGCCCCTGTTAGGATGGAGGTGGATTCGGGTTCCTCATACTCCATTATTTCCCAGGGGGAGTTCATGAAAATCGCCCCCCGCGTGCGGCCCAAGCTCAAGGCGTTGAGGGCCACGCTGAAGGACGTGCAGGGGAACCGCATCCCAGTGTTGGGGGTTGGGAAGTTCCAGGTCCAGTTCAAAAAGTACACCGCAACGCTTCCCTTAGTCGTCCTCAAGGGGGGTAAATGCAGCCTCCTCGGGACTCAATGGTTCCAGCCCCTGGGGTTGTTCATTGGGGGGGTGCACGCCGTGGGAGCACACGCCGCCGGGACTGATCCAATACAGAGCGTGTGCGACGCGCACCCCGAAGTTTTTAAAAAGGGGCTAGGAAAATTCAAGGGCCCCCCAGTGACTTTCGACCTGGACCCTGGAGTGCGTCCAATCAGACTTAAACCGCGCAGAGTGCCTTTCGCACTAAAGGACAAAATTGAGGCGGAATTGGACAAATTAGTGGGCCAGGGGATTCTTGTTCCTGTTGATTCTGCGGAGTGGGAAACTCCAATTGTAACAGCGCTCAAGGCCAACGGGGAAGTCCGAATATGCGCTGATTACAAGTGCACCATCAATAAGGCGATCCGCCCTAATGCGTATCCGGTGCCGGTAGTCAGCCACTTATTGGCCAGGTTACACGGGGGGAGGTGTTTCGCCAAACTCGACCTGGCCCAAGCCTACCAGCAACTCCCGGTGACCCCCGCCGCAGCTGCTGCACAAACCATAGTCACCCACAAAGGGGCGTTCCAGGTTTCGCGCCTCCAATTCGGCGTGAATTCGGCGCCCGGGATTTTCCAGTCATTGGTGGAACGCCTCCTGAAGGGGTTGGAGGGGGTGTTACCCTATTTTGATGACGTATTAATTACAGGGGGGAGCCGGGCCGAATTAGCAACAAGGTTGGGAAAGGTCCTGACAATATTCGAAAAGGCGGGGTTGAGGTTGCGGAAAGACAAATGCGTCTTCTTCGCTACAGAGGTTGAGTTCCTAGGGTTCCGTGTTACTCCCGAGGGAATTAGGCCAGCCCAATCCAAGGTAGCCGCCATCAAAAAGGCCCCTCGCCCCACCTCCAAGCCCGAGTTGCAGTCGTTCCTCGGACTGCTCAACTTCTACCACTCCTTCCTCCCGCGGAAGGCAGCCGTGGCAGAACCGCTACACAAATTGTTAAAAAAGGACGAGGCATGGAAGTGGGGCGACGTCCAGGAAAAGGCTTTCAATGACCTGAAGCGACTCCTGGCATCAGATGCTGTACTGACCCACTTCAATCCCAAACGCCCGGTGGTCCTGATATGCGATGCATCCCCGGTGGGGGTGGGGGCGGTGCTTTGCCACGTGCTGGAGAACGGTAGGGAGGCCCCGATAGCTTTCTACTCTAGATCCCTGTCCCAAGCGGAGAGGAATTATGCTCAGACAGACAGAGAGGCGCTAGCAATAATTGCGGGGACCAAGAAATTTCATGATTTCGTGTACGGCCGCCCCTTCACCATAGTGACTGACCACAAGCCTTTGCTGGGCATCTTCACCGCAGACAAGCCCACACCCCAGATCCTGTCCCCGTGAATGCTCAGATGGGCCATTTTTCTCAACGCGTATCAGCACGCGTTGGTATACCGGCCCGGGAGGGAGATAAGCCATGCCGACGCTCTGTCGAGGTCCCCCATTCCCCGGGATTGCTGCCACGTGGGCGGAGTAGAGAGGGACCACCAGGTCTTAATGATAGAGGTCCTAGACTCCCCTCCAGTAGTACCGGCCGAAATCGCCAAAGCGACAGGCAAGGACAAAGCGCTGGCCACAGTTTGCTCCTGGGTGCAGAAAGGGTGGCCCGTGTCTTCCCCAGCAGCGGAATTCGACACATTCTTCAAAAAGAGATTAGAGTTGTCCCTGGAGAGGGGTTGCCTCTTGTGGGGACAGCGGGTAGTGATCCCCACGTCTCTCCGGCCGAGGGTGCTTAAACTGCTGCACGTCAGCCACCCGGGGATCGTACGCTCTAAGGCACTAGCCCGCAGTTACTTTTGGTGGCCCCAGTTAGACGCCGACATCGAACACATGGTCGGCACTTGTGAGGCGTGCCAAAGCTCAAGGCCAGAAGAGGCTCGCTCGCCACCTAGGGAATGGGACGCTGCGAGGGGACCCTGGTCCCGAGTTCACGTAGACTTTGCTGGCCCATTCAGGGGAACGCTTTTCCTCCTCGTGGTGGACGCGTTCTCTAAGTGGTTGGAGGTCATTCCAGTCTCGAGCACCTCCTCGACCACAACCATTAAACAGTTAAGGAGGGTCTTTTCCACGTTCGGTTTACCCGACACCCTCGTCAGCGATAACGCTAGCTGTTTCACGTCCGCCGAGTTCAGGGCATTCATGGAACGCAACGCCATTCGGCACGTCACCTCCGCCCCCTTTCACCCGGCCACCAATGGCCAAGTAGAGCGCCTCGTGCGCACCACGAAAGACGCGCTACTGCGCATGGGTCCCGGAGACCTCGACCTGAAATTGTGCCAATTCCTGCTGAGATACAGGGTCACCCCCTTAGCGTCAGGGTACTCCCCCGCAGAGCTGTTGATGCGCAGGAAGCTGGCCACGGGGATATCCAAGCTAGACCCCACGAGAGTAGAGGACAAGGGGCGGAACATAGGGGTGGAACCCACCAAGAGTTTCGGCATAGGCGCCCCAGTATACTGCAGGAATTACGCCAGCGCGGGGCCAGCCTGGGTGCCGGGCACCGTAGTAGACCAAACCGGCCCCGTCTCATACCGCGTAGAGACCAGTACAGGTTTCCTGTGGAGGCGACACGTGGACCAACTCAGGCGTAGGGTCCCCGGAGAGCAAGACGAGGATGAGGCCAGCATTGATTCAGCGTTAGGGTACTCCCCCACCCGTTTAGCCCAAGGGGGAGGAAAAGGGGAGCATGGGTCCCCACCAAGGGGGGAGGAAAGGGAATCGATCCACGGAAATCTTTTGCGGGAGTCCCTGCCAGAGAGGAGGAGCCCCGGGTTGCGGGAGTCCCCGTCAGAAAGGAGGAGCCCCAACCACACTCATACCCCGCGGAAGCCGCGGAAGTCCCCCCGAGGCTCAGAGGCCCATAGAGGTTTAGACGTTGATTTACAGTACCAGGGGGAGTTAGCGGAGTGGTCCCCCACCCGTCCTAGCGAAAAGAGGGGTTTCAGTTCAGCCCCTGGTACCTCCAGTCCCAGTAGCCCCTGTGAGTTAGAATGCAATATAGCGCCCATGTTCCGGAGACCGACACCGCCAAGACCGGAGGCATCAGCGAGTCCGCCCACCACCACAGTCTTAAGGTCCCCCGAGCAGGGATCAGAAGGTAGCCATTCCCCAAGGGCGACCTCATCGGTGCCGCGGTTCACACTAGGAGGGTCCCCGGGGTCCGAGGGCAATAGGCAGGGATTTACCTCCCAACTGTTCATCCCATTCCCTTCCCCAAGCGCAAGGCAGGCACGGACGCCCCACAGAGCCACTAACGAATCCCCGTTTCCCGTTGCAGGGCAAGCTCCCGCGGAGTCAGGGATCACAGGCTCTCCAGAATTAGGGCAGGCGCAAGCACGCCCCAAGCGAACGTGCGGCAAGCCACAATGGTTGCGGGACTTCGTCCCATCCTAGGGGGGAGGGATGTTATGTATGTATGCATGTTCATTATACTGTAAGGCAAGATTGTAACCACTCCAGATACAAACGATATCAGCTGTAAAGGAACGCGAGCAGACAGCCTATAGAGGGCAGCTGCGAGCGTTCACTCTCACATGGTTCACATTGCTCAATCACGGACAGCCGCGGGAAAACCTTCCCCGCATTCAGCAGCTGAAGAAAGACCTGCATTCAGCAGCTGAAGCAAGACCTGCATTCAGCAGCTGAAGAAAGACCTGCATTCAGCAGCTGAAGCAAGACCTGCATTCAGCAGCTGAAGAAAGAGGCGTGCCTGGGCGAGGCCACGCCGGTAGCAACCAATCAGCTACCGTGCTACAAGATTCAAATGTAGAGAGCTACTGTATATATTGAGATGTATCACCGCCATTACCTCATGCTTCACTGGAACCTCATGCAATGCAATAAACCTGTGTTAAACCAACCTTTCGGTTGTCCGGTTGTCTTTGGTCCCATACACTAAAGAATTGGAGTTGTGAAGACTCCCAAAACTGACCATTGCTGAATTTCCTTTGCGGCCGCATCCGCTCTGCTATTGCCCGCGGATATCGGACCAGGCAGGTCCTGGTGGCTTCTGATGTGGGCGATATAGAGCGCTTCAGTGTGGTTCCGCAAGTGAAATTGAGTTGTGAGAAACAGACTCAACAAGTTTTTATCTATCGCGGGAGTGATGTACGCTCCCGGTAGACTGTGAAGCAAATTCCTAACATACTGGCTGTCAGTTATTATGTTTAAGCGTTCTTTGGCAAAGGTGTGCAAAGCGAGGTTCACCGCTGCCAACTCTGCCCGCTGCGCGGACTTCTGTGGAAGAGTTAGAAGCGTGCGCCAAGCTTGGCCCTCTTGCCAAGTAAGAATACCATATGTGCGACCCCCATCAGTAAAAACTGTCCTAGCCCCCTGAAGTGGAACCAGTGACATTAAATCACACAAACAGACTGTCTGCGTTTGAAGCGAGACGAGTCTGGGGTCTTTCGGCAAAT
The DNA here is from genome assembly GCA_035047305.1 of Bradypodion pumilum. Classification (NCBI taxonomy): domain Eukaryota; kingdom Metazoa; phylum Chordata; class Lepidosauria; order Squamata; family Chamaeleonidae; genus Bradypodion; species Bradypodion pumilum. The sequence goes on along the minus strand of JAWDJD010000011.1, from coordinate 25,732,788 downwards.
GGTATGCCAAGCATCCAGTGAATCCTTCCAAAGCAATTGGAAATGAGTCACCGAGCTGCATCAGTTGCTAAATTTGCTCTTTTGTGAATGGGACCACAATTTTTGCTAAATCATGCCCTGAGATGTCCCGAGCTCTCAGCCTTCCTCGGTAAACCACCGCGGAGACCAGTTCCTGAGGAGGAACGATGTTTCGGGAAGAGGTGTGTGGTAAATACACCCATTCCATGATACTTGCCCCCCACTTGGAGTCCACCCCTAGGGCTCCAGTAAACATGGATCCGGTCCGAACGATGTACAGGTTTAGAATCGGAGCATATTGCCCCTGACTAATCCTGTCCACCCATCTCTGGCTGAGAACTTGGTTGACCTTTTCGAGAGTCAAGTGCGCCTCTCAAGGAATGTGTATTCGGTCTGCTGGCTGCTTACCTAGCGTTAGTAGCGAGAAGAGCAGTTTCAAAAGATCCGTATCTAGTCTGAAATACGGTCTGGCCCAATTAATATTCCCCAGAATCTGCTGCAATTCTACAAGGGTGACTGAATCTTTTAAGTTGATCTGCGGCAAAACTGGTGCTGCGAATGAACGGAGAAGCCGATGGCCCAAGTATGAAAATGGCTCGGTTCTCTGAACTTTCTCCGGGGCAATGAGTAACCCTTTTCCCCCCAGAGTGGCCTGGAGGTTTTTAAACATTTCGCTGCCGAGTTGCAGCGCTGTGACCAGGATGTCATCCATGAAACGACACACTAAGACTGTGGGGTGAAGGTTTTGGAATTTTTCCAGTGCGTTGTGAACATAAATTTGGCACAGGGTGGACGAGTTGAGCATCCCCTGTGGCAAATATTTCCACGCATAATGTTGCATAGGCTCTCTGTGGTTCACGACTGGCACTGTAAAAGTGAACCTTTCCCGATCCCTAGCATCTAAGGGAATTGTATAAAAACAATCTTTTAGGTCTACGACCAAAATCTCCCAACCCTCGGGGATCATGTTTGGATTCGGGATGCCACATTGAAGCAGTCCCATTGGCTGGATACATTTATTGATCTCTCTGAGATCGTGAAGGAGTCGCCACTTCCCCGACTTTTTCTTGATAACAAATATGGGTGAATTCCAAGGACTGGTGGACTGCTCTATGTGTCCTGCATCTAGCTGCTCTTTCACTAGCTGTTTCAGGGCAACTAATGTCTCCCCTACTACCGGCCATTGCTCTACCCAGACTGGCGTGTTGGTCAGCCATTTAAGCGGTAGAGCCATTACCCGAAGGTAAGAGTGGCACTGTACTGCTGCAGAATGTCTCGCCCCCAAAGGTTGACGTGCATGTCCAAAATGTGTGGCCAGATGACCGCTGTGCCGTCTGCTTCAGGGATTGTGACTTCTACCCAATCATGTCTTCTAAACGCTTCTTGAACATCGCCTACCCCCCACATCAGAGACTGGCTCAAGAGCCCACTCACGCGGCCACTGACTCTGGCTGACCATGCTGACATCAGCTCCGGTGTCTAGCACCACTGACTCTGGCTGACCACGATGACGTCAGCTCCGGTGTCTAGCAGCCCAGTAAAAGGTTTTTTATTTAAAAATACCTTTATGACTGGCCACCGCTTCCACTCTATGTTGGTCTCTACTGCCGCTAAGACCTGGTATTCTTGCACTGCCCCTTCTGCGCTCGAGCGGTCTTCCGACCCGGACTCTGAGCTGTCCCTGAGCCTGTCCTGGCTGCCTGCTGGCGAGTTACAAGGAACCATGATCAGTTGCGCTAACGTGTCTCCCTTGTGAATGGTTTGGGGTAGGTGTGTCCAGAGTTGAACTTGGAGAACACCTGAAAAATTGGAGTCAATGACTCCCGGAATTACAAGAATTCCTCGCGTTCCTGCAACACTACAGGGCAAAACTAAGCCTATGTAGCCTTTAGGCAGGGGTCCCATGTACTGGGAATCGACCAGATAGACTGTGCCTGGCAAGTCACATGTGACGTCTGACTGGCAAGTCAAATCTAGTCCCGTGCTGCCTCTAGGGCTGGCCTGTGCCTCCGGAATGCAGGGAATGTGATCGGAATTTAATCCAACTCCGGCTCTTCCAGAGCGATTGAGGTTTCTGTTTGGACCGGGGCCAGAGACAAGCCCACGTTCCGGTTTCCCGAGTTCGGGCAGTTCCTGGCCCAGTCGAAGCCTTTATTGCACCTTGGACATGGGGTGGTCGGAGTCTTGGGACGGCCGGCGTGTTAGCCGCTGCCCTTGCTGGATCGGCATTCCCTAGCGAAATGACCGATCTTGCCACAATTGTGACATGCTCCTTTGGTCTTGTTCTTGGGTTTCCTACTGCCTTGTACTGCCGCTGCCAACAGACCCATTTTGTAGGAATCTGTACCAACATCAGCACAAGCCCTAATCATGTCCGTGAGAGTCAGATCAGGACGATTGCCCAGTGACAGCAAGATCTTACGGCAGTCAAGTTTGGCATTGTCTTTTGCCAGCTTCATCATGAGCTCCTGTTGGGCTTGCTCATTATTGATCTGTCTACTGACTGCTTCCTCCAGTCTATTGATAAAGTCCATGTAGGACACCTGGGTGCCCTGTTTGACTGCTGTGTAATTTTTGCTGCTTTGCCAGCTGCTGGGACCTTGAGATAAGCCCTGAAGGCTGTCTCAGCCACCAACTGAAGGGTGGCGATTGGCAAGGCGGTCTGTGCATCAACGGATTCAAAGGGACCTGAACCATATAGCTGGTCAGGGATTACTGCTCCACCCATCCTGGCAGCCCTTGCCTGTGCCTCGAGATGATACTCGCTGTCCCATAGCAAATACTGGCTGGGGTTGAGCATCATTCGCATGACGGCTATCCAGTCGTACGGAATGAGCATCATGGTTTCGCACACTTGCTGAAGCGTGCCCCTGGTGAAGCAACTCTGAAGTCCTGTCTCTGTGATGGCCTTCCGTATAGCCATGAGCACTTTGTACGAAACTGGCGAATGGACTGTTTGCTGCTGACCCGTGAGGGCATCTATCTCTATGCAAACTGGGCATATCTGCCTAAGATCAGCTAGTTCTTCTGCTGGCAACTCTCCCTTACTGATCTCTTCCTCAACCATGTGCTGAATGGAACTCTTGGTAGCCTGGGAACCTGTAACTGTCAGAGAAGCACCAGCGCTTCTCATTCCATGCATTCCATCAGTGACATCTGCAGCTGTCACTGAGGGAAAGCTCCTTACACTACCCTGCTTGAGCTGAAATGACAGATAGAGAGCCGTTGGAGCTGATGGCTCTGACTGCGCTGGGGGTTCCTAGGTCTCTATCCGGACTGGGTCTACCTCTGCTAAGAGTTTCCTACACTTGCTCCATGTGCTGATTATGCAATCTGGAGCTCTTGGGGCTTGCTGAATGCAGGCTCCTATCCTGTCCCAAAGTTGGAGGTTAAGCATGCCTGTTTCTGGATAAAGCAGACAATGATCCCCCAAGTACGCCAAAAGCTCCGCTAACTTAGCGCTGTGAATGCATGTCTGGGATACCCTGGCCAGGGCCTTGAGTTCCATTAAGTGAACTCTCTGGTTAGCGGTCGGACATTGCCTCTGAGGACAAGTCCCCATATTACCTGCCGGTCCTTTGAAGTTTTCCTCCTCAGGACAAAGCGACGTGTCTGAGTTCAGGTAACAGGTCTGGCATGGCGAACCTCTAGGAAGGAGCTTGGAGCGTGGATTGCTGCCATGGGCCCTCGGTGGCCTGTGCGCTGAAGTCAGGGTTTCACAGGTGACCCTGAGCGGAATGCGTTTTCCTGCTGAGCAAGCTGCCGCAGAACTTTGGAGCATGCTCTGCCTCTCTGGAATGCCTCACCGCATAGCTGTCACTCAGATCGGATGGCTTTCCAACCAGAGCTGCCACGCTGCCCTCCGGGACGATTCGGACATGGTTCTGGCGTAGAACCGGATCGTGAAGATAGCTTACTCACGAGTAGAATCACGTCGGGGTCACCAGATGTTGGATCGGGGCCACGAAGCAGCGGTTGGGTCCCAGAGGAGACTGGTCAAGCATTGAGACATGAGGCAAGATGGAGCGAAGACCAGTGATTTAATGAGGCAAATCATCAGTATTTGTCATGTACAGGCTGCATGCAAAAGAACTGCGATCTGGCAGAATTCATATGCCATGTTTACATGAGTTAATTGGGAAACTCTTCAGGGGAGTTAATTAACTAACTTAATCAATGACAGGGGAACTCCATTGTTCCAAGCTATCTGGGGTAAACATGTGGCTGGTATTGGTTTTAGGACTTAAGGTAATCCGCAGATGCGAGATTACCCATTACATGACTAGCGAGTTAGTCATTAGCTTCCTATTGTCTGAGCTGCTTGTCAGGTCAGCTGTGGGTGAATTAAACCCTATCTAATATTCCGCTCCCCCAATTTCTGTCCCTTCAGGAACCCCTGATAACGAGGTCATCACCCATCACCGGGGTTCTGTCGGGGCCAGTATACCAATTGTGTGTGTGGATACCACAGGGGATCTTGAGCCCTCTCCAATTCACAAACTGTAGGGATCCTTGGCTGTCTTCCAAAGGCACACACACTGGCTTTCGAAGGTGGTGGTGGGGGGCTGGTGTGAGGTCTGGCTGGAGCGCAGCCCTACGACTCATCCCCCAAAAGAGAAGCACACCTAACATCCTTTTATTCACCAAGCTTGATCACGAGTACACCTCATGATGCCTCATTCCAATATTATATAATCCCACATGACCTGCTTAACCAATCACCTCAAAGACCACGCCAACTTCCTGTACATAATGTATGTCTAATAAAACTCCTGGGGCTTCTTTGTTCAGGCAGAGATCTCTCCAGCCCTGACCAGTGGCTGTTTGTTTGTTCGTTTGTGTGTTTGCTTATTTGTGTATGCATGTGTGCATCTGTAGGAATGCTTCAGAGGCCGGTGTGAAGGCCTCTCCCACTACTACAACAAACATATCATGGTTGTTTGGTTTTACAGTGGTAGGATGGCAATAGCAGCTGCAATGTCATTTGGGAGGGAAGAAACAAGATACACTACTAATCTGTTCTTGAGAAACTCATGAAGAAGTCTGATTTTCTTTCAAAAATAATTAAATGAAATGGTTCCCTTATTCTCACAATCTCTGCACCCTTCAATTGAATAGGACAGGGTTCCTCAAACTTGGCTCTCCAGGTGTTCTTGGGCTTCAGTTCCAATAATAATAATAATAATAATAATAATAATAATAATAATAATAATAATAATAATAATAATAATAATAATAATAATAATAATAATAATAATAATAATAATAATAATAATAATAATAATAATACATGATATCAAAACATCAAATACAATGAAATTATACATAATACATAAAAAATACACCAAAATGAAGTAACCACAGTTAGGCAACAAAACAAAACGAAACACCCTCCCCAGTCCGTAGGGCCCAGGGAACGGAGCCCAGGGCTCGACATCCATGAACGGATGGCGCCCTAGGATCAGCATCCCAGACAAGATGAGGGGCAACCTTGGGAGCAGCTGTGGCAGCGGCGGCAGGTTTTTGGTCAACCGCATCTTGTTGCCTTCTTCTCCCCTCCCAAACTTGGAGGGGGAGGTGGCCCTGGGAGCAGCTGTCAATGTCTATAACAGGGCCCAAGGCTTTGTCTCTCCCCACAGGGGGAAAGAGAAAAGGGTGGGGAGTCCCAACAGCTGTGGCGGCGTTTGGCCCGTGTCGGCCCTTTATCCCTCCCCGCAAGGGGAGAGAAGGGTGGGGAGTCCCCGCAGATGTGGCGGTGTTTGGCCCAGTGGCCTGTGTCAGCCCTTTATCCCTCTCCGCAAGGGGAGAGAAGGGTGGGGAGTCCCGGCAGTCAGGTGTTGTTGTGTTCTGTAAAGCAGTGCCTTTAACAATGTACCTGTACCATGTGTTATCAATGTAACCTTTCTGTGTGCAACATTATAACCATCACCTGTATCAATGTAAGCCTAATAAGGGGACGCGAGCTAGTGACCACCAGAGGGCAGTAGCGAGCGTCCAGCTCTAATGGATCATCAGCCACCTGGTTCAGCAGCGTGGGAAGATTCCCCGCGACTTCCTCACCTGGTCAAGAAGGGCGTGACCTCCTACGACGTCACGCAGGCAGCAACCAATAGTCTGTCAACGAGCCACATTCAAATGTATAGCCAGCTGTATATATTGAGCTACCCATCCGCCATTACCACATGTTCCTCCGGATCATCATGCAATAAACCTGTGTTAAGCCAACCCTTCGGCTGTTTCATTGTCTTTGGTCCCTTACACTAAAGGTGTGCTGACCTGGGCTTCTGGGAATTGAAGTCCAAGAACACCTGGAGTGCCAAGTTTGAGGAACCCTGGGATAGGGGATGCTGAGAAGTATCTGCAGCTTTAGTTTATTGGTTCATGTATTTCGTGTGTCCCTCTGTACCAACCAGCCCATCCTTTCTCTCTCCAAGTCCATTTACCTGGTCTGCTTAGAAGGTGTGGATCCAGAGATAAAGCTAAAGAATCTACTCCCACCTGAAGATGCCTTGAAGGAGTGCAAGATATAAATCAAAACAGTTAATGAACAAAAAATAATGAAGAGGACACAGAGGTTTGAGTTTTTGAATCCATTCTGAGTAACACAGTTGAACAGGAATACATTACATGAACTGCAAATTTCATTGTGCTCATTTGGAAACACACACACACATCCTATTCTGGAGTCAAAAAAGATAAGCCAATACAACATCCCTCACCAAGCCGTTCCAATGTACACACCTGACGCTAGGGCACAACCTCCTTTTCCCCTGCCCTCTTTGCCTTTGATATTTATTACTAAATCTACATATTTCTCAAAATGACAATACCAGTGAGCCATGGCGACCAGGGAAAACATTTCTAGCATGCTGTCTTTGAGGAAATGCAAATTGATCTTTGGAAGCAAATGTGTGCATGTCTAGCACAACAACAATAACAAACGAATGCCTCATGGAGAAGGCCAAGATGGCAACAAATCTCTAGGCATCCTCTTTGGCATGCATCTGGAAGCAAGCTGCGATTAGCAGCTCCACTGACCCAGCCAGCACCGCATAATAGCTTCTCAATACACATCCTTCAGTGATACAGGTAATTCCAGAGTTTATGAGTAATGCGCTGCAAGTAAGGAGGTTGCTTGTAATCCATAACTTTTAGGGGGAGGGAGGGCTGGATGGAGATGTGTAGCAGCCTTAAGCCATGCCATGTTTAAGAGGCCCCATAGCATGACCAGTACTGTACATGTAAGGGAGCAATCTTTTATATTTATCTTGTATTTAGAGACTAGCCCTAAGAGAAGACCCTGCCTGAAACCCTGATACAAAGCTCCACTTGCATAAAGGGAATGTCGTTGTCACTGTCGTCATTATCATTCTTCCGTTCCTTTCGCCTAACCTAGTGTGAGAAAGATTAGCCATCACCAAAAGGTGCCTTCATTTTGGCTGTTTCAGTCTGACCTAGACACAGAAGAAATCATCATCATCACCACCACCACCACCACCACTGATTAAATGCTTACTTTTGTGTTTTTAGGGTACACACAATTTATATGCAATCCTTTTTAAAAAAAAAACAAAGAAAGGCAAAATATTAAGGTCCCTAGTACCCAAACTCCTGAAGCTAGGTATACGAAATGTATCATGTCTAACCTGTCTTTAAAGTCTATCATAGCTCTGGATTTCTTTTAGTTCAGTGCAAAGGAAAAGTGTGTGTGTGTGTGTGTGGGAGGGAGGGGAGTATAGCTTTTTTGATTGTCTAACACAGGGATTAGCAACCTATGGCCCATGGGCTGGGATCGGCCCATGGCACCAGTTATTCAACCCGTGGTGAGGACCCCACTGCTGCCACTGCCAGAAGCCCGAAAACATGCTGGAAGTGAGAAAAATGCACCAAAGCCACGCCGGAACCCCAAAAATGGGCACAAACCATGCTGGAAGCATGGAAATCCCCTGAAAAATGGTGACAACATGCTGAAAATGCACCAAAATGGCAAAAATGTGCTGCCCTCACTTCTGCCGCCATGGGAAGCGACGGGAGTGGGGAAAAAAATCAGAAAATGAGGCATGGATGCACCCACTGCCACCACTGTTGCCACCAGAACAGCAGAAGTGGTGGGAGGAGGCACGCCTCTGGCCTCCACATCTGTCCGAGTGGGCATGTCCGGCCTGTGGCGCGAAAAGGATGCGAACCCGTGGCCTAACACATATAAAGGGAAGGCATTACATATGAAATCACAGCCAAAGTACAAGTCAGATTGGATGAGGAACAAATCATTTGAGACCAAATCTGGATCCATTCCAGAGCCTCAAATTTGCTTCCAAACAAAACAAAAATGGATACCCATACACACAGTGGTGGGCTCAAAAAAAATACTACCACACTGTGGGCATGGTATGATGGGCATGGCCAGGGAAAAGCCCTGCATTGCACTCGAATTAGGACTACTGTACTTTATTTCCAAACTTGGATGGGCAGAGGGGCCAGCCAGAATTTCTGCTAATGGTTCTGGCGACTGGTGGGAACCTGCTGATGCCCACCACTGCATACACAGCATTACTAAAAATAAACAAGCAAGGTGATGAGTATCTGAGTTGCTATGGTTTGTATGAATGTTATTATTAATTGCAGTACTTCTTGAAGTGTTGCAACAAGTTACATAATGAATTCCCTTCCCAAAGTATCTTTCCTCCAAGCTCTGATGATGCAAGCTGGCAACCTAGACCAGGGGTTCTCAACCTTTTTAAGCCAAGGGCCGGGTCACACATCCCCAAACAGCTCTGGGGGCTGGATGGCCATTTTGTCCTTCCTCCACCACATGTCACTTCCTGGTATGGTAGGGTCAGTGGGGAGCCACATGAAATGGTGCTGTGGGCCACATCCGGCTCATGGGCTGCAGGTTAAGAAACCCTGACCTAGACAATCAAGGCAGAATTCTGGGAGTAATCATCTGCTAGAGATGCTGCTTCACTAGTTATGCCAGGTGCATTCAATTAAGCCCTTGGCCAGGAAACATGTGGAAGCACAGTGGAAAGAGGCCAGATGTGCTGGAGATGCCATTTGCAACCCAATGTACATGATGAGACTTTTTATTATTATTGTGTCCCCCCCACCCCCCACCCCCGGTGTTCTGGCACATGTCAAAATAACTGAATAGCTATTTTATTGGGGCAGCTGAAATCATTAGGAATCACTGCTAGATCTGTAAGAATAAATTGTAGCAGAGAGAGTGAGTTCTACAGTAGTTGGGTACTTTACCATTAGGAAGCCTGGAAAGAAGGGTCATGAATAAATCCAAATAGTGAGAAACAAGAGCCTAGAAATTTGGAGAGAGAAAAAAATCCACTCTATTTTTACTGTATTTCCCAACAAAATTCAATCTGCTTTCCCCTCATCTTTGTTTCACTTGGTTGAAAAATCTTCTCCTCCCGCCCAGAAATGCTTATGCATTTTTAAAATGCATGCATTCATGACTGAATTTTACCTTAATGACCTAGATATAAAAGGTTTTTGTGTGTATTTTCCCCTATATAGGCAGTTTATCTAAGTTTTTAAAACATGTGAATCTGCGGATTCCGCATACACAATTGGCACAAACTGCCTCTGGCAGAGGTTACACCGGTCGAAGAAGGTTCCTGGTCACTGGCCCTTGCCAGCATGGAAATTGGGGGGGGGGGGGGATTAATAATCATAGGGTTGATTCACCCACATCTGACCTGACCGGCGATTCTGCTGAGGGGAGCAAATCGCTAACCTCCGTTACGTATTAGGCAATTACTGACTCACAGATCAGCCCAAGCTCTAGTGCAAATAGTGGCCATGTTTACCTTGGTGTAAGCCCCGAACAATGGATTTCCCCTGCCAGTGTTTGCCCCAGTTAATTAACTTCCCCAAGAGAGATTCCCCATTAACCCGGGTAAATGGGTGATATGATTTTCTGTCAGATGACGCTTCTATCACACGCTGCCTTGAATTCCTATATATGCTGATGTTTTTCCCACAATAAACCACTGGTCTTCGCTCCATCTTGCCTCGTGTCGTTCCTTGACCAGTCTCCTCCGGGACCCTAAGGGCCGCTTCACGGCCCCAATCCAACATGAATCCTTCTGTAAACATGGGATTTCTTGGAAACATCTTGTAAGCTTTCCGTCCAAAATTGTGTCCTGGTTCTGAGAGAGAGAGAGAGAAAGGCTTGCAAATTTGTCCTTGCAAGGTGTCTCAAAAGTTACAAAAAAGCTACTTGAGTAACTGGCTGTGGAGCCAGAAGGTGGGAGTTCGATCCCCCATTGTGCCTCCTTGACAGGGGCTGGACTTGATGATCCATAGGATCCCTTCCAGCTCTGCAATACTAAGATCAATCATATTCTTTTCTTGAGATTGAATCATACTCTTTTTTTTCCATCGCTAGAAGACTCCCCACCCCACCCTCACCCACTGGATATGACTGATGTGGACAACTGTGAAGGCATTGAAAGATATGTTGGTTTCCATTTGTATATTGGTTCAGGAAATGCAAACTACTTAGATTTACATCAAAATGCAAACTGAACAGATTTCTCCCCCAGCTACAGTCTTAACACAAATTAGCCCATTCATTGTCACTGAACACTGAGTTGACATTTCATTTAACGACTAATTACAACCTCAAGGTCTCTTGTGGTTATGACTGCTGCTCATTGTATATTGAAAGTTGTTAGGATTCTTTCATTCTCTCTCTTTTTTTAAATCCTACTGAGGATCATTACTCTAGACTTTGGGATCTTTCAAAAATGCCATGTAGAGCACTTTGCTTCATTTCCATTTTCACCCTTGCGTCACACTCATTAATGATTCTTATCATTTTTGTCCCCTTGTGTGACTTGTTCTCCAGGTCTCTGGCTGCTTTGCCTTTTTCCATCTACCACCGCCTGGTTTTGCATCTACACAATCTCTTCTTAGAAATCATTTCTATGTCCAACAACACCAAGACCCTGAAGCACCATAGTTATGCTTCTCTCTTTGAAACAAAGAGATTGTAGGATCCTCCAAGGTTTCTCTTTCTCACTTTGTAAGTGGGAGATAGGTGGTGAGTGCTCCAACACTGGAGGCATTCAAGAGAAAATTGGACAACCATCTGTCAGATCTGGTTTGATTTGGATTCCTGCATTGAGCAAAAGGTTGGACTCAAGGGCCTCATAGTCTCCTTTCAGCTCAATTCTTCTTATACCGGCTGGAACTACCCCACATTCAGGGCACCTTCACTCCTTGCCACCTCCCCCAACTCTGCTCACTACTCTCCATTTCTACTTTGCAATGCCAGAGGTACCCCTTGCAATACAGAGCGGTGGTATAGTGCTAATCTCAGTTAAGTAGCATTAGAAAGCTCCCATGGGGGACATTGTTGCATCAATAATGAATCCTTCTCCCAGTGCAAAGCTGCCCACGTAGGGCAGACTTAGCCTCCCCCACCTGAAGTGAATCCACTTGAAGGGCAAAAAGAGGTGCCTGCCAACTGGCAATAGGCCTGTGGGAAGATGGGCCCAATAAAAGTTAGGTGCCCACCTCCCAACAGCCTCTTTGCCAAGCCCAAGCAGCCCACCTACCCACCCTCTGTCTCAGCAGGAGTCTAGCTGCTCTTTTATAGGGCCATATAGGAATTTTTTGGCTCTCTGGCTGGTTGACTGGAGCTTAGCAGGTTTTTTTTTTTTTTGCCTACCCTAATGTTGTTGGCAGAGGGTATTTGGCAAGTAGGGTGTGTGTTCAACTTCAAATAGATCACAACTGTCAGGTAGAATGGATTGGGAATTTAGTAAAGGTGAGTTCCCACAAAAATTGCCCTACATCCCAGTCACCTAGATATTGAGATTTAATGACAGGCACAGAAAGGGTACAGGGCTGGCACACAGTCGACTTACCCAGTTGGTGAGCAATGGATCGACAGCTTGTTCCCAGTAAGCATCACCCAGAAATTTGTGCTAGCTGGAAGGGTTTTGCCTGCAACAATGCCATAAGGGCAGTGGTGGGCTCCAAATTTTTTTACTACCACACTGTGTGGTATGGTGGGTGTGGCCAAGGGGAAAGCCCTGTGTTGCACCCGAATTAGGACTACTGTATTTCAAAACTTGGATGGGTGGGGCCAGCCAGAATTTCTGCTACCGGTTCTGGCGAACTGGTGTGAACCTGCTGATGCCCACCACTGCATAAGGGGCAGTGGAAACTTGCCCTAAGGGCAAGACCAGGAGTAGATAACATATCCTGGGGCTCTTGGCTCAGCCATCTCCACTGGGTTAGAGCCCACTTTTCTATTGGTTGGTTAGAGATAGAATTAACATTAATAATCCATTGCATGCTGTGGTTGCACTAAAATACTCAATCATACTAACCACAAGATTCTTGGACTCAAAATTCTGAAACTGATTCACAGCTAGCATATCACATTGAGCCCTTCTCTTGCCAACCGAAAGTAGAGGTCTAGGTGAAAAGATGATATGCACAGATGAAGTCTAGCATTAATGCTTAGCAAAGCTGCAATTCTACAGTCCTCTCTCTTTGTAGTATGTATATGTAGACAGTCAAAGTACTGTGATGTTGCTTCAACTTACTGTGAGGAGGGAGTGCAAGTTGTTTGCTGAATACCATATTTTGGGTATTCTCTTGGGTTCAACATTTCAATGTTGCAAAAAAAGGCCAACACAGTGTTAGGCTGAATTAACAGAGGTATAGTCTCCAAAACTTGTGAGGTACTAGCCTCTATTCTGCACTAGTTAGTCCATATCTAGAGTATTGTGTCCAATTCTGGGCACCACACTTTAAGAAAGATGCAAATAAATTAGTGCAAGTACATTGAAGGGCAACAAGGATGATCAGAGGACTGGAAAACAATTCATATGAGGAAAGACTGAAGGAACTGGTCATGTTTAACCTTCAGAAAAGGAGACAGAGAGAGTATATGATAGCACTCTTCAAATACCTGAAAGATAATTACAAAGAGGAAAGGACGCATCTGTTCTCCATCATCTCAGAGTGCTGGACACATAATAGTGGGCTGAAAGTACAGGAAGCAAGATATAGGCTGAATATTAGGAAAAAACATCTTAACAGCAGTACGACAGTAGAACCATCTGCCTCGAGAGGCGGTGAGCGCTCCAACACTGGAAGCATTCAAGAAAGAATTGGACAACCATCTGTCATATTTGCCTTGGTTTGGATTCCTGCATTGAGCAGGGCATTGGACTCAATGGCCTAAAAGTTCCCCTCCAACTCATTTATTCTAAGATTCTATGAGCAAGTCCTTAATCAAAAATGGTAAAGATCACCCACTTCTTTCCTTCCTTCTCTTCTACATATAATTCCCCATGTCAGAGAGACATTTTACCTGATCCAGCCTGATATCCAATATATCACTGTCTTTTGCACTTAATAAGAATATAGCATACATATCTCACACAGCCACATGTGTACATCTGTCAAAGATTCGAGAGTGCAAGTGGCTGAGAGTGGAGGAGAAATTATTCCTTTTGGGACATGTGGCTGTTGGAACGCCTCTCTGCTGTCAAAAAACCTGCTTCCAGAAGACAGAAATATGGTGGGGCAGGGGGCGATTTCCCTTCGCCACCCACCCACTAATAAAGAATTCTCCTTTGCAGCTGGCTGGAAGCAAACAAAATGTCCCCTCTTGGCCCTTCAAGGGGAAAGCGAAGCCAAAGGAAGGGAGAAAATCAAGAATGCAGTTTGCCTGCTGGTAATCAGCGGCTGCATACATATCCCACTTCATATGTTAATTAGCATTTGTTAGAAGGGGGAAATTGGGTTAAGGAAGCAGAAGCGGAGGGGAAACAGTGGAAAAGCTCATGGTATCATTTGAGACACACGCAGTAAGAGGTATAAATAAAATATGACTCTTGGTCTTTTCTCTCCTACTTCCATGCCTTGCTTTCGCTCTGCCCATGGAGTACAAGGAGAATTCCAATGAAGGGGATGGTTGGGTCGGAGACTGGATGCATTTTTCAAGGGAGGGAGAAGCACCAGAAGCTAATTGAGGCTAAAGGATCTCTTAATATAATATTACTGACTTTTTGCCTGGCAAGAGGGGAAAAAGCCCAACAAGATCTGTAAGCCATAATGCATTTACAAGGGAGTAAATCCCACTGAAAGCAACAGAGCTGTCTTCAGCGTAAACAGTTGTCAGCTTGCACAGTAAATAGATGACTCTGGGCAGTTAAAGAGAGGATCAAAATCACCAGGTTATTTGACTTGTTCCTTCAGCCCATTAGAAACTTGATTCAGAAAAAGCACATTAGGAAATCATTACTAACATAATTATAGATCAGCAACTCTTGCAAGCCTCTTTATGCAACGGCTGGAGCTTGTTCCTGTACCTGCCTCATTTTCTAGGAAATATATATCCTTTGAATTTTAATGTAGAAGAAGAGACAGTTAGCAGGAGAAGAGACTGACTTGAAATTTGGAAAACAGTTTTGAGAAGCTGCTCGAGTGAAGGCTGAAAAATGCTTTCACCGCAAACTATCTATCATTCAAAAGTTGCTCCTCTAAACCAGGGGTTGCCAAACATTTTATGCCACAGGCCTGACCATGTCTCCAGGACACCTGTGCAGGCTGGACCATGCCCCCCGGAAGCAGAAGTGGGTGCATTTACAGCTGTCATAAATGTGCCCACTTCCATGTTTACGATAGCCGCAGGTGTGTTTACGCATGCATGGGTGCGTTTTATGGCTGATGAAAATGTACACCCCTGGGTGCAGCAGTGGGCCACGTGAAATGGTGCCATGAGCCATGTCTGGCCCACGGGCCATAGGTTGAGGAACCCTACTCTAAACTCTTGACTTTAAACAATGACCCCCACCCCATTTGAAGCAGAAAAAAAACATCTATGGTGGCTAAAGTATGAGAACTTATCTATGTAGGTATAAAGCTAAGAAAGTTATTTGGATGAGAATTGGAAAGGTCAAAAAGGGCTATACCTTAACAGTTACTTTTGTAATCTATGTTAGAATTGCAGTGTATTATGGGAACATGTGAAAGTGGAATTAGGAAAGTATTTCAGACAATGGCCCAAATCTTGCTGCATTATAGTATCCCCATTGAATCAATTGGAATTTGGTGAGTCAAATCTTTTGTAAGAGCCACTGATTCAAATGGGCCTACTTTAACTGCATAGCAAGTCAGTTAGAGTTGGCCAATTTGAATCCGTTTCTATAACATTATTCAGAAGTTTTGCTTGCAAAACGCTCAGGTACACTTCAAATGTCAATTACATGACCACTTTGACAAGAGATATGTCAGTTTCTGAGTTCAATTCTATTGGGGGAATTTTGAATTTTGGCTAATTCTTTTAGTTCATCAGAGCATGAAGTACAAAAACCAACTGCAACACAGTGAAAAATGTGAAGAACAGAAAAATCCCTGCTTCCACCTAGCCTTCATTATGGTTCTCATACTCCCAACACTTCATATAAAAAGAAATCACTCCTGAAGCACCACAGATTTTTTTAAAAAAGTATATTTTCTTGCAATTATAATGTTCAGTTCCATTCCAAAGAATTTTTAAAACATCAATAAATAAAGGTTGCAGTCTCTCAACCAGCCACATAAGATGCCTTCATGCAAACACATAATCAGAAAATTGGGAGCAGACACAGAAAAAGCACGCAGGACAATTACATGGAATTCTATATTCTAGCCCAGGCGTCCTCAAACTTGGCTCCCCAGATATTCTTGGACTTAAATTCCCAGAAACCCTGATCAGCAGGAGTGCTGACTTGGGCTTCTGGTAACTGAAGTCAAAGAACACCTAAAGAGATAAGTTTGAGGACTTCTGGTCTAGGCATACCCTCATCATGGATTTCTCAAACAGCAAAGTGTCCTTAGTTTCTCTCCACAAAATCACTGTGCTTAATTCCTGAGATATTGTGCAGGAAGACTGGTTTGGAGTCTTGCACGGAAGACAAAGAAGGAGCCGCAGTAAGGGCTAAACATAGCTTTATTGCATTGTAGTCATTGTGAACATGAGATACAGGTGGACTAAACAGCTCTATTTATAGTACACTGTACATTTTGAATAACCCGGGCGATCGTTCATTGGTTACTGCCCGCGTGACGTCATGGGACGTCACGCCCATCTTCTCCAGGTGCAGTGCGGCAGTAGTGTCCTGCCCTTCAGGTATTGCAGGAGCAGCATTGTTCTTAACAGCTTGTTACAATGAGTCAATGATTGCTTACAATAGATACAATTGTCGGATACAATCCGTTAAAGGGGTACTTGTCACAAACTATTCAGTACATAACAACTGGTATGTAAGCAAACTGAATATTAATGAGATCACCTCTAGCATTGTCATTATTAGCAATTACATGGAAATTAAGAAAAGAATAGCAACCTAAAAAGGTTGTGATGACCCTCATTTTGGAGATGGAAAATCACCTATGTGACAATCAGTGGGTCTTTTGCCTGTGACTCTTCCTACATTGTGGGATTCTATTTCTTGTTATATTGTTACATTACAGGAGTCTGGGCAGACATCCCACGAAGGTAATGGAGTAGACTGTACAGCCAATGACTCAACGGCGAGTGTTGGGTGGCGGTAAATAATCTGGCTCCCTAAAGGGGCTAAGGGCATATGAGCCCCTTTAGGTGGGGTGATGGTCCCCCCAGTGGAGAAAATGCCACTGGAAACCATCATATTGGGCCATACCTGTCAACTGTGGCTCCGGCGAATCCGGGACCTGCGCTGACCAGGTCTGCGCAGGTTGCGTTGTACACATGCGCGTGGAGGGCTATGCCACTTGCGTAGCCTTCTACGCAGGCGGTGTAGCTTTCTGCGCATGAGTGGAAAGGAGCTACGGAAGTGTAGAGTCCTTCCACGCATGCGTGTAACACGACCTTCGCAGATGGGCTGTGCAGTGCCTCCTTTCCCCCACTGCCAAATTACAGGATTTTGGCAGCGTGGGTCGGGAAATGGTGCAAATTGGCACCGAATTACGAGGTAATCCTGGCCAAATCGGGATGGTTGACAGGTATGTATTGGGCTCAATGGCAAAATGAGCGGAGGAGGAACTCTGATTCCCAACGGTCATGGAGGTGGAAGAGGCCATGCCAGATGGACTGACTGTGAAGGCACACCTTGTCCATATCCTCAAGGCTGTGACAGTCCATTGCAGTCCCAGTGTTAAATCCTACATGTTGCATTCCATATGTGCTGCAGGAGATGGCTTCGTGATCATAGTGCGTGGGTCAGTTCATGTCAAGCTGGGATCCACCTTAAACAATTTCACACCAATAACATTTTTCCTGTTTCGGGGGAAAATGCATTCTTGGATACAAGTTGCAGCCGACAATTACATTACATCACATAGGATTTTGAATTCACAGCAATAGCAAGTACACTTATAACGCTTAGTGCACTCATGATTCATGATTATGCTACCTGTCTGATCTGCCCACTGGGCTTCAAAACAGAAACATTTTCTTCTTTCACTGATTTGCAATATGAGATTAAGTTTGACAGTCCTGAGGTACGGGTGTTGGAAGCATTATCCTCTGTAGGATTTTTGTATCTCTTTGTTGCTTTGGTATGAAATTAGTCACGGATGGCTGACAAACACATTTACTTAAAAGTGACCAGTATAACAGCCGAAAACTGACAAGAGCAACAAAGTACTGCAAAGATATTGCAGGGGACATTGCTTAGGGAAGAAATGGGGAAACCAACTAAATAAGCAATACTCTCTACTGGTGCTCTGAGAAATTGCATGGTCTCTGTGGGAGCCCAGGAGGGATTTCTTGATCTAGGACTGGAAATAAAGTTGATTTCTCATAATAGCAGCATGGGAGAAAAGGTAAAGGTCTTTACCTTTACAGAGGCTGCAGTTGGTCCAGAGGACAAGGCTGATTTCCATTTTTTTGCCAAAGAGCCAGCACTATCTGTGCCTGTAGAGGTTTCTGTGGTCATGTGGCAGGCAAAACTAGATGCTGAAGTATGGAAAACTTTTAACTTTCCCACCAAAGTGGTACCTATTTATCTACTTGCAATTTCTTGCTTTCGAACTGCTAGGTTGGCAGGAACTGGGAAAGAAGGGGTCACCCAAGTGTATATCTCATCTCGTGGTGATCCCAGTGATGCTGAAAAAGTCCTGTCCGAGTGCCTGGCAGCTGTTGGGGTCTGGATGGGGGACAACGGATTACAACTGAACCCTGGCAATACTGAATGACTATGGATTAGGGGCCCGATGTTATCTCAGGAGCTACCTGTGGGATCCGCGCACACAATTGGTCAACTGGCCCTGACAGAACCCCGGTAATGGGTGATCACCTCGTTGCCTGGGGTTCCTGATGGGACAGAAATTGGGGGAGTGGAATATTAGATAAAGTTTAATTCATCAATAGCTGATCTGACAAGCAGCTCGAACAATGGAGAGCTAATGACTAACTCGCTAGGCACGTAATAGGTAATCTCGCGTCTGCGGATTCCTTTAAGCCCTAGAGCCAATACTAGCCACTTGTTTACCCCGGATAACATGGAACAATGTATTTCCCCTGCCGTTAATTAAGTTGGTTAATTAACTTCCCCTGTAGACTTTCCCAATTAACTTGTGTAAACATGGTGTGTGAAGCCTGACAGTACAATGGATCGCTACGCTTTTGCATGCAGCCAGAACAGGATAAATACTGATGATTAAATCACTGGTCTTCACTCAATCTTGTCTCATGTGTCGTTACTTGACCAGTCTCCTCTGGGATCCAACAGCCGCTTCGCGGTTCCGATCCAGCTTGCGCAACCTGCTTTGTGGCCCAGATCCAACATATGGTGACCCCGACATGATTTACTTGTGAGTAAGCGATCTTCTCGGTCCGGTTCTACGCCAGAACCGTGTCCGAATTGACCCGGAGGACAGCGCGGCAGTCCTGGTCAGAAAACCATCTGATCTGAGTGACAGCTACGCAGTGAGGCATTCCAGAGAGGCAGAGCATGCTCCAAAGCTCTGAGGCGTCCTGCTCGGCGGAAAACACGTTCCGCTCAGGGTCGGCTATGAAACCCTGACTTCATCAGAGAGGCCACTGAGGGCCTGTGGCCGCAGTCCATGTTCCGAGTCCTTCCTAGAGGTTCATCATACCAGACCTGCTACCTAACCTCAGACGCATCGCTCCGTCCCGAGGAGGAAAACTTCAAAGGACCGGCAGGTAATATGGGGACTTGTCCTCAGCGACAATGTCTGACCGCTAACCAGAGAACTCACTTAATGGAGTTCAAGGCCCTGGCCAGCATAAACCATACACACATTCACAGCGCCCAGTTAGCGGATCTTTTGGTGTACTTGGGAGAAAATTGTCTGTTTTATCCAGAAACAGGCATGCTTAACCTCAAACTTTGGGATAGGAGCCTGCATTCAGCAAGCACCTAGAGCTCCAGCCAGCATAATCAGCATGTGGAGCAAGTGTAGGAAGCTCTTAGCAGAGGTAGACCCAGTCTGGATATTGGCCAAGGAACCCCCAGTGCAGTCAGAGCCATCAGCCCCAACGGCTCTCTATCCGTCACTTCAGCTCAAGCAGGGCAGTGTAGGGAGCTTTCCCTCAGTGACAGCTGCAGACGTCACTGAAGGAATGCATGGTATGAGAAGCGCTTCTCTTATAGTTAAAAGTTCCCCAGACTACCAAGAGTTCCATCCAGCACATGGTTGAGGAAGAAATGGGGAGTTGCCACCAGAAGAACTAGCTGAGCTTAGGCAGATATGACCAGTCCACATAGAGGTAGATGCCCTCACGGGTCAGCACCAAATGACCCATTCGCCAGTTCCGTACAAGCTAGCTTATGGCTATATGGAAGGCAATCAAAGAGACAGGACTTCAGAGTCGCTTCACCAGGGGCACGCTTCAGCAAGTGTGCGAAACCATGATGCTCATTCCATACAACTGGAAAGCCGTCATGCGAATGAGACTCAACCCCAGCCAGTATTTGCTATGGGACAGCGAGTATCGTCTCAAAGCGCAGGCAAGGGCTGCCAGGATGGGCAGAGCAGTAATCCCTGACCAGCTATATGGTTCAGGTCTGTTCGAATCCGATGATGCGCAGATCACCTTGCCAATTGCCACCCTTCATTTGGCAGCTGAGACAGCCTTCAGGGCTTATCTCAAGGTCCCGGCAGCTGGCAAAGAAGCTAAAAATTACACAGCAGTCAAACAGGGTGCCCAGGAGTCCTACATGGACTTTATCAATAGATTGGAAGAAGCAGTCAGTAGACAGATAGACAATGAGCAAGCCCAACAGGAGCACATGATGAAGTTGGTGAAAGATAACGCCAACCTTGACTGCCATTAGATCTTGAAGTCACTGGGCAATCATCCCGATCTGACTCTCACTGACATGATTAGGGCTTGTGCCGACGTTGGTACAGATTCCTACAAAATGGGTCTGTTGGCAGCGGCAGTACAAGGGGGTAGGAAACCCAAGAACAAGACCAAAGGAGCATGTCACAATAGTGGCAAGATCGGTCATTTCGCTAGAGAATGCCGATACACCAAGGGCAGCGGCCAAAACACCGGCCGTCCCAAGGCTCCGACCACCCCATGTCCCCGATGCAATAAAGGCTTCCACTGGGCCAGGAACTGCCCGAATTCAGGAAACCGGTATGCGGGCTTGTCCAAACAATCGCTCTGTGAGAGCCAGAGCTGGATTAAATTCCGGTCACATTCCCTGCATTCCGGAGGCACAGGCCAGCCCTCGAGGCAGTGCGGGACTAGATTTGACTTGCCAGTCAGAAGTCACATGTGACTTACCAGGCACAGTCTATCTGATTGATTCCCAGTATATGGGAGCCCTGCCTAAAGGCTACATAGGTTTAGTTTTGCCCCATAGCATTGCAGGAATGCGCGGAATCTTACTGATTCCAGGAGACATTGACTCCAATTTTCCGGGTGTACTCCAGGTTCAACTCTGGACACACCTACCCCAAATCATTCACAAGGGACACACATTAGCACAACTGATCATGGTTCCTTGTCAATTGCCAGCAGGCAGCCAGGAAAGGCTCAGGGACAGCTCAGAGTCCGGGTCAGCAGACTGCTCGAGCGCAGAAGGGGCAGTACAAGGATACCAGGTCTTAGCGGCAGTGGAAACCAACATAGAGTGGAAGCGGCAGCCAGTCATAAAGGTATTTTTAAATAAAAGACCTTTTGATGGATTATTAGATACCGGAGCTGACGTCAGCATGGTCAGCCGGAGCCAGTGGCCATGTGAGTGGGCTCTCGAGCCGGTCTCCGATGTGTGGGGGGTAGGCGGTGTTCAAGAAGCATTTAGAAGCCAAGATTGGGTAGAAGTCACGATTCCCGGAGGCTGATGGCACAGCGGTCATCCGGCCGGACATTTTGGACATGCACGTCAACCTCTGGGGGTGAGACATTCTGCAGCAGTACCGTGCCACTCTTACCTTTGGGTAATGGCTTTACCGGTTAAATGACTAACCAACATGCCAGTTTGGGTAGAGCAATGGCCGGTAGTAGGAGAGAAATTAGTCACCCTGAAACAGCTGGTTAAAGAATAGCTAGACGCAGGACATATAGAACGGTCCACCAGTCCTTGGAATTCGCCCATATTCGTTATCAAGAAAAAGTCAGGGAAGTAGCGACTCTCAGAGATATCAATAAATGTATTCAGCCAATGGGTCCGCTTCAATGCGGCATCCAGAATCCGAACATGATCCCCGAGGGTTGGAAGATCTTGGTCGTAGACTTAAAAGAATGTTTTTATACCATTCCTTTAGATGTAAGGGATCGGGAAAGGTTCGCTTTTACAGTGCCAGTCGTGAACCATAGGGGAGCCCACGCAACGTTATGCGCGAAAATTTTTGCCACAGGGGATGCTCAACTTGCCCACCCTGTGCCAAATTTACATTCATGACACACTGGAAAAGTTCCGAAACCTTCACCCCACAGTCTTAGTGTGTCATTTCATGGATGACATCCTGGTCGCAGCGCCGCAACTCGGCAGAGAAATGTTTAAAGACCTCCAGACCACTCTGGGGGGAAAAGGGTTACTCATTGCCACAGAGAAAGTTCAGAGAACCGAGCACTTTTCATACTTGGGCCATCGGCTTCTCCGTTCTTTTGCAGCACCAGTTTTGCCACAGATCAACTTAAAGGATTACATCACCCTTGTAGAATTGCAACAGATTCTGTGGAATATTAATTGGACTAGACCATATTTTAGGCAAGATACGGACCTTTTGAAGCCGCTCTTCTCGCTACTAACGCTAGGTAAGCAGCCAGCAGACCGGATACACATTCCTCGAGAGGCGCGCTTGACTCTCAAAAAGGTCAACCAAGTTCTCAGCCAGAGATGGGTGGACAGGATTAGCAGGGGCCATATGCTTCTGTTCTAAACCTGTACATCGTCCGGACCGGATCCATGTTCACCGGACCTCTAGGGGTGGACTCCGAGC
The DNA here is from genome assembly GCA_035047305.1 of Bradypodion pumilum. NCBI lineage: Eukaryota > Metazoa > Chordata > Lepidosauria > Squamata > Chamaeleonidae > Bradypodion > Bradypodion pumilum. Next base: position 25,710,345 of record JAWDJD010000011.1, on the reverse strand, counting down.
GGTGGGGGGCGAGTATCATGGAATGGGTGTATTTACCACACACCTCTTCCCGAAACATCATTCCACCACAGGAACTGGTCTCCACGGTGATTTACCAAGGAAGGCTGAGAGCAAGGGATATCTCAGGGCACGATTTAGCAAAAATCGTGGTCCCATTCACAAAAGAGCAAATCCAGCAACTGATGCAGCTCGGTGACTCACTTCCGATTGCATTGGAAGGATTCACTGGATGTTTGGCATACCATTTGCCGAAAGACCTCAGACTCATCTCACTTCAAACACAGACAGTCAGTTTGTGTGAATTAATGTCCCTGGTTCCACTTCAGGGGGCTAGGAAAGTGTTCACTGATGGGGGTCGCACATATGGTGTTCCTACTTGGCAAGAGGGCCAGGCTTGGCGCACGCTTCTAACTCTTCCACAGAAATCCGCGCAGCGGGCGGAATTAGCAGCTGTGAACCTCGCCTTGTGCACCTTTGCCAAAGAATGCTTAAACATAATTACTGACAGTCAGTATGTTCGGAATTTGCTTCACAGTCTACCGGGAGCGTACATCACTCCCGCGATAGACAAAAACTTGTTAAGACTTTTCCTCACAACTCAATTTCATTTGCGGAACTGCACTGAAGTGCTCTATATCACCCACATCAGAAGTCATCAGGATTTGCCTGGACTGATTTCCACGGGCAATAGTAGAGCAGATGTGGGCGCAAAAGAAATTCAGCAATGGTCAGTCTTGGGAGTCTTCACGACTCCAATTCAGAGTCATGCCTTCTTTCATCAAAATGCCAAAGCACTTACACAGCAGTTCAACCTGCCACTTTCCCAAGGCCAGGGCATAGTCCGTTCCTGCCCACATTGTGCAGGGGCGGTAGAGGGTGCTCATGGGGGGTCAACCTATGAGGGACAGAGGCCAACCAGGTGTGGCAGTTGGATGTCACACACATTCCGCATTTTGGCAAGTACATGCACGTTTGCATTGACACTTTTTCACAGTTTGTTTGGGCTACAGCACAGAAGGGAGAAACGGCTTCCCATGTGGAGCAACATCTCCTTTCCTACTTCGTGGCCATGGGCAAACCACGGCACGTGAAGACCGATAATGGTCCGGCTTATAGCTCCAGGCAGCTGGCCACCTTCATGGCCACCTGGGACATTAAGCATACCTTTGGCGTTCCGTACAATCCGCAAGGGCAAGCGATTGTGGAGCGGGTGAATCAGACGTTCAAGACCTACATTGACAAACAAACAGAAAGGGGGGAACTAGCCCTCCCCAAAAATCAGGGTCAGGCACAGCATTGTCTGAACAAGGTATTGTTTACGTACAATCACCTTAATGTTTTTTCGGATTACACTCCGCAGGAGAAGCACTTCCGTCGCATGGAGGCTCTCCCACGGCCGATGGTGCATTACCAAGTGCCACCGGATCCTTCCTGGAAGGGCCCAGCACCACTCATAACATGGGGAAGAGGGTATGCTGCAATTATGTCTCCTACAGGCGTTATTTGGATTCCAGCCCGGTGTGTCAAGCCTCACTTCAAGTCCAATGGTGTGGACCCAGGCACTCCCGGATCCGCTACTGGAGATGTAGGGATTAACCCTGATGGGGAGAGCCAAGTGGAGGAGGCGATGACAGCAGATGACAGCACCGAAGATCACAGGGGAGATGGCCAAGTCCCTGTGCCAGGAGGAGGCGGACGCCATTCGGCGGGAGGACAAGGAGCCAATGCCGGAGAACATCTTGGTTGCAGCCTTTTCCCTGATTACTGCTAATTCCATAATGACCACCATCATCTTGATCCTTTCCTTGCTTGCGGGGGGAGGGGTTCAAGCAGCTTCACTGGAAGCCAACAGCCTGATGCCAGACGGAGATCTCTCTGCCCGGATGCATTACAGCTTTTCGGAAAGATTGGCAAACCTCGTCAATCGGTCCAATTTTTGCCTGAGGCAGACCACCAATTCTGCCTCTATTCTGAGTACTTGTCTCATCCCGGTGTGTCACTCCCCAGATGCGTGCATCAGGAACGGTGACTGGTTGGTGAAGCGGATATTTGGTCCATTTTACAAGACTGCCTTCTCAACGTATGTGCACTGGGGAACCCAAGTCACGAAAGTCCTACCGGCTGATGCGGCCACTCTGTACACACCCCGAGTGGTGGTCAGCCTGAACTCAACTTGTGCTCGCATGACCGGCTGTTCCACGGTCGAAGGGCCACAGCACCGTTGCCTCGACTCTGGCAACAGCACTTGGACTTGTAATAAGCCAGAGACTATTAACTCAATGTTTGCTCACATTACTTTGCCTTCAGGATGGTTTTTTACATATAACCAGTATACTTGGAACTACATTCCTGCAAATGTATCTGATTCCCTTTGTTGTATCAGTCGTTTGATATTGTTGCTGCCCACTAAAGACATGGTTGCCCCAAGCATTAATGTACCTTCCCACATACGGCACGCGCATGCCACCCAGTTAGACAGTTCATGTGATAGCAACATAAGAGTTCTGAGTAAAGCTGAATATGTCTCCTTAGCAGTCAGCTTGTTTGCCATGCCAGGCTTAGCCGTAGGCAATGCTTAGAGAATTGGTCAATTGGCTTGCGCTTTGGCAAAAGCCATTAACCACACCTCCTCGACAATAGCATTGCTGAATCAGGAGCAGACGGAGCTTCACCATGCCATACTGGATAATCGAGCAGCTATCAATTACCTCTTATTGTTACATCATTTGAGTTGCGAGTCTGTCCATGGCATGTGTTGTTTTAACCTCACAGACAACTCGCGCAAGGTACAGAGTCAACTCACAGACCTCCATACCTTGGTTAAAAATATCAAGGAAGATGCCACGTGGGCGTGGTGGGATTCATTATGGTCCTGGTTCCCATGGAATTGGCTACAAACGACACTCAAGGTGATTGTGGGGGTGACAATACTGGGGACAGCTATATGTTGTTTCATGCAATGTATTCCCTCATTGATGTCAAGGTGTCCCCCATGGAGAGAACCCCGGAATGTCCTCACTCCACGTCAGCAGATGCCGCTCCTATGTCAAGCCATCTGTCAGGTCCAACTAAACAAATAAAGGGGGAGTGTGGGATCCGCGCACACAATTGGTCAACTGGCCCTGACAGAACCCCGGTAATGGGTGATCACCTCATTGCCAGGGGTTCCTGAGGGGACAGAAATTGGGGGAGTGGAATATTAGACAGAGTTTAATTCATCTATAGCTGATCTGACAAGCATCTCGAACAATGGAGAGCTAATGACTAACTCGCTAGGCACGTAATAGGTAATCTCTCGTCTGCGGATTCCATTAAGCCCTAGAGCCAATACTAGCCACTTGTTTACCCCAGATAACATGGAACAATGTATTTCCCCTGCCATTAATTAAGTTGGGTAATTAACTTCCCCTGTAGACTTCCCCAATTAACTTGTGTAAACATGGTGTGTGAAGCCTGACAGTACAATGGGTCGCTACACTTTTGCATGCAACCAGAACAGGATAAATACTGATGATTTGTCTTCATTAAATCACTGGTCTTCGCTCCATCCTGCCTTGTGTGTCGTTACTTGACCAGTCTCCTCCGGGACCCAACAGCCGCTTCACGGTTCCGATCCAGCTTGCGCAATCTGCTTCGCGGCCCAGATCCAACAGCTACCATCATTGGTTTTGGATGGGGTTAGTCTGCCCCAGACAGATCTGGTGTGCAACTTAGGGGGGGGGTTCCTCCTGGATTCACGACTGCTGCTTGAAGATCAGGTAGCGGCCATGGCCAGGAGGGCTTTTGCCCAACTTCGGGTGATTCGCCAGTTGCATCCACTCCTAGACCGGGATTCCTTACTCATGATCACTCATGCTTTGGTCACCTCGAGACTAGATTATTGCAATGCACTCTACATAGGGCTGCGCTTGACGACCATCCAGAGGCTGCAGTTGGTCCAGAATGCGGCTGCTTGGGTGGTGATGGGTGTGGGCGTTATGCTTGTGCCTCACCACTGCTTCGGGAGCTGCACTGACTTCCAATTTGCCTCCGGGTGCAATTCAAGGTGCTGGTCATTACCTTTAAAGCCCTACATGGTAGTGGGCCAGGATACCTAAGAGACCGTATTGCCCCAAGAACATCTGTCCATCCAACCAGAGAGGACCGGAGGGGCTCTCTGCTTATACTATCTGCTAGAGGGGCCCATCTCTCTAGTACAAGAAGGAGGGCTTTCTCTGTGTTCACTCCGGCCCTATGGAACCTCCTTCCAGTGGAATTGCGGCTGCAGACGTAATTGCTGCCCTTCAGGAAAGAGCTGAAAACATGACTGGCAGGACAGGTGTGGGGTCCTGAAGATGTTGTGACCCCCACCTGCTGGTTGTTTTAATATCAAAGCAACTTTCCTCTTTTTTAATATGGGTGGGGTTTTTAGCAGGGTAATTTATTTTAATGATGGTGTTCTTGTTTTTTTAAGATTGTATGCCACGTAGAGTCTTCGTGAGTTGGGCGGCTATATAAATATTAAATTAAATTAATTAACTCACTCAGCCATGCAACACTTGCTTGAAAGCCAGTTGTATCCAACTCTAGGGCTCAGTGCTCATCTCTGTTTATAGCCAAATAGCCAATGCTATCTGCATCTGCAGACATTTCCGTGAACATGTGGCAGGCATGACTACACACCAGAGTGCACAGAACACAGTTTACCTTCCCTCTGAAGTGGTACCTATTTATTTACTTGCAATGCCTTGCTTTCAAACTGCTAGGTTCGCCAGAGCAGGGACAGAGATGGAAGCTCACTCTGTCATGCAGCACTCGGGTCTCGAACTGCTAACCTGCCAAACTTCCAGTCATCAAGTTCAGTATCTTATACATTAAGCCACTAACACTTGATACAGCTATGCTAGTGTACAACAGGACAAAGCCAGGTGCTAAAAGGCAATTCTAAAAAAGGGGAACCCCAAACAAACAAAATAACTTTGAAACTGAATTTCAGATCTGCACCAAATAAGGCATAGATGGCAAATTTGGTATACTTTGGTCTTGCTCAGTGGCAAATTTGGTAGACTTTGGACAAAGAATTTTCAAATTCGTTTTTAAGAAAAACTGTTTTAACTCTCACACCCACAACCACACCCCGCAGAAACAAGTGTCCTTTTCTTGGAATAGTAGCGGTGTTAGTCTGTGGTTCAGGCATATCAGAAAACAAAAACAAAAACAAAAATAAAATAAAAACACTGCAACACTTTAAAGACTAACTGCTATATTTTTACTGTGAGCTTTCGTGGATCGAGTCCACTTCTTCAGACAAAGGAGTAAAACGTCCAGGCATGGTTTATAAATACCATTTGCAGGGGTCAAGATGTCACAAGGCAAATGGATCACAAAGCAATAAGGTAAAGAGTAATCCAGCAGAATGACAGACAAGCATGTATATCAATACAGCTTTCTACAGCTAGCAGTAACAAATGATTATTCAGAATAGTTTTAAATGCCCCCTTTCAATCTTAAAAGTGTGATGTTACCAAGCAGAGAATAAGCTAATGAGTTTAACCTTTCACTGGATTAACCTCTTACTTGTGTGGGCACATCTTGTTGTGCACATGTTGTAAAAGAGAATTTGCAGGAAGGTTAGTGGAGGTGGTATAATACACCAAAATATAGTATATAAAATATCTAGCAGCATATAGCATATAGTCCTTTCATTTCCCAAGATTTGAAACAGCTCGCTCATATAACCCAAAATGTTTGGTTGCACCTGCTCTTTTTTATTTAGATGGAATCTCAGTAAGAGGGGTTGAAGTATTGTTTTTTTTTTAAAAAAAAAGTCTCCTCAAGAAAGGTAAAACAGTGATTGTTATAAACTACATGGATTAGGCTATCAGTATGGAATTTTCCAAAGTATACATAAATTATTGCAGGTTTGTTGAGCTCTGGCGAAATCTGCACTTTTGATGTTGCCAGTCAGGACTTAATTAGCTAACTTTGGTGTTTAGGGAAGCAAGACGATAGAAGCAGCTGTGTTCTGGCTAACACATCTTTATTGCATGAAATACAATTTGAACACGAGGTAATGGTGGCAATACAACTCCTTTTATACAGTCACTATACATTTGAATCTGGGTGCATGGTAGCCTATTGGCTACTGTCGGCGTGACGTCATCTGGAGTCCCGCCCTTCTTGTCCAGGTGTGTCCGTGGCGGAAAGGTTTCCCACGGCTGTGCATGATTGGGGAATTTGTACCATGTGAGTTGAATGCTCGCTGCTTCCATCTCTGGTAGCAAGCTCGCATTCCAATAGCAGCTGGATACAATGTGTTCTTTACAAAGGGCTTAAGTATACATTTCCTGTAGAACTGGTTACATTTAACTTAAAGGCATAACGTAGCAGTTACATTCCATACTATTCCATACACACATCCCTCCTCCCTAGGAAGGGACGAAGTCCCTCAACCAATGTGGTTTCCTGCATGTGCGTTTGGGGCGTGCGGCTGCTGTGCTTGGCTCGGGGGCCCTCGTGCTTCTCTGCTCTCTTGGTTCTTGCCCTGCAATAGGAGGGATAGACTCGTTAGCGGTTTGCCATGGTTGTGCAGCCCCTGACTGAAAACATGGGGAACTGGGGTTTCACGTATGCGCCGGCCCTGACTGGGGAGCCCTTGACTGGAAACGTGGGGTAGGAGTAAACTCTAGTGTTGAGAAACCGGGGGCTACTGGGACTAACGAAAAAAACCCACTCTTCGCTTGGACAGGTGGGGGACCACTCTGAAACACACACACCCCGGTTCCGAAAATCAAAATCAAACTCTTCCTCCCCGCCAAACTCGTTCCTCTCTTCAAAAGTATCCCTGGTGTCCAGGGGATATGGATTCGTATCAACCCCCTCCCCCCTAGGTGGAGATTGCCGATCTGCATTTGTACCCAAAGGGTACCCTGTGTCTTGGGATAAAAGGGGGGGAGGACCCTAACACTGAATCCTGTGGCTACATGTCTGTGTCCTGCCTATCGGTAACCCTACACCTGAGTTGATCGGCGTGCCTTCTCCAGAGTAGACCTGTGCTGGTCTCTGCACAGTATGAAACTGGCCTGGTTTGCTCAATGACTACTCCCAGGACCCAGGACGGTCCTGTGGCCGCGTAATTTCTGCAATACACAGGCTCTCCTATTCCAAAACTTTTGGTATTTCCTATTTCTATGTTCCTCCCTTTATCCTCCACCCTTGTGGGATCCAACCTAGTTAGAAGTGTTACAGGTTTCCTGCGCATGAAGAGCTCTGCAGGTGAGAGCCACAACACGAGCGGCGTCACCCTATAGCACAGCAGGAACTGGCACAGTTGCAGGTTTAGGTCCCCAGGGCCCATGCGCCACAATGCCTCTTTTGTAGTTCGCACCTGGCGTTCAACCTGGCCATTTGTTGCGGGGTGGAATGGAGCAGAGGTGATATGCTGGATGGCATTTTCTCAATGAATGCCTGAAATTCCGCAGATGTGAAAGTACTGCCGTTGTCGCTCACAAGCACGTCTGGTATCCTGAAACAACTAAACACCCTGCACAATTGCTTTATGGTTGCGGCTGATGAGGTGTTGGACATCGGAATCACCTCCAACCACTTGGAGTAAGCATCTACTATTAGCAGGAAAAGGGTTCCCCTGAAGGGACCCGCAAAATCTACATATACCCGAGACCACGGCCCTCGGGCCATGTCCAATTCTCTATGGGGAAGTCGGGACTCCTCAGGTCGAGAACTTTGGCAATTCTCGCACTTGCCGACCATGTGCTCTATGTCAGCATCCATTTGGGGCCACCAGAAGTAGCTTTTGGCCAACGCTTTAGAGCGTACGATCCCGGGGTGGCTGATGTGCAGTAGCTTGAGCACTCTCGACCTCAGTGACTCGGGAATGACCACCCGCTGGCTCCACAGGAGGCAGCCCCTTTCTGTGGAAAGCTCATCCCTTTTTCTAACATAAGCCGTGAATTCCTCCCCAGGGGAAGTCATTGGCCACCCTTTCTGAACCCAGGAGCTCACTAGGGAAAGGGTCTTGTCCTTCGCTGTGGCTTTGCCGAGGTTTGCGGGAATTATCGGGCATGAGTCGAGGGCTTCGATCAGAATGATCTCGCTCCACCTCAGGGTCTCCGGTGGCAATCAGGGTCTCCTAACTGTGGCAGGGGCAACCTGGAAAGAGCATCTGCATGGCTAATATCTTTCCCCGGGCAGTGGACCAGCGTGTGCTGGTATGCATTGAGGAAGATAGCACACCAGAGCATTCTGGGGGACAGAATCTGTGGCGTGGGCTTGCCTGTGGTGAAAATGCCTAGTAGGGGTTTGTGTACAGGCACAAAAAAACGTTGGTACTGGCGCAATAAAAATAATGATGTACTTGACTTCAGTGAAATGAAAATTGTATTAAATTCATACACGTGCTATAACAAGCTTCTTGTGATCTTTTCAGCAGTTTTGCAATATAAGTCCAATGTCAACCAAAAACAGATAAATTCTCATCAACTTAATTATCTTCTTGTATATTTTTAAATGAGATGAAACCTCTTCAACTAGTAATCCTTTCTTGTATGTTTTTAAATTATTGAACACTCCCGATGTCTAACCGGTTAATTTTAGACATTTCAACTTTTCATCAGGGGAGTATTAATCACATCTGAAAAATTGCAAAATTACAAAGATTAACATGTTACATACATAAATTCCTAAAACAAACATGCAACTCGGTATAAACTATCAACCTAATGCAGCTTACCAGTTTTTTCTATTGTGTCCTTCTAATTTCAGCAGTTTCTTTGTGGGACGTTACCTTCCCTCTGTTAACTAACCTTAAATAGATCAGCACATGTTGCTACACCTGTGCTTGCTTTGGGGCCCTGCAACTTCCTGCACCTGTGTGATAATGGATTTTTTATAGAAAGCATGAAAGATCAGATTCCTGATTTAGTCCCTTGGGGTGAGTGGTATTTAGTCTGTAAATGTAGTATGCCTCTTTTTGTAATAATAGTTGTTCTATATCGATCCCACTCACAACAGTCAACTTCTCCAATACAACAAAGGCAAAATCTGTATCCTGGTGATTTTTTTCAAGATAATGACTTACTAATGGTGCCTGTTCCACCTGCCCCCTAATCCTGGAGCGATGTTCCATCAATCGAATTTTCAGTTTGTGAGAGCATTTACCCACATATTTAAGTCCGCACGGGCATAACCATAGATATACGGAGTATTGGCTGCTGCAGTTACTGAAAAAATTGAGAGTTTTATAAAAGTTGGATTCAGGAAAACTAATTTGCTTTGTCTCCCATGCGAACCTGCATACTACGCACTGACCACATTTGTAGTGTCCTTTAACTAAGCTGGTTCTTAACAAACGCCGTGGAGCGACATCTGCCCTAGTTACCATATTTCCCACTGTTTTGGTTCTGCGCATCCCAATCATGAGTTTGTTCTGACACCCAGGAATATCTGACAACAAATACCAATATTTATGTACTATGTTTCTGATCTCTCTAGCCCTGGGAGAGTACTCTATCGACCAATAAATTTTGGACTCATTGGATCTATCCTGCCTAGTTAGTAATGTTTGTCTGGAAGTTTGTTTGACCCTTGTCAATGAATTCTCAAGTATATGTTGTGGATACCCTCTATGCATCAAATTATTCCTGATTTCTTTTGCAGATTGCTCAAAGTCTTCATCATACAAAGAGTTCCATTTGGCTCTAGCTAATATCCCAAATGGAATGCTGTTTTTCAAGTGCATGGGGTGATATGATTAATGTGGCAAATAGGCATTCTTGTCCGTACTTTTTTTATAGAGTCTTACACACAACTGATGATCCTTGGCAAGGGGTTTGTGGTCAGTCACAACGGTGAACGGTCGACTATACAGGAAGTCGTGGAACTTCTTTGTACCAGCAACTATGGCGAGAGCCTCCCTGTCTGTTTGCATGTAGTTGCGCTCTGCCTTTGACAGCGATCTGGAGTAGAACGCAACTGGGGCTTCCCGCCCGCTGTCTAACACTTGGCACAACACCAGCCCCACCCCTACCGGTGAGGCGTTGCAGACTAGAACTATGGGTTTTCTGGGGTCAAAGTGGGTCAGGACCGCTTCTGAGGATAGAAGCCGCTTTAATTCTTTAAACGCCTTTTCCTGACTGTCTTCCCACCGCCAAACCGCATCCTTCTTAAGTAACTTATGCAGTGGCTCTGCAACTGATGTTTTCCTTGGCAAGAAGGAATGATAGAAATTCAGGAGCCCAAGAAATGACTGCAACTCCGGTTTCGCAGTGGGGTGAGGGGCATTTTGAATAGCCACAACCTTGGATTCGGAGGGCTTTACTCCATCGGGGGTTATTTTAAACCCAAGGAATTCAACCTCCCTCACTAGGAACAAACACTTGCCCTTTTTTAACCTCAACCCCGCTTTTTTGAAAATCGACAGAACCTTGTCCAATCTCTTAGCCAGTTCCAGCACACTCCCCCCTGTTATCAGCACGTGATCAAAATATGGGAGAACCCCGGGGAGCCCTTTTAGCAACCGTTCCATGAGGGACTGGAAAATCCCGGGGGCCGAGTTTACGCCGAACTGTAGGCGCGTGACCTTAAAAGCCCCTTTGTGGGTTACAATTGTCTGCGCAGCGGCAGCAGCTGGAGTCAATGGTCAGCTGTTGGTACGCCTGTGCCAAATCCAATTTAGTGAAAAACTTTTCACCGTGCAACGTGGCTAATAGGTGGCTAACAACCAGCACCGGGTATGCATTTGGGTGGGTTGCCTTATTTATTGTAGATCTATAATCTGCACAAATCCTAACCTCCCCGTTAGGTTTCAACACAGTCACAATAGGAGTTTCCCACTCCACAGAGTCCACTTGAACCAAAATCCCCTGGCCCACCAGTTTGTCCATTTCCGCCTCTATTTTGTCCTTGAGGGTGAATGGGACCCTTCTTGGCTTGAGTCGAATGGGCCAGATTTCCAGGTCCAGATCAAATGAAACTGGGGGGCCCTTGAAATTCCTGAGCCCCTTCTCGAATACCGCCGGGTGTGCATTGCAAGCGTCCTGGACAGGGTCGGACCCGAGGGCATGGATGCCCTCTATTGAAATTCCCAGGGGCTTGAACCACTGCGTTCCCAGGAGACAGCAACCCCCCTCTTCCAGGACTACTAGGTGGCAGCCTCTCCCTATGGTGTTTAAATTGTACCTTGAATTCCCCCACCCCAACACTGGGATTCTGACCCCTTGAACATCCCACAAATGAGTCTTTAAGGCCTTGAGTTTGGGTCGCTCATTGGGGGAAATACACAGGAACTCCCGCTGGGATATAATGGAGTAGGAAGACCCCAAGTCTATCTCCATCCTAACTGGGACCCCTTGCAACAGTACCTCAACAAAAAAACGGGGTGCCCCAAGGACACTGCTGTCACCGCAAACCCACCAGTTCACGCGATGCACTTCTGGGTCGCTGTCGTCGGAAACTCTGCCGACGCCATCTGGTCTCCTCGGGGGTTGTTTCACTGGGCTCTTGTACTCTCCTCACCGTCATCTGCATTCTTTAGTGATGTGGCCCTTCCGTCTGCAGTTGTGGCACTCAGCTTTCCGGAACGGGCACTTGCTTCAGCCGTGGGATGCTCCACACCCATCGCAACGGCGACTTTCCTTGCCACGCTTCTCAGTCGCCGCCTTCCGCACCTTTCGGATGCCCTCGTCCTCGCTGGCTTCCGAGGAGGAGGAGGATGCTAGGGATCGATGGTCCCGCCAGGCCACTTGTACTGGAGTCGATGCCCCATTGGTTGGTGGGGCCCTTGCCTTGAACAGCTTGACTCCGGCCCTCGTGGCTTCGGCCGCCTGTGCTTCCTTTAGGACCTTGTGGAACATCAGGTTGAGGCCACGGGTCATCAGCTTTCATTGGGTCTCCTCGTCCTGCAGCTCGCAGAGCAAACGGTCCCTGAGGGCGGTTTCCAGGTCTGCCCACTCACATGGGGTTGCCGCCATGCGGAGGGCCGCCAAAAAATCAGCCACAGACTCACCCAGGCACTGGTCCCATCTCCTGAAGGCAGCTCTGGCCGTGAAGATGGACATGGTCGGCTGGAAGTGCCCCCGCAGTGCTGTTAGGAGGTGCTTGACTGGGACCTCTTCCACCTTCCTCGGTGCCACCAGGTTGACCAGGAGCTTCACGGTGTGGTACTCCAACATCGTGATGAGCTGGGCGCACTTTTTCCCCTCATCGGTGATTTCAGCTATCGCCAGCATGTTGCGGAAATGCATTTCGAAACATTCCCATTGGTCCAGCTGGCTGATGTCGAAGATTGGTTGTGTCTTGTTCCCGTGGGAAGTCATATCCCACCTTCGTCGCCAATTTGGTGTTCAGGGAAGCAAGACGATAGAAGCAGCCGTATTCTGGCTAGCACATCTTTATTGCATGAAGTACAGTTTGAACACAAGGTAATGGTGGCAATACAACTCCTTTTATACAGTCACTATACATTTGAATCTGGGTGCACGGTAGCCTATTGGCTACTGTCGGCGTGATGTCATCCAGAGTCCCGCCCTTCTTGTCCAGGTGTGTCCGTGACGGGAAGGTTTCCCACGGCTGTGCATGATTGGGGAATTTGTACCATGTGAGTTGAATGCTCACTGCTCCCATCTCTGGTAGCAAGCTCGCATTCCAATAGCAGCTGGATACAATGTGTTCTTTACAAATGGATTAAGTATACATTTCCTGTAGAACCGGTTACATTTAACTTAAAGGCATAACGTAGCAGTTACATTCCATACTATTCCATACACAACACTAACACTCCTTCCTAACCAAACAGACATTGAAAAGGGATTCTGTTTTTGGTTGTAAATTTTTTAAAAATGTTTTTAAAAAGTATACAGAACAAATATTCAGAAGCTCACACATTTAAGCTGAGTAATTATTATTTTTTTCTTTCTGGTTAGGGATGGTCTGACTTGATGTCAGCAGAGCTTTGATACCCATTCCCAGGGCTGCTTATCAGAAATTTCTGGGCCCCATACTGAGCAATCCTATCCCCACACACACACACACACACACACAGAGTAATGTCACAGTTATGGCCGGCAGCGGTAGGGCCCCTGTCAGCTCCGGGCCCTATGCAGCAGTACTGGTAGTACTGCCCTGATGGCGGCCCTGCCCATTTCATCTCTTTTATCATTATGCAATTGTTTGGTATTTAAGGGAAAAAACTCCACACCCTAAAGTCACCTGATGTGTATTTGCTATGAGTTAATGATGTCCACAACGTCTCACCAGTAACAGCTCTACTCAGATCTTGGAAACCAACAGCATATTACACCAGGTTGTTCACTTATCCTATGCCCTATCTTCCCATGGATCATTGGCTGGGGACCTCTACTCTAGATTATGTGTTGGTGAAAGGGAAAGGTCAATTACCCACATAAGATGCTATGCCTTTCTGGAAAGGATATGGGGTTTTGTAAAAACTACAATACAATAGATCTTCTTCTGTGTCTAGGTCGGATATGAAACTGCCAAAATGAAGCCACTTTTTGGTGAGTTCATTCTGCGTTTCCCTTTGCCTGACCTAGTGTGAGAAAATTTAGCCAGCAACACAAGGTTGCTATTTATAGGGTATGCCTGATTCAAAAATGCCACAATCTTTCTGTGTTCCCCAATATAATAGATACTGTACTGTATCTCCATTGGTTCCAATGATGTGTGCACTCTTTCAGATTTTGTTAAGAATTTTTTTATTCACGTATTTGAGGTATGTTTTTATTTTTTGCATTTTTTATTCTCTATGTTTTTAGCTGTGTCTCTTATTTTCTCTACTTATATATTTTCCTTTTTTTTGTAAACCACTAAAATATAATAAAAAATATCAATAATGGAGGGTCCCTTCTTACGTCCAAAGTTAACAGTACTCTTTATTAATATCAAACACTTTTCAACACCTAAAACAGAGCTACTGCACCAGACCTGCCAGTTATATCATGGTTATATACTTTCAATAAATGCATTCAGATAGCTAGCAGTGAACTAAAACAAATATCTTCCATGAGGTTTGCAGCTCATGCAGTACATGTAACCCCATTTTCAGAAACAAGCACCCCAATTTTTGTATCTCTATTTTTCCTTTTAAATGTTCCTTTACTATTTTAATAAAGTTATTTCTTTCACCGTATTTTTTATTTGCCATCCACATTTAGGCTTCCGTTTGCACCAAGCACTACTCTGATACGTGTCCGTCCATTCACACACTTGCGGGTACATAACTGCAAGCACCCCCCTTTCCCAAAGGCTCCGTCCATCCTACATTGAATCTGTCAATTTCCTTCAACTAAAAAGGAAATCTGACAGGTGCAATGTCGTACACATCCACTGGGGGCAAACAACCGTGCCCTTAAGTAACCACTACTTTTATGAATGGAACTTTGTACATGGGCAATAACCCCACTCAAATAACGTGTGACTGTTAAAGTAAGGCAAGATTCTCATAGAGCTGTCAAACAGCTCCCAGCCTTGCTGCCAGAAATATATTGTTTAAAGTTGGACGCCTGCACTCTTTTTCATAAAGTTAGTTTGTTTCCAGTCTGGACAGCCGCCTTGCTTTCTTCACGGTAACAGCGGGAAATTCAAATCACTGTCATACTTTGACAGCTCTGGAGGATTGTGGAGATAGCCCCGCCCGGGGAAAGTTGTCAAATCTTAGAAAGGGTTTTTAAAAGTCAAGCTGCGGCTGGCCCCTTTTGTTGCGGTTCGAGTTAAATCAGGTTTTTAAGGGGTTTCAAGCATTGCTCACTCCATGGTATAGCAAATGTAATTATTTCATGTCTAATTAGTTAATTAATTATGTGGTCTTAATTAAAGGGCCCAGAACTTTATTAAATGATATAAATTTGATTTCTAACATGCCTTTTTGCCTCTATGTTTCAAGCAGGAACCAAATTAACACCCAAGCCTCCAGCCTACACAGAAAACATGAATTATTTTCACCTATTGTTACCCCTGGACCCTGACCTCTAGATAATCCTAAATCTTCAATCCACCTGCCACAGCTTGTTTGTTTTTGCCAATACCTGAATATCTTGAGGGGTGGGAAAGGGCAAATCCTTAAGAGACACGGAACTGGGCTAAGGGTGGATATTTCATGTCTATTGAATCGGGGATTCTTTCTGTACTTAATCTACATAGTGTTTGGGATGAGACAGGATGAATTAATTACTTGGTGGGAGTGAAATAAAACTACTAGCTCCCCACACAAGCCCAACATTCAGCCTTCCCTGGACTCGTTATCCCTGATGCCATTGGTCATCTTGATTTTCTTGCCATGAACTCTGGAGCCACTTTGTTGCACTTTTTCAATCCTCGCTCCCATTGGATGTTGCATTGGAGATGTCAAGACCGGCAGCTGTCGGACTGTGAACTCTGTTTTTCTTATGTAAAACTCCAGGGCATTTGCCCTACCCATCCTCCCATTGTTTTATGTGATTAACCTCTTGATTGTAACAAAAGAGTCGGGTGCTGGTTTTATTTGAATCATTGTAATTCTTTATTTATTTTTAAACTATTAGCTAGCAGTAGGGCAAGGTTGAGCCCAGTTGGGTGGAGGGTATAAAAATCACTTGATAGAGGGTGTTCAGGAGCGCTCTCTGCACACACGCATGCACAAACCTTAAAAAGAGCTGCTCACTGGGGAAACTTATTTTAGACAAAAAGGTTGAAATTAGAACTTTTTCCTGCCAGCATTATTTTAAACTCCTTTTCAATAAACTTGATTTATACATTTGTCTGAAATAAAAGCCTCCACGTCCTTGGAAGAAGGGTTCTGCCAGCGATCCTACCGAAGTTGCAACTGTTCCCACACTTACACGCTCCTGAAATTAATTAGAAAAGGGGAAAATCAGTTTTTGGGTAACATACATTAGGGATGGGCTATAGAAATCAAGTCTGACCTCCACATACTATCTAATACTTTTACAGAACAGGATGATAACATAACCCAAATTGAGTGACCCTAGATGGCCATCAGAAGGTGGGACTGTAAGCCCTTTCTGAGTACTTTATATTTAGAAAATCCTTGGAGAGTTACCCTACATTGGAATAAATGTGAGGGCATATAGAAAATATAAAAGAAGATGAAAGGAACTGTTCTTTCTTACTAAGGCTGGTGTGTACTTCTACTTATGATGCTCTATGGAGGTGGGGAGGGCAAACTACATATAACCTAAATGCCTCTGAAGCAAATAACATTTGGAATTATCTTCAGACACTGCCTGGCTCCAAATGAGGATTACTCCTTGGGGAGCCTAGGAAGAAACTAAGAGCAAACCAGTTGGCCAGTAATCTTGACCTCTGCTTAGCTAAGTATTTCAAAACAGCAGCAGTTTTGCTTTCCAAGCCACGATGTTGTGTATGTACAATGTTGCTTTATATGTATGTACAATGTTGCTTTAAGAAATGCATGTATGTAACCTGGCCACAATCACAATGTAACCCAGCTGTTAAAGGAATGCGAGCAAGCTGCCCATAGAGGGCAGCTGCGAGTGTTCAACTCACATGGTTCTCATTCCTCAAATCACCTGCAGCCGCGGGAACTCCCCGCAACAACAAACTACTACCGATCCACCACCGAAGATGGGCGTGACCCGGACGACGTCACGCCGGTAGCAACCAATGAGCTACCGTGCAGCAAGATTCAAATGTATTGTACCACTGTATATAATGTGAGGTATCTCCGCCATTACCACATGTTCGTTCTGATCATCAACCAATAAACCTGTGTTAGTCCTTATTGCGACTCCTTCTATGTCACCCGGAAAGGACACTAAATTGGCGACGAGGATGGGATCGATGGCGAATCCCAAGGTCAAGGCGTACCAGTTCGATGTGAGCGAGCCCGAACAATGGGAGCTCTACGAGTGTCAGTTTCAGCACGCGATGGAAGCCGCGGGCGTCGACGACGATGCGAAAATGCGCTCCCACTTCCTGGCGCAAGTGGGGCCGGCCACGCTGCGAATCCTGATGACCCTGCTGGCCCCCCGGAAGGTAGACGAGGTGCCCATCGACCGTATCCTGGAGAGGTTGGGCGAGCATTTCCAGCCGCCCATCTCGATCTTCCCAGCCCGGGTCGTGTTCCACAGGCAAGACCAGCGACCGGGCGAGTCCGTGTCCGCCTACGCGGCAGCCCTCAGGCTTGCGGCGGTCCACTGCCAGTGGGATGACCTGGGCCAGGCCCTCCGTGACTGCATGTTGTGCGGTTTGAGGGACGAGGAGCTGCAGAGAAGGCTGATGACCCGTGACCAACGCCTCACGTTCAACGAGGTACTGCGGGAGGCCCAAGCAGCCGAGGAGGCCAGGAGCGGGGTTAGACTGTTCAAGTCCTGAGGGGCCGCGTCTGAGAGGGCCAAGTCACCAGGACAGGTGGCCCGGCGGACACCAGCGAAGGCGGCCTGGTGGGCCCCCAAGCCGCCCGCCGGCACGCCAACGTCATCCGAGGAGTCGTCCACGACAGCGGACCCCTACTCCAGCGAGGACGATGACGTCCAGAGGATCAAGAAGCGTGGTGAGAAGCGGCAGACCCGAGAACGGCAGGACCGCCGTTGCGACGGTTGTGGAGCGTCCCACAACCGCATGAGGTGCCCGCTTCGAAAGGCCGAGTGTCACAACTGCGGCCGAAAGGGGCACATCGCCCGAGTATGCAGGCGCAGGCAAGTCGAGGACAAGGGGAGTTCCAGCCATCCCCAGACGCACCAACGGAAGGCGGCCGGCACCAGGAAGGTCGCAGCCAGCTACAGTGAGGAAGGCATGAACCGCGTGGGCCTGGAGCACCGGCGGTTTTTCGTGGAGGTACTGTTGCAAGGAGTCCCAGTGAGGATGGAGATAGACTCGGGGTCATCTTATTCCATCCTGTCCCAGAAGGAGTTTATGCATATTCCCCCTGATAAGCGGCCCAAGCTCCGGGCCATGAGGTCACACCTACGAGACGTGCAGGGGAATGGGATCCCGGTGTTGGGGGTGGGGAATTTCAAGGTGAAGTTCAAGAACTACTCCGAGAAACTGCCCCTAGTGGTCCTCAAGGGGGGGAGGTGCTGCCTTTTGGGAACGCAGTGGCTTGCTCCACTGGGAATTGAACTGTCCGGCATCAACGCCATCGCGACTGACCCAATGCGGGACGTGTGCAACGCGCACCCGGACGTTTTCAAGAAGGGGCTCGGGAGATTCAAGGGGCCCCTGGTTTCCTTCGAGCTGGACCCAGAAATCCGGCCCATCCGCCTCAAACCAAGGAGAGTGCCCTTCGCACTCAAGGACAAGATCGAGGCGGAACTGGACAAATTGGTGGGGCAGGGGATTTTGGTTCCAGTTGACTCGGCGGAGTGGGAAACGCCGATTGTTACAGCCCTTAAGGCAAACGGGGAGGTCAGGATTTGTGCGGACTATAAATGTACCATCAACAAGGCCATTCGGCCAAATGCATATCCGGTGCCCGTGGTCAGCCACTTGCTGGCCACGTTACATGGGGGAAGTGCTTTGCAAAATTAGACCTGGCCCAGGCATATCAGCAGCTCTCTGTAACCCCGGCTGCTGCCGCCGCGCAAATGATAATGACGCACAAGGGGGCGTTTAAGGTAACGCGCCTTCAGTTTGGCGTGAATTCGGCCCCCGGAATCTTCCAGTCCCTCGTGGAACGCCTTTTAAAGGGGCTTCCAGGCATCCTCCCATACTTCGAAGATGTGTTGATAACGGCGGGGAGTGAATTAGAGTTAGCAAAGAGGCTAGATGGGGTCCTTTCAGTGTTCGAGAGGGCAGGTCTCCGACTGAGGAGGGACAAATGCGTATTCTTTGCGAGGGAGGTCGAGTTTCTAGGTTTTAAGGTAACCCCGGACGGGATCAAACCCTCTGAGTCAAAGGTTGCAGCCGTAAAAAACGCCCCTCGCCCCACCGCGAAACCGGAGCTACAGTCATTCCTAGGGCTCCTAAATTTCTATCATACCTTCCTGCCTCGGAAGGCATCGGTCGCGGAGCCACTGCACGCGCTGCTTAAAAAGGACGCGGTTTGGCGGTGGGGGGACAGGCAGGAGAGAGCGTTCAAGGAGCTCAAGTCACTCCTGTCCTCGGACGCTGTCCTGACCCATTTCGACCCCAAGAAGCCAGTGGTCTTAGTTTGTGATGTGTCCCCAGTGGGAGTGGGGGCGGTCCTATGCCACGTGTTAGAGAGCGGGAGGGAAGCCCCGGTGGCGTACTACTCAAGGTCCCTCTCGAAAGCCGAGCGCAATTACGCGCAAACAGATAGGGAGGCCCTGGCCATAATCGCGGGAACGAAGAAGTTCCACGATTTCCTATACGGCCGCAAGTTTACGGTAGTGACTGATCACAAGCCACTTCTGGGGATCTTCACTACGGGTAAACCCACCCCACAAATCCTATCCCCCAGAATGTTGCGATGGGCCATTTTCCTAAACACCTACCAGTATGAGCTGGTCTACCGCCCAGGGAAGGAGATCTCCCATGCAGACGCACTGTCCCGGTCTCCCCTCCCTAGTCTAGGGGACCCCGCTTGCGAGGTAGAGCAGGACCACCAAGTCCTGCTGATCGAGTCCCTCGACTCACCCCCCATTGTCCCGGCCGACCTCGCCAAGGCCACGGCGGCCGACAAGATGCTGGCCCAAGTTAGTTCCTGGGTTAAGAAAGGCTGGCCCACTACTCCCCCCCCGATGAAGAGTTCAGACCATTTTTTAGGTGCAGGGTAGAGCTGTCGTTGGAAAGGGGCTGCTTACTCTGGGGCCAGCGGGTAGTTATCCCAGAGAAGCTAAGGGCCAAGGTGTTGAAACTACTGCACACCAGTCACCCCGGGATCGTGTGCTCCAAGGCTCTGGCCAGGAGCTTCTTTTGGTGGCCCCAGATAGACGGAGACATAGAGCGTCTAATTGGCACGTGCGAGAGCTGCCAGAGCTCTCGGCCCGAGGAGTCCCAGTTGCCCCATAGGGAATGGGATACGGCCCACGGGCCATGGTCCCGGATTCATGTTGACTTCACTGGCCCCTTCTGCGGGTCCATGTTTCTGCTGGTAGTTGACTCCTACTCCAAGTGGTTGGAGGTAATCCCCATGAACAGCACCTCCTCTGCGGCTACCATCAAACAGTTGCACAAGCTTTTTGCCTGTTTCGGCCTGCCAGACGTCCTTGTTAGTGACAACGCTAGTACCTTCACGTCTGCAGAGTTCAAGACGTTCATTGAGCGAAACGCCATCAGGCACATTACCGCTGTCCCTTTTCACCCCGCCACAAACGGTCAGGTAGAGCACCAAGTGCGCACTACGAAAGACGCACTGCGGCTCATGGGTCCCGGTGAGTTAAACCTCCACCTGTGTCAGTTCCTCATCTGCTATAGGACAACCCCCTTAGCTTCAGGGTTTTCCCCAGCCGAACTCCTCATGAGGAGGCATCCGGTAACGCTATTTGACTGGATGGATCCGTCCAGGGTGGAGGATGAAGGGAGAAATATAAAAATAGGGGGAGTAAGCTCCAAAAGTTTCTCGGTAGGGGACCCGGTTCACTGCAGGAACTACACAGCTTCAGGGCCAGCGTGAGTTCCAGGGACAATCATTGAACAAACGGGGCCTGTCTCCTACAGGGTCGAGACCAGCTCGGGTCTACTCTGGAGAAGGCACGCCGACCAACTCAGAAGGCGAGTCACCAGTGAGGGGAAATCAGCGTTAGGGTCCTCCCCCACCCGCCTTACCCAAGGGGGAGACACGGCAGAACCCGCAGATACAAATGCGTATCCTGGGTTCCCAACCACAGAGGAGGATACTTTGAAAGAGAGGGATCAGCTTGATTATGATTATGATTATGAGTTACCGTACCAGGGGGGTGTAGCGGAGTGGTCCCCCACCCGTCCTAGCGAGAAGAGGGGTTTCAGTTCAGCCCCTGGTACCTCCAGTCCCCCCAGTCCTTTTGTGTTAGAATATCCCATAGCTCCAGCTCCCCGGAGACCCACACCCCCAAGGCAGGCAGCGGGGGAGAGTCCGCCCGCCACAGTCCCTAGAACTCCCAGGCTGGCAGCGGGGGGGGGCAAGGGCACGAGGGTCTCTTTGTTGATCCCGAGATTCGTACTGGGGGGGACCCCTAGTTCCTCAAACGGCAGGCAGGAGTTCACTTCCCAACTGTTCATTCCATTCCCGTCCCCCAATGCAAGGGAGTCGCAGAGCCCACACCGATCCACTAACGAGTCCCCCCTTTCCGTTGCAGGACAGGACTCCGCAGAGCCAGGCTCCCCTGTGTTAAGTCAAGCGGCCGCTCACCCCAGGGGCACGTGCGGCAAGCCACAATGGTTGAGGGACTTCGTCCTATCCTAGGGGGGAGGGATGTTGTGTATGTACAATGTTGCTTTATATGTATGTACAATGTTGCTTTAAGAAATGTATGAATGTAACCTGGCCACAATCACAATGTAACCCAGCTGTTAAAGGAACACGAGCAAGCTGCCCATAGAGGGCAGCTGCGAGTGTTCAACTCACATGGTTCTCATTCCTCAAATCACCTGCAGCCGCGGGAACTCCCCGCAACAACAAACTACTACCGATCCACCACCGAAGATGGGCGTGACCCGGACGACGTCACGCCGGTAGCAACCAATGAGCTACCGTGCAGCAAGATTCAAATGTATTGTACCACTGTATATAATGTGAGGTATCTCCGCCATTACCACATGTTCGTTCTGATCATCAACCAATAAACCTGTGTTAGTCCTTATTGCGACTCCTTCTATGTCTCCCGGAAAGGACACTAAACACATATTCTGGCAAAGAGCTCTCTCAGAGAATCACAGGGTGGGGAAAATGTAAAATAAGATGAAAGTGATCCAACAAAAAGTTACAAAAATGCCTTCAACCTCTCTTCATTTGGAATAAAATAAATTAAGTCTTTGGATACCCAGGAAGCAGAATGATGAAAATCAATCATTTCTCTTCTTTCTTTCTTTTTTTTTTTTGATATATTTTTTAATTCAGAAGTGGAGAGAAATCTTCACTTAAACACAAAGAATAAAAGGATTTGGCTTCTGGATTACTTCAATCATCAAGGATAAAACTGAGCAATGATATAACACTCTTTGGCAACAGCAACAGAACTAACAGAATATGTCAAAGTCATTCACAGTTTCCTGTCTGCAGTGGAAACAGAGATGAACTGTCAAGAGAGAGAGAGAGAGAATGAAAGAGAGAGAGAATGGTCACTAGGTAAAGTGAGATGACTAATTTGTGTTGTTTGTTCTGTGTTTTCAAGTTGGGCTCAGATTACAGTAACTCTAATAGGGCATACAATATGACATACAGTGGAACTCTGGATAACTACAGCACTGGATAAGGACAAATCCACAAAATGACCCATTCATCATGCACCACGTGATGCTCTGCATAAGGATGAAAAACCGCCCAAAACACATCCTTATGCTGGGCATTTGGTATCGATGCTCTGGATACCGACATTTTTTGGCGTTTTTTTCTCATCCTTATGCGGAGCATCTCCCATAGGGACCACATAGCGTCAAAATCCGGATAACAACATGAATTGTGGAACTAAGTTTTGTCGTTATCTGGAGTTCCACTGTATTTAAGGAGTTCTACTTGTTCCACACCTCCAGTACGTTTTCATGGTTGAGCAGAGATGGCTTGCCCTTCTCCCTAGAGGCACAGTGGGGAATTGAACTCCCAACATCTATCTCCATAGTTAGATACCTAAACTACTGAACTATCTATTCTAGGCTGCATATGTTTAGGGATACCAACAGTCCCTAAAATGATTTTCTTTAGACGGTAAGGTAAAGGTGAAGGTTGCCCTTGGTCTCAAGCCAGTAGTATATGGCTCTAGGGTGCAGTGCTCATCTCTGTTTATAGCCAGAGTGCCAATGCTGTCTGCATTTGCAGATGTTTCTATGGACATGTGGCAGGCATGTCTCAACACCTGAACGCTGTTTACCTTCCCCCCAAAGTGGTACCTATTTATCTACTTGCAATTTCTTGCTTTCAAACTGCTAGTTTGGGAGGAGCTGGGACAGAGACGGGTGCTCATTACATCATGCAGTACTCAGGATTCAAACTCCGACCTTCCAGTCATCAAGTTCAGCATCTTAAACACTTGAGCCGCCACAGTCCACACACTATACTGGCTCATATTTTTGTATTCACTGTATACTGCTACTTTAGATGCTGATGTTCTGCCAGGAACCTATTCTACTTCCCCTCCTTTTTCCAATGCCAAAATAGTAGAGAAAACATCCAGCACATTTGCATATTTGGGAGCCTTCCAGATCCCCAGGAGGGAGAAATGCTTAAAAAAGAAAAAAAGCAGCAGCAGAAATTCTATAGAAGGTTCAAATCTGTTAATTGCACTTTATTTAACTGATGCTTCTGCAACCACGTCAAGGAAACTAGTCTGTGTGTAAAGACAGGTGAGAGGGTTTGGTATTAATTCAAGGTCTGATGGAGCCACTATCATTTACACCCACTTCTCTGCAAAATGGAAAAGAGAGTAGTCAAAGACACCAACCTTCCACCACTGCTGAAACAAGCAGAATTTTTCCTGTAGTCAGTCCCTTTGTAGTTTACAGCTGAAACCTACTTGCATTATTCTCACCGAAATAATAGACTTACACCTGTGCTATGCTTAACTCCAGAAGAAATACTGTACTTCTGGACACATATTAAATTTCTCCATTGCTCTCCCACATAGTATTTATGTTATAAACAATTGTAAGAGCCTTGGGAAAGGGTGAAAAAATGCACATACTGGCATAAGGAAAATATCATAAGGAAAATACTCCCTCCTTTCTCATTTCTACTGCCAATTCTCTCTTTTGGTAGTTTTATATATTGCTAACCCAGTTCAAAGGCAACTTATTGCAAGTAGATAAATACCACTTTGGTGGGAAGGTAAACAGTGTTCCAGTGTCTAGGTATGTCTGCCACATGTCCATGGAAATGTCCGCAAACACAGACAGAACTGGCACTTT
Source organism: Bradypodion pumilum (assembly GCA_035047305.1). Lineage (NCBI taxonomy): Eukaryota > Metazoa > Chordata > Lepidosauria > Squamata > Chamaeleonidae > Bradypodion > Bradypodion pumilum. The sequence goes on along the minus strand of JAWDJD010000011.1, from coordinate 25,686,375 downwards.
GGCTATAAACAGAGATGACGCACTGAACCCTAGCGTGGTTTTTGAGCCAGGGTGGCCTTTACCTTTACTTTTGCTTACAGGTTCCATACTCTCCCTGTCCTGAACCCAGTTCAATCCACTGCATGTAGGGAAATAGCAATTAACAATGTATTTCTAAAATTGTACAGATTTTATTTAAAATAATCAAACAAACATTAATGCTGACCTGAATCCTTGTGGTTATTTATGTCAGTATGAATACAGTGGAGTAGAACCCAGTGGTGAATTGCTACTAATTAACGGAACACTGCTTGTGTTCGTGATCATACACTGTGAGCAAGTGACACATGATGAGGAATACAAAAGGTGACTCATTAACTATCACCATTTGGTCACTGAACTTTATGTCATTTCACTTAATGCTGTTGGAAATTACCAACACAATTCTGGCCATCCGGACTCAAAGCTTTGGAGTAGGCATTGACAAAAGTCACAGATGCTCCAACTCTGCAGATCTGATATGTGAAAGATGTCCTTTTGGAAGACCATAGAGATGGGAAGAGAGAAGGGCTTGATAAGAGGGGGAAAATGGATTTGCCAAAATGGTTCTGAACCATAATTATTCTTTAGAAAAGGGGTTCCCAACCTTTTTGGGCCACAGGCCAGTCACATGGTTGAGCAGGCCGGTCATGTAATTCCTCCCACCCAGAAGCAGAAGTAAAACACATTTACAACAGCTGTGGGTCATTTATAGCAATGTTCTGCACATGCATGGACATATTTTACCTCCACTTCTGGGAGCGGTGACGCAGGCCGGATGAATTAGCATTGGGGGCCAGATCCAGCCTGTAGGCTGTAGGTTGGGAACCCCTGCTTTAGAATGTGTTATCAATTGTTGGGACATCAAATGAGAAGGGAGGACTCACTTGAAAAGGCCTTGATGCTGGGAAAGGTGGAGGGCAAGAGAAGAAGTGGGAGTTCAAAGATGAGATGGCTAGGTGGTAGACACAATGGGCACAGAGCTAGGAGGGCTGAGGAGGATGGTGGAGGACAGAGGTGCCTGGAGGAAAATGGTTCATGGGGTCGCAAAGGGTCGGAACCGACTGTGTGACTGACTGAACAACAGCAAAAGATATCCCAGCCATTCTTTTCAATAGGGAAGATAAGAAATCTCACCATTGCTCAGATGCTATTTGTCTCCATTTGGTAAGGTAGCTCCTTAAGGATTCTATAAACTTCTTATGAGGTCATTCTTCTGAGACCAAGGCACCAAACAGAACTTACTTTGGTCAAGATTTTTGCCATTTGTACAGAGTGTATTTTGTATAAACCGTCTGTTTCAGGATCAGACTTGCGTCTTTTTGCTTTAAAAAATTGAGCATGCATGCAAATCAAGCACAACAGGATAGCTTTATTGGTCACAGACATACACACAGCACTTTCAAAGCTCCTCCTTTTACTAACTCATGTGACAAGTGAAAACTAATCACATTTTCAAATACTGTGCATTCTATAGAATGGTATCAAAAAAGAAGGTGAAAATGCATGTTTTCTGAGTCCAAAAATAACCCACCACCTCAACGAAGCTAATAGTACAGAAAATATTTTGAAGGTGTATTTTTATTGCACAATGAAAAATATTTGTTTTAGATCAAGTACAATATCTAGAACAGTGATGGCAAAACTTGGCATTCCAGCTGTTCTTGGACTTCACTTTCCAGAAGCCCAAGTCCCTGAGAATTCAAACAAATGGGTTTACTGCACGTATGCACAGTAAGCCCATTTGTGTGGATTCACAGGGAATTGGACTTCTGGGAATTGAAGTCCAGGAACAGCTGGAGTGTTAAGGTTCACCATCACAGATTTAGAACATAAGATTTAAAAAATACTAGTGTGGGAGAATAATGTAACAGACTGATTTTTTTTCATCCTTTGGCACATACTGTGCCTTTTTGCTTTAAAAAAAATGAGCATATATGTAAATCAAGCACAACAGGATAGCTTGATTGGTCGCAAACATACACACAATACTTTGAATGCTGTGTCCATGATCAATTGGCTCATTTTTTGTATATTTGCTATCACTAAAGTCGCTCCTACATCTACAGTTCTTCAGTGAATGTGAAATGGCCAAAGTTTCTACAGATTTAATTGTCATTTCTCCATTGTTCTCCATCTTAGATACCACTGTTGAATGGAAATCTCCCTGAAAATATCACAGAATGTGGTTAGTGTTCCATGTGATGACTCCAAAGTTAGCAACATCTCTTTGGGGAACTGCCCTTCCATGGTCCTTTCTAAACTCCAGATGCTCAAAAGCATTGGATGGGAAACAATGAAAAATCATAAACCAAGCCAAATCCTGAAGCTTGTGATGTCCTCTGTGCTTGAGAGGCAAGCTGCTCCCATAACACTGATTTCCTGTTTACTGTTATTTTATGCAGCATTCTTGTTAACTATAAAAATCAAATTTAAGGAGGAGGTTTCCCCAAAGCTCAAGGAAAAAGGAGTGAACAGTTCTTGTATGTGCATCTTGGGAATGACGGGATGGAGATTAATTCAAGACATATTCTTATGTGTTTGCTACAGATAACCAAAACAGTTACTTTTCCTCCTCCTCTCTTCCTCCTACACTTCTTTCCATGCTATGTATAAACTAAGACAACTTGTAAACATGTTGACTGGATAAAGGAGGAAAGTAAAGCCCCTTCCTTGGTATATCATGTTTCTCTTGCTGGTGCTATGGATTCTACAAGCATTTCTAAAAACACATCCCTAAAAAAAAGTAACTGACTGTTTGGTTATCTGTAGCAAACTACAGATAACCAAAACAGACAGTTTAGTGTAAGGGACCAAAGACAATGAAACAGCCGAAGGGTTGGCTTAACACAGGTTTATTGCATGATGATCTGGAGGAACATGAGGTAATGGCGGATGGGTAGCTCAATATATACAGCTGGCTATACATTTGAATGTGGCTCGTCGACAGACCATTGGTTGCTGCCTGCGTGACGTCGTAGAAGGTCACGCCCTTCTTGACCAGGTGAAGAGGTGGCGGGGAATCTTCCCGCGCTGCTGATCCAGGTGAATCTGAGCCATGAGAGCTGGACGCTCGCTATTGTCATCTAGTGGTCACTAGCTCGCGTCCCCTTATCAGGTTTACATTGATACAGCTGAAGGTTATAATGTTGCACACAGAAAGGTTACATTGTTAACACATGGCTAAGGTACATTGTTAAAGGCACAGCTTTACAGAACACAACATCCCTCCCCCCTAGGATGAGACGAAGTATCTCAGCCAAGATGGCTTATTGCATGTGCGTTTGGGCCGTGAAGAGGGCTGACCCCCCCCGGGGGCGTTATTGCTTCTTTGTTCCCTGGTCCCTTGTCCTGAAATAGGAGAGAGAGACTTGTTAGTGGCTTGCCGCGGCCTGGCGGCCTTAGGGGAAGGGAAGAACTCCATTGTGGGCAGACCGGGGGCAATCGGGGCTAACGAAAAACCCCTCTTCTCGCTTGGACGGGTGGGGGACCACTCCGAAAAACTCCCCCGGTTCTGAAAATCAAATTCTAACTCAGTTGGGGTATCCGCATTTGTGGGGGAATTCCGCGAGATATGTATGGGGTCTGGTTCCTCCTCCTCGGAAAGATCCCCCAGGATATCTACGAGAATATCCTCCTCCCCCCTTGGTGGGGACCCGCGGTCCCCTTTTCCTCCCCCTTGGGCTGAACGGGTGGGGGAGAACCCTAACGCTGATTTTTTCTCTGTTTGGTCTGTGCCCTGCTCATCGGAGACTCTGCGTCGGAGCTGGTCCGCGTGCTGCCTCCACAGTAGCCCTGTGCTGGTTTCCACGCGGTACGACACGGGGCTGGTTTGCTCCACAACTACGCCCGGTACCCAGGCTGGGCCCGTGCTGGCGTAGTTCCTGCAATGCACGGGGGCGCCTACACTGAAACTCTTTGTGGCCTCTAGCCCAATGTTCCTTCCTTTGTCCTCTACCCTCGTGGGGTCTAGCCTAGTAAGGATGGTGGTCAGCTTCCTACGCATTAAGAGCTCTGCGGGGGAGTATCCTGATGCCAACGGGGTCACCCTGTACCCTAGCAGAAACTGACACACTTGTAGGTTCAGGTCCCCGGGGCCCATGCGCCGCAACGCGTCCTTCGTGGTGCGGACGAGGCGCTCTACTTGACCATTGGTGGCTGGGTGAAACGGGGCGGAGGTGATATGCCGAACGGCGTTAATCTCCATGAATGCCCTAAACTCGGAGGACGTGAAACAACTAGCGTTGTCGCTAATTAACGTGTTGGGTATGCCGAACGTGGAAAAGAGCCTCCGCAAATGCTTAATGGTCTGGGCCGAGGAGGTGCTCGTGACTGGGATAACCTCCAACCACTTGGAGAAGGCGTCCACGACAAGAAGAAACAGGGAGCCTCTGAACGGGCCCGCGAAATCAATGTGCACCCGGGACCACGGCCCCTTGGCCGAGTCCCATTCCCTGTGGGGAAGGCGGGCCTCCTCTGGTCTGGAGCATTGGCAACTTTCACAAGTGCCGACCATGTGCTCGATGTCAGCGTCCAACTGGGGCCACCAGAAGTAACTCTGGGCCAGCGCCTTGGATCGCACGATGCCGGGGTGGCTGACGTGCAGCAGTTTGAGCACCCGCGGCCAAAGGGAAGTGGGAATCACCACCCGCTGCCCCCACAAGAGGCACCCCCTCTCTAGGGACAGCTCTAACTTTTTCCTGAAAAATGGGGCGAACTCCTCCGCTGGGGAGGACGCCGGCCACCCTTTCTGCACCCAGGAGCTAACTGCCGCTAACGTCTTGTCCTTCTCCGTCGCTTTGGCAATGTCGGCGGGCATTACGGGGGGCGAATCCAGCACCTCTATCATAAGAACCTGATGGTCTCGTTCCCCCTTGCTCACCTGGCTGGGCGTCAGGGGGAGGGGAGACCTGGATAGAGCGTCCGCATGGCTGATCTCTTTCCCGGGCCGGTAGACCAACGCGTGCTGGTACGCGTTGAGAAAAATGGCCCACCTGAGCATCCTCGGGGACAGGATCTGCGGGGTGGGCTTATCTGTGGTAAAAATGCCTAGCAGGGGCTTGTGGTCCAATGGTGAAGGTGCGGCCATACAGAAAATCGTGAAATTTTTTCGTCCCCACAACTATTGCTAGTGCCTCCCTGTCTGTCTGTGCGTAATTTCTCTCCGCTTGGGACAGGGACCTGGAGTAAAATGCTATCGGGGCCTCCCTTCCGTTTTCCAGCACGTGGCACAGCACCGCCCCCACCCCCACCGGGGATGCATCACAGGTCAGGACTACCAGGCGTTTGGGGTTGAAATGGGTCAGTATGGCATCAGACGCTAGGAGACTTTTTAGTTCGCTAAATGCCCTTTCTTGGTCCTCGCCCCACTTCCATGCCTGATCCTTTTTAAGCAGTTTGTGTAGCGGTTCAGCTACTGCTGCTTTCCGGGGGAGGAAGGAGTGGTAAAAGTTGAGCAGCCCTAGGAACGACTGCAGCTCGGGCTTGGAGGTGGGGCGGGGGGCTTTCTTAATGGCGGCCACCTTGGATTTGGATGGTTTTATCCCCTCGGGAGTCACACAAAACCCTAGGAACTCAACCTCGGTTGCGAAGAAGACGCATTTGTCCTTTCGCAGTCTCAACCCCGCTTTTTCGAATATTGTCAGGACCTTCCCCAACCTCTTGGCCAATTCGACCCGACTCCCCCCCGTTATTAACACGTCATCAAAATAAGGCAACACCCCCTCTAGCCCCTTCAGGAGGCGTTCCACGAGTGATTGGAAAATTCCAGGCGCCGAATTCACGCCGAACTGAAGGCGCGTCACCTGGAACGCCCCCTTATGGGTGACTATGGTCTGCGCAGCAGCCGCGGCAGGGGACACCGTGAGCTGCTGGTAGGCCTGTGCTAAGTCGAGCTTAGCGAAACACTTTCCCCCGTGTAACCTGGCCAGCAGATGGCTGACTACCGGCACCGGATACGCATTCGGGCGGATCGCCTTGTTGATGGTGCACTTGTAATCGGCACATATGCGGACCTCCCCATTGGCCTTAAGTGCGGTTACAATTGGAGTTTCCCACTCCGCAGAATCAACAGGCACAAGGATTCCCTGGCCCACCTATTTGTCCAGTTCCGCCTCTATCTTGTCCTTGAGTGCGAACGGCACCCGGCGTGGTTTGAATCGAATTGGGCGGACCTCCGGGTCCAGGTCGAAAGTCACTGGGGGCCCCTTGAATTTCCCCAGTCCCTTTTTGAAAACTTCGGGGTGCGCCTCGCACACCTCCTGAATCGGGTCAGTCCCAACGGCGTGCATCCCAACGGCGTGCACCCCCCCAATAAACAACCCCAGGGGCTGGAACCATTGAGTCCCGAGGAGGCTGCAATCTCCCCCTTTTAGCACGACTAGCGGGAGGGACGCGGCGTGCTTCTTGAATTTAACCTGAAATTCCCCAACCCCCAACACTGGAATGCTGTTCCCTTGCACGTCCCGTAGTGTGGACCTCAGCGCTTTGAGCTTGGGTCGCCTGTGGGGGGCAATTCTCAAAAACTCCCTCTGGGAAATGATTGAATATGAGGACCCCGAGTCAATTTCCATGCTAATGGGGACCCCTTGAACTAGTACCTCAACAAAGTAGCGGGGGTGTCCTACGGACACGCTGAAAACTGGGGCGTCGTCCTCGCTGCCGTCGGAGATGCGGCCCATGCCGTCCTGCTTCCGCGTGGCCTGAGCGCCGTCCTTGGGCCTCGTTGAGCGGTCTTGTCCCGCAGAACGGTCTGCTGAGCTTCTCCGGGTCTCGCGCCTCTTCCTGCACACCTTGGCGATGTGCCCGCGGCGGCCGCAGTTGTGGCACTCAGCCTTACGAAACGGGCATTTTACGCGGTCGTGGGCCGCTCCACAGCCGTCGCACCGCCGGCTCTCTTTCCGGACCTTCTGGACGTCCTCGTCGTCGCTGCTCTCTGCGGATGACCTCGAAGCTCGCCGGGCCGCATGCACCGAAGTCTCTGCCTTGCTCGGCTTCGGCCGCCAGTCCTGGAGTTCTTGGACCCCGGCCTTTGTAGCTTCCGCGGCCTGTGCCGCTCTGACGACCTCCTGCAACGTGGGAGGCGGCTCTTGGTTCATTAATGTGCGCTGGGCTTCGGCGTCATTCAGGCCGCACAGCACACAGTCCCAGAGGGTGATTTCGGCATTCTCCCATTTGCACGGGCCTGCCGCCAGCCGCAGGGCCGCCACGAATGCGGTGACCGTCTCCCCGGGCGCTTGGACTCGCCTCCAGAACGCACTCCGAGCGGGAAACATCGCCGTGGCGGGCCGGACGTGCTCACGCAGCATCTGCATGAGTTCCTTGGCCTTGAATTCGCTCACCCTCCTCTGTGTGATCAGGTCCACCAAGGTCCTTTTGGTTTCTTGTCCGAGCATCCTGGTGAAGATGGCCCTCTTCTTAGCCTCTTCCGTGACTTCGAACTCAATCAGTGCTGCCTGGAAGTCCATTTCGAAGATCTCCCAGTCGCCCGGTTTCCTGATTTCGAAACCGGCGCATGTCTTGGTCCCGTGGGCTGCCATCATCCCACCTTCGTCGCCAATTTAGTGTAAGGGACCAAAGACAACGAAACAGCCGAAGGGTTGGCTTAACACAGGTTTATTGCATGATGATCCGGAGGAACATGAGGTAATGGCGGATGGGTAGCTCAATATATACAGCTGGCTATACATTTGAATGTGGCTCGTCGACAGACCATTGGTTGCTGCCTGCGTGACGTCGTAGAAGGTCACGCCCTTCTTGACCAGGTGAAGAGGTGGCGGGGAATCTTCCCGCGCTGCTGATCCAGGTGAATCTGAGCCATGAGAGCTGGATGCTCGCTATTGCCATCTAGTGGTCACTAGCTCGCGTCCCCTTATCAGGTTTACATTGATACAGCTGAAGGTTATAATGTTGCACACAGAAAGGTTACATTGTTAACACATGGCTAAGGTACATTGTTAAAGGCACAGCTTTACAGAACACAACAGACAGTTACTTTCCTCCTCCTCTATTCCTCCTCCAGTTCTCCTCCTCCTCCTCACCCCCATGCTCAAAATGCTCTAATTGCTTCCTCAATTTTAAACAGTGCAGCCTGTTTAAAACAAAGCAGGCCAAAAATATTTGCTGGGTGGAGTAATGCATTGTGTCGCCAGCCTGTGCTGTAAATACTTTATAAATAATTTGTAGAGTGTTCATATATCCCAATGCACCATTGGTAGGAGGTTTATAAATATAAGATTAGGCTTTTATAAATCACAGAGAATCCAGTCCTTTAAATAGAGTTGAGCCATTTGCCTCTGTCCTAAACATAGCATTTGGATAAGGCCATCCCCCCTGCAAGGGCTGTGTTTTTAGGGATGCTCCATAGCACCAGCAAGAGAAACATGATATACCAAGGAAAGGGCTTTACTTTCCTCCTTTATCCAGTCAACATGTTTACAAGTTGGCTTAGTTTATACATAGAATAGAATCATGGTAAAATCTTTTCTATTCTGGACCTTAACAATTCAACTTTGCTTTCAGAGGGTTATATTTTGATGCTTTTCCAGAAGGCAACCCCAGCCGAAGAAGGATCATAAACTTAAGAAACTGTCAAAGCCTGCTTCAAGGGCTCAAAATACAGATCCCCCCCCCCTGTCAATCCTCTATTGCAGTGCAAACTAAGATCTATTGCTCTGATAGATTTAATTTTGTTTAATTCTGTAATTTCACTATGACCTGGCTATTTCCATTGTTGCGTGATTTTAAGAACAGCTCCAAAATTGGAATTTCTTTATTTAAGAAATGACAAAAAGAACTTGAGATTTAAAAGGAAAACCATGTCTAGAAATGAATCCTTATCCAACTAGAGGTGTTTGATTGCTTATGTCTTCATCTCTATGTGTATTTGATCACTTTTTGCACTCTCTAGATTAAATTTAGGTGCCCACCTTTTCTTACCCCACTCGGCTTCTCATCCTTAACAGCTGGATGCCAGACTGCTGCAACTTGATCTTCTCTATGTTGAAAATCACTATTGAGCATTGCAAGTTCAAATGGCTGAGGAAGTCTCATTCCTGTGAAGAACCCATCAAATTTAGAAATTTTCTTCATACATTCAAAAGAACTTTTTTAAAAAAGGAAACTAATAAGTCAGAAACGAAGGGAGCCATATTTATTTAGCTCTACCTCTAACACAATTTCTCTCTTGTTGCACTCATATTATAGAATGTTTGACCTCAAAACTACAGCAGCCCCATGAGAACAATTGCAAATATACTTTGCCTGAAGAGGTTGCAAAACTGCTCTGGGGAAACAATATTCTCAATAAGATGGAGAGCTGAGCTAGAAGCAATCAGGTAAAATGTAACGCTAAAAAATAAAAAAAATAAGGTTGCTTTTTTTAAAAAGGGAAGAAAATTACATTTATTATCCATACAGAAAAAGGCCTATTAAGGCTCTCCACCCCTTCTTATTTCTCTAAGTGTCAACACTGAAAAGAAATATGAAGGGAAGTGTCAGTGATGACAAGTTTTTTTTATTTCTATTGTGTGACTCAATTGATTGAAATGTTCTAGTGAAATGTTTTAAAGCCCACGTTGTTTCACCTTTAGGACTATTACAGGAAAATTGTTGATGGCTTGCAAATTGCTTGGGTTTTTCCCCCCATTCTGTTGCTGTTGTTCCTGTCTCTGCTTGTATTCCCGTCTTCCAATATTGCCATCTGCACCGAATGGATTTCCTTTTCTTGATATGGCTAAATAAAGGCGCCAGCGGCATTCAATAGCATTGCATTTTAAAACATATAAAGGTCACCCTTGCTCGAAAGCCAGTCATAGCCGACTCTAGGGTTCAGTGCTCATCTCTGTTTATAGCTAAAGAGCAAGTGCTGTCTCTGTTGTTTGCAGACATTTCTGTAGATATGTGGCAGGCATGACTCAACATGAAGCACTGTTTACCTTCCCAACTAAAGTGGTCTCTATTTATGGTACTGTACTTGCAATTTCTTACTTTCAAACTGCTAGTTTGGCAGGAGCTGGGACAGAGACTGTAGCTCGGGTACGAACTCCGACCTTCCAGTCTTCAAGTTCAGCATCTTAACCACTTGAACCACCACAGTCCCTTTTGAAACATACACTACACAGTTAATTGTGCCAAAAAAGCTACCACAGCCATTCCCCACTGCATTATTTTAATTGACACTCTGCAACATGCCAATTACAATTCTGTGAACTGGGATTACTGATGCAAGTTGAGCTATTTGCTGCGCCTTTGAACTATCTAGAAACATTTCATTTTTCAAAAAAAAAATGCATGTGAGAATGAAAATTTTCAGAATTTTTTTCTTTTCTAGACAACATTGGAAAGGATATTGTACCTTTATTCATGTACTCATTGTTGAATTGTTTCTTTATTTTTATGACACCTCTCCTACTGCCTATTGTTCAATGGCTATGGTGGCTCAGTGGTTAAGAAGCTCACTTTGTTAGCTGGAAGGCTGGTACGTCGGCAGTTCGAGACCCGGGCACTGCAAGACAGATTGAGTGCCCATCTCTGTCCCAGCTCCTGCCAACCTAGCAATTCAAAAGCAAGACACTGCAAGTAGATAAATAGGAACCATTTCAGTGGGAAAAGATCTTGGGGACATGAAAGGAGCTTCATTCCAGTGTCCCCTGAGCGGAGTTTCTCCAGCAAAAATCCTTTCAAACCAGAATAATTTCTGACACAATGTTGTTGTTATTGCTGTCATCATTGTTGTCACTGTTGTTGTTGTTCAAGGTATCTCAATATCAATTTGTATCCTTCAATTGCTACTGTATATTCCAGTCATGGTAGTCATTTCCCCAGGTTTTAGTCAAGTGGCTCAGACGCTGACTGGGAGGTGGAAGGTCAGCAGTTCAATTCCAGAGTACTGCAGGATGGAATGAGTGCCCATCTTTGTCCCAGCTCCTACCAACCTAGCAGTTCGAAAGCAAGAAATTGCAAGTAGATAAATAGGGACCACTTTGGTGGGAAGGTAACAGCGCTCTGCACACTCTGGTGTCTAGTCATGCCTGCCACATGACCACAGAAACAGCTGCAGAAGCAGACAGCAGTGGCTCTTCGGTTTTGAAACAGAGATGAGCACTGAACCCTAGAGTTGGATACGACTGGCTTTCGAGCAAGGGAAACCTTTACCTTTACTATCAACCGTTCTCTTCTCAAATATGATTTCTGTGTCTTCTTTCTCCTGGCATCCATATATAGATAGCAAAGATTATTTGATTTGTGGTTTGCTTGCCTTTCTACATATTTTTGTTGTTGTTGTTACCTCCTGTCAGGGCTTGATGCTATGAATGAGAAATCTCCAAAATGTCCTGTCCTCAATGGCCCTGCTTAGCTGTTGCAAGCTCTAGCCTGAGGCTTTCTTTAGGGGGTCTATCTGTCTTGTGTTTGGTCTTTCTCTTTTCATGCTGCCTTACACCTTTCCCTGCATTATTGTTTTTCCCCAGAACATCTTGCCTCCTCGTGATGTGCTCAAAGTAAGACAGTTTCAGTTTCCAATGTTTCCTCTGGAGGCTTGATTCAGGCTTAATTTCCTCTGGTACCGACTAGTTTGTCTTTCTGTATCCACAAAGCTCTCCTCCAGCACCATATTTAAAACACATCCAATTATTTTCCACATCACCTCTCCTTTATAGTCCTGCCTTTGCACCCATATATCGTACTCCTTAGAAGGTCAAATAATGAAGATAAAGCTAATGTATTTTGGACATCAAGAGAAGAGAGAAAACCTTGATGCTGGGAAAGGTGGAGGGCAAAAGAAGAAGGGGATGGCCAAAAATGAGATGGCTAGATGGTATTGTAGATGCAATGTAGATGGTATTGTAGATGGTTTTGTAGGTGGATTGAGGAGGATGGTGGAAGACAGATGGTCCATGGGGTTGTAAAGGGTCGGAATCAACTGTGTGACTGATCAACAAAAAATGGTGATTGGGAATATAACAGTGTGGATGATGATCTTGGTCTTGGTTTCTAGTGACACGTCCTTGAAGTTGTTGACCTTTACTAATTCTTTCTGAATGTCACTCTTCAGATTTCTTGGCTGTGTTCCCTGCTGTGTTTGAAGATTGAATCAAGGTATATAAAATCTTTCACTATTTGAAACAATTTCTTCATTGTTAACATTAAGGTTGTGTAGTTATTCCGTAGACATGATTTTTATCTTCTTAATGAACACTTGCATACTTGCTTCTTTCATTTACGTTAAAAATAATGTCAGGTCACTGCTACTTTCTGCCAGTAAGATGATGATAGCTGCATATTATTGATTTTTCTTCCAACAATGTTCACTATTCCTTTACTCTACATTTTATGAAGATTATTATTGGCCTCCAGTTGAGTTCCTATCTAAATCCCTCATGTTCCTAGCCAGTCTTTCACCCAAAGTACTATCATTTCCCTTTCTGGTACTGCTATGATGGCTGAAAAGACTATCTTGAGTTTGCTCAAGTGGTTAAGATGCTGACTGGAAGGTGGCAGGTCAGCAGTTCAATACCTGAGTACTGCATGACAGAATGCGCTCCTGTCTCTTGCTTTCAAACTGGTAAGTTGGCAAGAGCTGGGACAGACAATGGGAGTTCACTTTGACGTTCAGCACTCATGTCTCGAACTGCTGACCTGCTGACCTTCCAGTCATCAGGTTTGGTGTCTTAACCACCTGATCCACATCCCTACTCCAATGTATATTCTCAAGATAAACCTGGGGGGGGGGAGATCTAGCTTTATTCCATTATTTGGTTCACACGTGTTGGCTTCACATGCATCAGCCCCAACCTTCTGTCACATTTTGAATCATAGGAAGGGAAGAGTCCAAAAAAGGGGAGGTTGTTTCTCTAGTTGAACCAGAATCTTTGTTCCTGAATTACATGGAAAAGCTACCTTGAAAAAGCATCTTCTTCGGATCGATTTGTCCTCTGATTAATTTGACAGGGAGGGTGAGTGTTAATGTTTCCCTCATTATATGTATGATCCAGATGGATAGTGAACAGCTGAACAGGGGTTCTGCATGCAGGGTAACTTCTATTATAAACCCTTGATATGACTTGAAACAGCATCAAAAAACATTCTCATTAAAAGAAGCTAGAGTGTAAAAGAAATAGTATCCACATATTAATCATATGATCACTGGAACAAACCATTGAATTTAAGAAGAACGCAAATAGCAGATGAATAATTTTAAAAAGTAAAGGTAAGAAGTACAACATCACATATTGAAATAGTCTTTCTCAATTAAAGGTTCAGCTTGGGGAGGGTAGCGTAGAAACAGTCCCCCAAGCCTGAGACCTCCCTTTCTCCCCTCTGAAACAACCAGGCAGGAACCAATTTCTTGATTGTTGTTAGTTTATTGCAGAGCAGGAGCCATACAGAACCATTAAAAGCAAAACAGGGCTTCCTGAACTACCCCTCTCATCCCCATTGTGGGGGAGCGAGAATTTCAGCCATCCACCCATAGATCAAAGAAACAGCTTCAAGGCAGAAAATAAAAAGTTGCAGTGCCTCATTACCATTGGTACATGGAATATATAATGAATTTCACTGCTCCCAGGCTCCCTCTCCTTAATTCCAGCCTCTGGCTGATGTAACCCAATCACTCTCTATCCTGGGGTCAATTACACATATCAATCATGGAGCCGAGCCTCCACCTCCTTTTCTCACTCCTCATCAGGCCCCTTCTTTCTCTGGAATGTCAACAGATAACAGGGTAGCCCGGGGACATCTCCACCCCACCTCCTTTCTCCTCACTCCATCTGGATGTTATGAGAACTGGTTGAAGAAGAGGGACCCACAGGAGGGGGGAAGGGAAGGACGACCGGCCTCTGCTCTTACACTCAACATCCT